>OX401419.1:29271375-29706375 GCA_947846245.1 Cerastoderma edule | reverse complement strand
TAAATGATTATAAAAACACACGCAAAGGAAGCTAACTTGACATTACCCTTTTTGAAAGTTATCCCCATAATTGTCTTGTGATTTGCTCAACATTTAGACTTTTTGTAAACAGCGTAAGTTATCAGAAGCGGACCTCTACATGCTATGAATAGTACCAATTTTATCTGTATTGATCAAAAGGACCATTTTGGTAGAAAAAGCTTCTCATATTTGTGTTTTCAATTATCAAAGTCTATGACAGCTCAATATCTAATGTGCGCACACCCAGAAGTCTACTGTAGTGACAGTTGATATATGTACCCGCATAGGCGAATAAAGGGCACACCCAGAAGTCTACTGTAGTGACAGTTGATATATGTACCCGTATAGGCGAATAAAGGGCACACCCAGAAGTCTACTGTAGTGACAGTTGATATGTGTATCCGTATAGGCGAATAAAGGATCAAAACGATCTAGTTTGAAACATACAGACAACGGCATGTCAAATAAAAAACACACTGCAATTTTAGAATGTATAGATAGTAGACTAGAACATCCTGATTAATACGGACTACATTGAAATTACAATTGATGTTCATTATTTACCAGGACCATGTGTATAGTAACCAAAGCGCACTATGATGATTAAAGAAGCGCGTTTGGATCAAACTATATTTTGAGATCAAACAAATAAGAATACTGACCCCTAGGACTATGTAAAAGTTTATAGCAGGGGAATTATCACTAGGAACAAATAGATATTCGTAGAGGAGGATTTATCACTAGGAATAAATAGATATGTATAGAAAAGGGTTTATCACTGAGAATAAATAGATATGAATAGAGGAGGAATTATCCCTAGGAATAAATAGATATGTATAGAAAAGGATTTATCACTAGGAATAAATATGTATGAATAGAGGAGGAATTATCACTAGGAATAAATATATATGTATAGAAAAGGATTTATCACTGAGAATAAATAGATATGAATAGAGGAGGAATTATCCCTAGGAATAAATAGATATGTATAGAAAAGGATTTATCACTAGGAATAAATATGTATGAATAGAGGAGGAATTATCACTAGGAATAAATATATATGTATAGAAAAGGATTTATCACTAGGAATAAATAGATATGCGTAGAGAAGGATTTATCACTAGGAATAAATAGATATGTATAGAAAAGGATTTATCACTAAGAATAAATAGATATGAATAGAGGAGGAATTATCCCTAGGAATAAATATATATGTATAGAAAAGGATTTATCCCTAGGAATAAATAGATATTCGTAGAGAAGGATTTATCACTAGGAATAAGTAGATATGCGTAGAGAACGATTTATCACTAGGAATAAATAGATATGAATAGAGGAGGAATTATCACTAGGAATAAATAGATATGTATAGAAAATGATTTATCTCTAGGAATAAATAGATATGCATAGAGGAGGATTTATCATTAAGAATAAATAGATATGTATAGAGGAGGATTTATCACTAGGAATAAATAGATATGTATAGAGGAGGATTTATCATTAAGAATAAATAGATATGTATAGAGGAGGAATTATCATTAGGAATATATAGATATGTATAGAGGAGGATTTATCACTAGGAATAAATAGATATGCATAGAGGAGGATTTATCATTAAGAATAAATAGATATGTATAGAGGAGGAATTATCATTAGGAATATATAGATATGTATAGAGGAGGATTTATCACTAGGAATAAATAGATATGCATAGAGGAGGATTTATCATTAAGAATAAATAGATATGTAGAGAGGAGGATTTATCACTAGGAATGAATAGATATGCATAGAGGAGGATTTATCATTAAGAATAAATAGATATGTATAGAGGAGGAATTATCACTAGGAATATATAGATATGCATCATGGAGGATTTATCACTAGGAATATATAGATATTCGTAGAGGATAATTTATCACTAGGAACAAATGAATATGTAAAGAGGAGGATTTATCACTAGGAATAAATAGATATGCATCTATTAGAAGGATTTATCACTAGGAATGAATATATATGTATAGACAAGGATGTATCAGTAGGAATAGATAGATATGCATAGAAGATTCATCACTAGGAATGAATATAATTATAGATAAGGCTTCACTAGTAATAGATAGATATCCATGGAGGATGATTTATCCCTAGGAATAAATAGATATGCATAGGGGAGGAATTATCCCTAGGAAAACATTGATATGTGTAAAAAAGGATTTATCAGTAGGAATACATAGATATGCAATGGATATGTATAGCAGAAGACTTACCAAAGAAATGAATATATATGCAAGGAAAAGTACTTACCGCTAGCAATATATGGATATGTATAGAAGAATACCTACCATAGGAATAGATACATAAAGAAAAGGGCTTACCGCTAGAAATTCATGTATATGCATAGAAGACGATTTACCTCTAGAAATGAATACATATATACATAAGGGGACTTACCGCCAGGAATATATGGAGTTTACAGAAGACGGCCCCGAAGAACCACGTGTTCGTCACGTCCACCACCATAGCAAACGGCATGACCAGCACAATAACAACAATGTCGGCCATCGCCAGGTTCACGATGAAGATGTTTGTGATTGTGCGCATGCTCCGATTTCGCCATATCGCGAAACACACGAGCAGGTTCCCGGTAAAGCCGACAATAAAGGTGATGATATAGACCACGACGAGCGCCCATTCGCCGGGTAACGGGACGATCTCGGTCTCTAGACGCGTTATATAATCCTCCTCACTCTCACAGTAATCATTCAACAAACAGTTTGGGTCCAGTGTGCTTGTCACGTTACTCTCTATAGCTGTCCCGTTCTGGGTCGCGTTAACTAGCTGCTCTCCCATTGTCGAGAGGGTTGTGGGTTTGCTTAGAATGTGTCACATCGGCATCGCACAATAACCCGCATTAAACACACATCTGTTGGTAAGTCATTGTTACGAGATTCTAAAAACACTCTCTACAAAGAAGTATTCGAATCGTGAGTGTTCATGGAGAAGAAATCCTTTATTTTCGCACGCTATGTATTAAAATTAATAAAAGAGATCGTGAGGGATTAGCAAGAGACCTTATAACCACGTCCATTAAGACGATAGAATCCCTCGTTATTCCCACAGTAACTCCGCCTCACACTCCAATATATTTCCCGAGTATTTCCTGTCAATCTCTCCCTCATAACAATATAGTTTTTATGTAACACCAATAATTAACTTTCCGCGATAGTGATTTGCCTGAACAGCTCGTTCTTCGTTTAATCCATAAATAATGATTTCATTATTCGCCTGTTATAACAGAAGTTCCGAAGCCTTTCAAATACCGGAGAGCTGGATTACACGGATACCTCTCTCCTTACACCGCTCATCGTCTGCTGCCCGGAATGTTCCCCGCTCCAGCGTTTATAGTGATGCGCATGGCCAGCTGGTCCCCAATATTCCCGCCATCCAGCAGCCTTCCACAGCGAGTTGTACAGTTCCGCACCGAGAACCAGACTGGTCAGTTTGTCCGTCTGTCTGTCCTCTCTCCGGTATACCATAGACTCTCAGTATTGTTTGTCGTGGGTAGGATTGCAATGGCTCTTCTACAATACAAATATAAACAAACAATGAAGACAATTTCATATAACAAACAACAAAATATACTATGTTAATATATGGATGGTTTATAGGTATCGAAGACGCAACAGTGTGATGTTATACAATACAGGTATACATGTATCACGATATTATCATACTCTATGTGACTAATTGATTTGTCTGAAACAGCATGACCGATAAAAGGATAAAGTATTACTATACAGCAGACATGAATACCGACAGGATAGTTACGACATACCAAACGATGGCTGCACTGTAACTCGACAAAACACCAGGAAGTCTGAATCGTCAAAGTATGAAAATTGAAATCATCATGTTTCAATAGAGTAAAAAAGTACGATGCTTAAAGTAGATATCTTAACTTGCAAAGTCTTTTTGTCGTCATATCTTGATACATTCATATTAGTTATCTTTTAGGGAAATGTGTTTGGAATAATGATGCTGTATGCAAAACGACCATGGGAGGAAAGTCTCCACCAAAATATCAATTATTCCTTATTATTGCTTTACTTTTGTTGGCTAATCTCGTTGAAGGTCTTATAAAACACGGATTTCCTGGCCATAAACTACACCAATGATGCTTTTCAACACAAATGGTTGGGACAATTAATTTGGAACAATATTATATGTGTTTCATATGATAATTTTGGTGTGAACTTTGTTATCAACAGGTATAAAGCCTTCATTATATACACGTGAAGAATACAATCAAATACCTAGACGTCATTTACATACATTCCTAGGTTTTTTATCGTTTTGTTGTAAGAAAATGATGTTTAGTCAAATCTCATTCATTTTGCATCGATTGTGAAGGAAGATCTCAACTCATATGTATCATTCTCGATTCTGGTTCCCGAATACATTTCAAGTACTTGGGTCGAATTTTGACGAATGTAAGGCCGCTAAGGCCTGCTTCTCACGGTTATCAAACCCACGACCCTTGTGTTTAGAGGCCGACCCTAAAACCCTAAACCACCATTCTCCACCGGTATAAATGTTGTTTGGTGTTAACCTTTATAGTGCTGGAACCGACTTCATGCTTATGCAAACAGGTTAGATCCAGAACAGTCGCCAAGTAAATTGTGACCTATCTATTTGCTACTCTGAGTACATTCCCTCATAAAAACTAAGAATATATTTAAGCTTTTGGAAAGCAGACGACACAAACATCTATTTTAAGAAAATGACCCAGCATTATAATGGTCAATGTGTGAGCCCATCTAGGGGTATTGGTGTACATGATTAGTAACGTTAATACCGGAACACGTGAATAGATTGAGGCGTTCCCGAGACGTAATCATTGTATTATCACACGACGTGACAAACATACAGACCAACACCAGGCTCAATGAGTCGTGTTGGTGTAATGATCATTCAGGGTACAGCGGTATGTATATATTATCACACGACGTGACAAACATAAGACCAACACCAGGCTCAATGAGTGGTGTTGGTGTAATGGTCATTCAGGGTACAGCGATATGTATATATTATCACACGACCAACGTGACAAACATACAGACCAACACCGGGCTCAATGAGTGGTGTTGGTGTAATGGTCATTCAGGGTACAGCGATATGTATATATTATCACACGACGTGACAAACATACAGACCAACACCAGGCTCTATGAGTGGTGTTAGTGTAATGGTCATTCAGGGTACATCGATATGTATATATTATCACACGACGTGACAAACATACAGACCAACACCGGGCTCAATGAGTGGTGTTGGTGTAATGGTCATTCAGGGTACATCGATATGTATATATTATCACACGACCGACGTGACAAACATACAGACCAACACCGGGCTCTATGAGTGGTATTAGTGTAATGATCATTCAGGGTACATCGATATGTATATATTATCACACGACGTGACAAACATACAGACCAACACAAGGCTCAATGAGTGGTGTTGGTGTAATGGTCATTCAGGGTACATCGATATGTATATATTATCACACGACGTGACAAACATACAGACCAACACCGGGCTCTATGAGTGGTGTTGGTGCAATGGTCATTCAGGGTACAGCGATATGTATATATTATCACACGACCGACGTGACAAACATACAGACCAACACCGGGCTCAATGAGTGGTGTTGGTGTAATGATCATTCAGGGTACATCGATATGTATATATTATCACACGACGAGACAAACATACAGACCAACACCGGGCTCAATGAGTGGTGTTGGTGTAATGGTCATTCAGGGTACAGCGATATGTATATATTATCAAACGACGTGACAAACATACAGACCAACACCGGGCTCAATGAGTGGTGTTGGTGTAATGATCATTCAGGGTACAGCGGTATGTATATATTATCACACGACGTGACAAACATACAGACCAACACCGGGCTCAATGAGTGGTGTTTGTGTAATGGTCATTCAGGGTACAGCGATATGTATATATTATCACACGACGTGACAAACATACAGACCAACACCAGGCTCAATGAGTGGTGTTGGTGTAATGGTCATTCAGGGTACAGCGATATGTATATATTATCACACGACCGACGTGACAAACATACAGACCAACACCGGGCTCAATGAGTGGTGTTGGGGTAATGGTCATTCAGGCTACAGCGATATGTATATATTATCACACGACGTGACAAACATACAGACCAACACCGGGCTCAATGAGTGGTGTTGGTGTAATGGTCATTCAGGGTACAGCGATATGTATATATTATCACACGACGTGACAAACATACAGACCAACACCAGGCTAAATGAGTGGGGTTGGTGTAATGGTCATTCAGGGTACATCGATACGTATATATTATCACACGACGTGACAAACATACAGACCAACACTGGGCTCAATGAGTGGTGTTGGTGTAATGGTCATTCAGGATAAATCGATATGTATATATTATCACACGACGTGACAAACATACAGACCAACACCGGGCTCAATGAGTGGTGTTGGGGTAATGGTCATTCAGGGTACAGCGATATGTATATATTATCACACGACGTGACAAACATACAGACCAACACCAGGCTCAATGAGTGGTGTTGGTGTAATGGTCATTCAGGGTACATTGATATGTATATATTATCACACGACGTGACAAACATACAGACCAACACCAGGCTCAATGAGTGGTGTTGGTGTAATGGTCATTCAGGGTACATCGATATGTATATATTATCACACGACGTGACAAACATACAGACCAACACCTGGCTCAATGAGTTGTGTTGGTGTAATGATCATTCAGGGTACAGCGATATGTATATATTATCACACGACGTGACAAACATACTGACCAACACCGGGCTCAATGAGTGGTGTTGGGGTAATGGTCATTCAGGGTACAGCGATATGTATATATTATCACACGACGTGACAAACATACAGACCAACACCAGGCTCAATGAGTTGTGTTGGGGTAATGGTCATTCAGGGTACAGCGATATGTATATATTATCACACGACCGACGACAAACATACAGACCAACACCGGGCTCAATGAGTGGTGTTGGTGTAATGGTCATTCAGGGTACAGCGATATGTATATATTATCACACGACGACAACATACAGACCAACACCGGCTCAATGAGTGGTGTTGGGGTAATGGTCATTCAGGGTACAGCGATATGTATATATTATCACACGACTTGACAAACATACAGACCAACACCTGGCTCAATGAGTGGTGTTGGTGTAATGGTCATTCAGGGTACAGCGATATGTATATATTATCACACGACGTGACAAACATACAGACCAACACCGGGCTCAATGAGTTGTGTTGGTGTAATGGTCATTCAGGAAACATCGATATGTATATATTATCACACGACGTGACAAACATACAGACCAACACCAGGCTCAATGAGTGGTGTTGGTGTAATGGTCATTCAGGAAACATCGATATGTATATATTATCACACGACGTGACAAACATACAGACCAACACCGGGCTCAATGAGTTGTGTTGGTGTAATGGTCATTCAGGGTACAGCGATATGTATATATTATCACACGACGTGACAAACATACAGACCAACACCGGGCTCTATGAGTGGTGTTTGTGTAATGGTCATTCAGGGTACAGCGATATGTATATATTATCACACGACGTGACAAACATACAGACCAACACCGGGCTCTATGAGTGGTGTTGGTGTAATGGTCATTCAGGGTACAGCGATATGTATATATTATCACACGACCGACGTGACAAACATACAGCCCAACACAGGGCTCAATGAGTGGTGTTGGTGTTATGGTCATTCAGGGTACATCGATATGTATATATTATCACACGACCGACGTGACAAACATACAGACCAACACCGGGCTCAATGAGTGGTGTTGGTGTAATGATCATTCAGGGTACATCGATATGTATATATTATCACACGACGTGACAAACATACAGACCAACACCAGGCTCAATGAGTGGTGTTGGTGTAATGATCATTCAGGGTACAGCGATATGTATATATTATCACACGACCGACGTGACAAACATACAGACCAACACCGGGTTCTATGAGTGGTGTTGGTGTTATGGTCATTCAGGGTACAGCGATATGTATATATTATCACACGACCGACGTGACAAACATACAGACCAACACCGGGCTCTATGAGTGGTGTTGGTGTAATGGTCATTCAGGGTACATCGATATGTATATATTATCACACGACGTGACAAACATACAGACCAACACCGGGCTCAATGAGTGGTGTTGGTGTAATGATCATTCAGGGTACAGCGATATGTATATATTATCACACGACCGACGTGACAAACATACAGACCAACACCGGACTCTATGAGTGGTGTTAGTGTAATGGTCATTCAGGGTTAATCGATATGTATATATTATCACACGACGTGACAAACATACAGACCAACACCGGGCTCAATGAGTGGTGTTGGGGTAATGGTCATTCAGGGTACAGCGATATGTATATATTATCACATGACCGACGTGACAAACATACAGACCAACACCAGGCTCAATGAGTGGTGTTGGGGTAATGGTCATTCAGGGTACAGCGATATGTATATATTATCACACGACGTGACAAACATACAGACCAACACCAGGCTCAATGAGTGGTGTTGGTGTAATGGTCATTCAGGGTACAGCGATATGTATATATTATCACACGACCGACGTGACAAACATACAGACCAACACCGGGCTCAATGAGTGGTGTTGGGGTAATGGTCATTCAGGGTACAGCGATATGTATATATTATCACATGACCGACGTGACAAACATACAGACCAACACCGGGCTCAATGAGTGGTGTTGGGGTAATGGTCATTCAGGGTACAGCGATATGTATATATTATCACACGACCGACGTGACAAACATACAGACCAACACCGGGTTCTATGAGTTGTGTTGGTGTAATGGTCATTCAGGGTACAGCGATATGTATATATTATCATACGACGTGACAAACATACAGACCAACACCAGGCTCAATGAGTGGTGTTGGTGTAATGGTCATTCAGGGTACAGCGATATGTATATATTATCACACGACGTGACAAACATACAGACCAACACCAGGCTCAATGAGTGGAGTTGGTGTAATAGTCATTCAGGGTACAGCGATATGTATAAATTATCACACGACGTGACAAACATACAGACCAACACCAGGCTAAAATGAGTGGTGGTGTAAAGGTCATTCAGGGTACAGCGATATGTATATATTATCACACGACGACAAACATACAGACCAACACCGGCTCAATGAGTGGTGTTGGTGTAATGGTCATTCAGGGTACAGCGGTATGTATATATTATCACACGACGTGACATACAGACCAACACCGGCTCAATGCGTGGTGTTGGGGTAATGGTCATTCAGGGTACATCGATATGTATATATTATCACACGACGTGACAAACATACAGACCAACACCGGGCTCAATAGGTGGTGTTGGGGTAATGGTCATTCAGGGTACAGCGATATGTATATATTATCACATGACCGACGTGACAAACATACAGACCAACACCAGGCTCAATGAGTGGTGTTGGGGTAATGGTCATTCAGGGTACAGCGATATGTATATATTATCACACGACGTGACAAACATACAGACCAACACCAGGCTCAATGAGTGGTGTTGGTGTAATGGATCATTCAGGGTACAGCGATATGTATATATTATCACACGACCGACGTGACAAACATACAGACCAACACCGGGCTCAATGAGTGGTGTTGGGGTAATGGTCATTCAGGGTACAGCGATATGTATATATTATCACATGACCGACGTGACAAACATACAGACCAACACCGGGCTCAATGAGTGGTGTTGGTGTAATGGTCATTCAGGGTACATCGATATGTATATATTATCACACGACGTGACAAACATACAGACCAACACCGGGCTCAATGAGTGGTGTTGGGGTAATGATCATTCAGGGTACAGCGATATGTATATATTATCACACGACGTGACAAACATACAGACCAACACCGGGCTCAATGAGTTGTGTTGGTGTAATGATCATTCAGGGTACAGCGATATGTATATATTATCACACGACGTGACAAACATACAGACCAACACCGGGCTCAATGAGTGGTGTTGGGGTAATGGTCATTCAGGGTACAGCGATATGTATATATTATCACACGACGTGACAAACATACAGACCAACACCGGGCTCAATGAGTTGTGTTGGTGTAATGATCATTCAGGGTACAGCGATATGTATATATTATCACATGACCGACGTGACAAACATACAGACCAACACCGGGCTCAATGAGTTGTGTTGGTGTAATGATCATTCAGGGTACAGCGGTATGTATATATTATCACACGACGTGACAAACATACAGACCAACACCGGGCTCAATGAGTGGTGTTTGTGTAATGGTCATTCAGGGTACAGCGATATGTATATATTATCACACGACGTGACAAACATACAGACCAACACCGGGCTCAATGAGTGGTATTTGTGTAATGGTCATTCAGGGTACAGCGATATGTATATATTATCACACGACGTGACAAACATACAGACCAACACCGGGCTCAATGAGTGGTGTTTGTGTAATGGCCATTCAGGGTACATCGATATGTATATATTATCACACGACGTGACAAACATACAGACCAACACCGGGCTCAATGAGTGGTGTTGGTGTAATGGTCATTCAGGGTACAGCAATATGTATATATTATCACACGACGTGACAAACATACAGACCACCACCGGGCTCAATGAGTGGTGTTGGTGTAATGGTCATTCAGGGTACAGCGATATGTATATATTATCACACGACGTGACAAACATACAGACCAACACCAGGCTCTATGAGTGGTGTTAGTGTAATGGTCATTCAGGGTACATCGATATGTATATATTATCACACGACGTGACAAACATACAGACCAACACCGGGCTCAATGAGTGGTGTTGGTGTAATGGTCATTCAGGGTACAGCGATATGTATATATTATCACACGACGTGACAGACATACAGACCAACACCGGGCTCTATGAGTGGTGTTGGTGTAATGGTCATTCAGGAAACATCGATATGTATATATTATCACACGACGTGACAAACATACAGACCAACACCAGGCTCAATGAGTGGTGTTGGTGTAATGGCAATTCAGGGTACAGCGATATGTATATATTATCACACGACGTGACAAACATACAGACCAACACCAGGCTCAATGAGTGGTGTTGGTGTAATGGCAATTCAGGGTACAGCGATATGTATATATTATCACACGACGTGACAAACATACAGACCAACACAAGGCTCAATGAGTGGTGTTGGGGTAATGATCATGCAGGGTACAGCGATATGTATATATTATCACATGACCGACGTGACAAACATACAGACCAACACCGGGCTCAATGAGTGGTGTTGGTGTAATGGTCATTCAGGGTACAGCGATATGTATATATTATCACACGACGTGACAAACATACAGACCAACACCAGGCTCAATGAGTGGTGTTGGGGTAATGATCATGCAGGGTACAGCGATATGTATATATTATCACATGACCGACGTGACAAACATACAGACCAACACAAGGCTCAATGAGTGGTGTTGGGGTAATGATCATGCAGGAAACATCGAGATGTATCTGGTCTGTACTGACAGCTCATGGGAGTCTTTTTAGCCGCCTAACATTGACCACTTGCTTAATATCGAGGTAAATATGTTGATTTTAACTACATAATTATGTCAGGTAAACCTTGATAAAGGCTGTCCATTCGTTACAAGGGTTTGTGAATCTCATCTATCCAAGACTGTCATTAACCATTAATCATTTCTGTAACCAAAACGGAATGGCGGAGGCGGTGTAAACGAATGGCAAAAACGTAACAACAAATACGTTTGAAAACAATGGATTAAGATTGTCTTATTTATGTGTATGTGCGAAATGACAAACTCCGAGTTGTTTTAATTATATAACGTCTGTAGAAAATGGGCTGAGTCATGCGGAGAATGGTATAAGAACATAGACCAATCTGAGTAACGCTTTGTTATGAATGTTAAAGCCAAGAGTGACTGATTTAACTTTTGGCAATACGGTCATTTTATCTTGTTTGGGATGATGCATTCTTATCAAGCTCCAAGGGTCACTCGATAAAACATATTTACACCCATTGTTATAAATATGTGCTCTAGACACCAATCCAGTACACGAAGAAACTTCTCTGTTCTTTATAGAAAATTTACTTAAAGGTTCATGAGAGGCAGTCTCCCGACTGACTTATGGAATGCCGATGGTTCTACCAACCTTGACCAGCCCTTATGGGCAGTTGAGTATGGGGTCTTCCTCCATCATTAATAGTAGGGCATCGCTACATAACTGAAATAATGTTGATGTGATGTTAAACTCATATATGAAAAAATACTTAAAGTTACCTTGGACCATGCAAGCTACTATACGGGTATATTTTAGTTGTCTTTGGGGATTACTTAGCGTTTGGTAATTCAAAATACGATTGGTATTCATAGACTTTATCGGTTATAAATGTTTTATGCATCAGTGATGTAAGGGGTGACATTGGATTATGTAAGGTGTGTTTGTGTTCTTCATCAAACTATCTCTATTTAACCCTTTCCCAGACAATAACGACATTTGACTACTTTGTTGCAGACGACTTTAGAAAACATTGTGAGAAAAGAAGAAATTGCTCGTAACGAGCAATTTCTCCTTTTCCCACAAGGTTTTCTGCACTTTCTTAAGAATATTTTTCAATTTCATCACATTTTGAAATGTCGGCTGCAAACTCTTTCAATTGGAACAGTCGAAAATTTGTTGTTAAGAAAGGGTTAAGAATGACGATGTAGGACATAATGATTTAAACTAAGATAATTAATTAGCACGGAATCACGTGGTTCTTATTTTAACTAATGGCTAGCTTCACAAAATTTAAAGACTGGTACAAATTAATCTCATTGATAAAATAAGAAAAAATGAAGATCTCGGGAGGAAATAGTTTAATGTATAGAAGATAATAGAAGGTATTGTATGCGACAAATGTTTATTACCTATATCATGTTGTTCAATGAAGTAGTACAGTAAACCTTTTTGTTTTACTATCAGACGTGCATTTACCAAGATTGTTATAATACGCTTTCTAACCCATACAGCCCAAAACCAAACACACGGCGATCTTATTGCTGATAGGAGTGAGAAGGTATTGTATGCGACAAATGTTTATAACCTATATCATGTTGTTCAATGACATTTACCAAGAGTGTTGTACAAAGCTTTCTAATACATACAGTCCAAACACAAACACCCTACACACTTCGTACATGTTGCTTTATCCTATGTTGAGACGAGGTAATTTATAAACGAGTACAGGAAGTATGTCGGAACGTTCGATGCTTATTTTAGAAAGAACGTTTTTATTTCCTTACTGAGTCGGCAATGAGGTAGATTGGAACTGAAGGAAGACTAATTGGTTCGTTACCAACACTTTAAGATGACGGATTTGGTAAGTACGGGATTGATGCTCCGTCCTGAACCTAACTTGTCACGGTGATTCTACTTTAGTTTCATGAAAGATTTATGAGGGTTTGTAATTACTGGAAGGAAAATTTGGCACAACTCTTCCTTCGAGGAACGATCTCGAGAAATCTTTTTGCTATTCTACAGTCTGCCCACACGGGCTGGAGGTTCTGGTACATTGACTAGCGATAAATCACGTCAAACGACGCATAGGTACGCTAGAACTAGTGCCACGCCAATACACACCGAAGAATCACCGCTGCTTTTTTCTATTGTTTTAACAAATACAAACGCAATTCGACATGTAACGATGTTAAGTCGATAAAAACTGTAGACTAAGGGAACTGGTTTTTGTCAAATCGCCACCTGATTCAACTCATAAACAAGCCGCGTTTACCGATTTTCAGATTTACATGACATTATTTATTCGACAGTGTTAGTTCCCGTTCAAATAATTGAATACAAAGTACTTAGATATTATATATGTCTATACTATATTTGCATCGACCGTTGTTATACGGTCTGGAATACTCCGACTGCTGTGTGTGACTAAGTTTCATTAATCAATCCTTTCATCTATATAACGTGATTATAGACAATAATAGGTTAGCGACGTTAATGGGTCCAGATTTCCGGGCAAACCCAATAAATACCGAAAACGACACAGGAAAACTTTACCCATTAACGTTTCTAATTTATCAGTGTATGAATTCGGTTACAGACCTTCAAACTCCCAAAATTACATGTTTGGGAACAAAATGTTTTGCAACACTATTAAGAACAATCTGAACACATCGGGTTTATCCAATGAAAACACCTCTGAAATAATAGGGATGACGCCATAGTGTTTCCCGCGAGAATGACGTCACTTTACTTTCGTTTTAAAAATAGATCTTATATGTGAAATCTAAAAAGTCGTTAAAGTTGATTGAGGAAACAACTATACATGTCACAACAACAATCTCGCCATTTGGTATGAGTTACTGATAAAAAATGATTTAAAAGGATGTCCAACACTTTCATACACATTGAACTACTTAACGTGCACGCTTAGAAAATGTGTTAATTGCCGGATGCCGATTTACCCGAAAAATTGTAACCCTTCACTTATATCCGAGGTGTATTTCACAGCTTACGGAAATACCCGAGTAGTTCCGATTGTATTAAGAAGTCGTGAACACATAAGGCACTTGTTTTAGACATATCATTTTTCTTTGATGCAAAAAGGCAACGAATAACTCGAAAGAATACCTACAATTCCTACAAGTCCAATAAACTTCCAATGATGAAGTTGGTTAATCATAATAGGGTTGTAATCAAAACGTACATTTCGAGCAAAGCCAAACAACGACAAAAGTAGTTCCGGCACACTATGCGAACGGTCTCTCCATTTTATGCAATTACATTTCCCTGGGTTTAATCCTTAAAGTGCTGGAAACGACTTCATGCTTATGCAAACAGGTAAGATGCAGACCAGCCGCCAAGTAAATTGGCGGCTGGTCTGTGATCTAACCTGTTTGCTACTCTGAGTATCTTTCCTCAACAAAATTAAGAAGATACTCGTACTTACATGCTTTGGAAAGCAGACGACACAAAACTCTATTTTTAGAAACTCTCCTAACATTCCAAGAGTTAAATTCCGATACGGATAGATGTGTATTTGCACGGAATATCGATAATTCTACCCAGCCTGATCAGACCCTTATGAGCAGCAAAGTTTGACATATTCGTCTATCTGTGATGAGCTGGTTAACGCAATATACACGGTTTATTTTCAACTTGTTTTGCAGAAAATCATCTATAACAACCAGTAATTCTAATTGCATATTGGGTGTGTCGTTTTAGTTTAATCACTATTGGCATACAAGCACGTTTACACCATAAATGTCGACATGAACATATCAGGTGATGAGAGAGGGTGAGTGGGTAAAAGTTACAGAATTAACCACAGTTACCACAGTTACCGAATCACTGTCTGATCCTAGTATCCTACGTCCGTAACACCAGGCCGGTAACATAAATCAATATACATGTCTGTCACCTTGTAAGGACTGAAGGGAAATTTTTCTGGGAAATAACTCCAAACTGTCTGGTAAGAATAATTGTTTGACGGAAATCCGTATTCCAAACTTTCTTTATTTCACAACATTTGGTCTATGCCCTTGAAGGTTTTGAATGTGTTTACAGAAACTTAAATAACAATTGTAAGAGAACTTATGAGTTGAGAATAAGTGTTACATTTGAATATATCTAAGTAAATGGTTTGTTGAATGCCGATTGAAAAATATATAAAAAAAATGACGTTTATAAATCCGAAATGTTTACGAATGGCTGAAGTCTGATGGATCGGTATGAAGTAACAAACGTCTGTCCTTCATAATTAAAACAGTGTTTAAACTTTGTTTTTCGTTAACCTTATGGTGCGCTTCTGGCCACCCAGATTGTACCCAAGTCCGAACAAAACAATTCATTCTTCGTTAAGAATCTGTCTTTGAAATATGGCCGGGAGATCTGGCTCATTTAGTCAACGTGAAATGGAGCCTGCCTACATGTAGGGTGAGGGATAGAGTGCTGGTATAATGTATTTCGAGGGTTCGGTCATTAAAGATATCGCTTGTGATATTTCCCAATTTGTTCGTTATTACGTTAAACCCTCTATGGGCGGGATTAACACTTTTCAAGTTGCCCATTCTCGGAGTGTTAATGGCTATTAATGCGCGTTAGTGGACATGGTAAGTCGTGGTGGTCAGGGTGATAAACCGAGAGGAAGATTTCCGGTCTGTCTATTACAGGCATTATAATCTCCGGAACAGATATAAATCTCCCATAAACTGTTAATATATCTCAGATACCCCCCCCCCCATCTGTCTCCGGACTTCTTTAATGATCTGACGTCCAGTCTCAAATAGATATAAGTACATAGATATAAGTACATAGATATAAGTACATAGATATAAGTACATAGATTTAAGTACATAGATATAAGTACATAGATATAAGTACATAGATATAAGTACATAGATATAAGTACATAGATATAAGTACATAGATTTAAGTACATAGCTATAAGTACATAGATATAAGTACATAGATTTAAGTACATACATATAAGTACATAGATATAAGTACATACATATAAGTACATAGATATAAGTACATAGATATAAGAACATAGATATAAATACATACATATAAGTACACGGACCTGGGTAGCTTTTGATCTTTAAATAAGTAGATGTTTACAATCAATATTCAGACGGAGCACTCTGGAAGCAAGACTTTGATGATGCCACCCGCTCCAAGAAATTTAAGACAACCTCTCATTTAAACGTTGATTTTCTCATAAATGATACAAAATCAATCGATCGGTTGATAAATAAACAATATAGCTTCTTATTGTGTCATTATTATCTATAACGGATACAAAACTCTTATAAAAACGATTAACGGGTGACAGAATAGTGTCACCATCAAATGCATGTCACCACCTGGATATTGCCATCCATCAAAGGGTAGGAATAATCAGTTCAAATAGGAATGTGTTTGGTATCTTTATCTTCGATTTCAACACATAAATCGCTGAAATAATCTTCGTTTTACCTTTGAACATTTAGAACCAAAATAATTATAAAGACCATAAAGATTGGATGAACAAAGGTTGGTGCTGTGACGTTAACGTTTGATTAGAGCGCGCCCTGACCCGTGAAATACAGAGTTATTGGACTTCTTATTCGATCAAAGTCTGACGTACAGTATTTTCTGTTCGGACACACTCATCGCTTTAGCCTTTAAGTTTCTGTGCGTTATAGGATTATTTTTTGAAACTTTCGAAAATAAAGGAATAAAGATTAATTTAACATTTCAGCAGAGAAACCAATAGCATATAAGATGAATTTTGACATTTTTCATTTTAGAAAAATCCGAGGGAAATCCGACATAATCTAAATATAGCGTCAAGCTATGAACAACCGGTCACGTCACGCTCACGTGATACTAAGACTACACGCTGAAAATAAAAATGGACGCTAGTATCTTCTAAGCTAGATGTATATCGTCACGTGACAGGCACTTGACAGCCCACGTGATGTAACTAATTACCACATAGCTGTAGTAACATACAAAAGTCGAGGCCGTGGGGGTTTTCCGTCAATATCTCCATTTATACCGCGATTTCGGCGATTTTTTAAAATGAATATTTGTTAGAAGCATAGCTGAATACCATACACAAATTCTACTTTTAACCTATATATGTTTAGTGTATGACGTCCAGGATCTTTAACAAGCATTCACAAGAGGGACTTAGGGTATATTCATTGTAGGTACGTAAACTTAAGTATTAGATATCACTAAAAATTCTCACGTTCATTATTGATCCAAGCTCGGCTGATTCAAGCTGTTACTGTATTAAAGATATATCTAAAGCTTGAAACTCAGCTGGGTAATATAAGCGACTTAAGTTTTTTAGCTTTATAAAACTGAGTCAAAACTTAGGGTTTTTCGTGAAACCGGGGCCTGAAACAATCTGATGGGTAAATATAGTGCGGAGTTCCATGTTTCCAGTACCAAATATGATTGCCAATCCATTGAGACCGGTTCTCATTTTAAATTCTTACACCCAAACAAAGTTGAATTCAGTGTTTAAACAATACATTCATCTCGGCATGAAAAATATCGAATCGGTTTTCATGTCGTCAGGTAAAAATAGACACAAAGTCGATCAGTTTTTGAGTGTGGATCATAGTTTCAGCAAATCGGAACTACTCGGGTATTTCCGTGAGCTAAGAAATACACCTCGGATATGAGTGTAGGGTAACAATATTTCGGGTAAATCGTCCCCGGCATATAACACATTTTCTCAAAGCGTCAACGTTAAAAAACTCAATGTATATATGGAAGCGTAGGACATCCTTTGAAATTATTTTAAATCGGTAACTTATGCGAAATTGCGAAATGATTATTTGTGATATAGAACTGTTTTCTTAATCAAATAAAATGAGTTTTAGATTTCGCATTTAAGATCTATATTTAAAAACGAAAGTCAAGTGACGTGAGTCTCGCGAGAAGCTATATGGCGACATTTCTATTATCTCAGAGGCATTTTCATTGGATAAACCGGATGTGTTCAGATTGCGTTGCAGCACGTATAAAACCACTGCCCATATACTAACATATCCATAAATCTGTTATCAAACTGATGAAGAGGGACATTGGCTGACCGCAGAGTCAGCAGACAATGCGATCCTAAACATGTTATTGATATCTAAGTTGACCTATGTTAGTACTAGGAGTGTATTGATTGACGTTAACAAAAGTGTAGAATTACAGATACACCATCTGTACCGATCTGTTCGCATTAATGGTTGGTACTGTTGACAGTCTGTATAACTACAGATACACCATTTTACCGATCTGTTCGCATTAATGGTTGGTACTGTTGACAGTTTGTATAACTACAGATACACTATTTGTACCGATCTGTTCACATTAACGGTTGGTACTGTTGACAGTCTGTATAACTACAGATACACCATTTTACCGATCTGTTCGCATTAATGGTTGGTACTGTTGACAGTCTGTATAACTACAGATACACTATTTGTACCGATATGTTCACATTAATGGTTGATACTGTTGACAGTCTGTATAACTACAGATACACCATTTGTACCGATCTGTTCACATTAACGGTTGGTACTGTTGACAGTCTGTATAACTACAGATACACCATTTTACCGATCTGTTCGCATTAATGGTTGGTACTGTTGACAGTCTGTATAACTACAGATACACTATTTGAACCGATCTGTTCACATTAATGGTTGATACTGTTGACAGTCTGTATAACTACAGATACACCATTTGTATCGATCTGATCACATTAACGGTTGGTACTGTTGACAGTCTGTATAACTACAGATACACCATTTTACCGATCTGTTCGCATTAATGGTTGGTACTGTTGACAGTCTGTTTAACTACAGATACACTATTTGTACCGATCTGTTCACATTAATGGTTGATACTGTTGACAGTCTGTATAACTACAGATACACCATTTGTACCGATCTGTTCTCATTAATGGTTGATACTGTTGACAGTCTGTATAACTACAGATACACCATTTGTACCGATCTGTTCTCATCAATGGTTGGTATTGTTGACAGTCTGTATAACTAAAGCTACACTATTTGTACCGACCTGTTCACATTAATAGTTGGTACTGTTGACAGTCTGTATAACTACAGATACACTATTTGTACCAATCTGTTCACATTAATGGTTGGTATTGTTGACAGTCTGTATAACTACAGATACACCATTTGTACCGATCTGTTCACATTAATGGTTGGTACTGTTGACAGTCTGTATAACTACAGATACACCATTTGTACCGATCTGTTCACATTTATGGTTGGTACTGTTGACAGTCTGTATAACTACAGATACACCATTTGTACCGATCTGTTCACATTAATGGTTAGTATTGTTGACAGTCTGTATAACTACAGATACACTATTTGTACCGATCTGTTCACATTAATAGTTGGTACTGTTGACAGTCTGTATAACTACAGATACACCATTTTACAGATCTGTTCACATTAATGGTTGGTACTGTTGACAGTCTGTATAACTACAGATACACCACTTGTACCGATCTGTTCACATTAATAGTTGGTACTGTTGACAGTTTGTATAACTACAGATGCACCATTTGTACCGATCTGTTCGCATTAATAGTTGGTACTGTTGACAGTCTGTATAACTACAGATACACCATTTGTACCGATCTGTTCGCATTAATGGTTGGTACTGTTGACAGTCTGTATAACTACAGATACACTATTTGTACCGATCTGTTCACATTAATGGTTGGTACTGTTGACAGTCTGTATTACTACAGATACACCATTTGTACCGATCTGTTCGCATTAATGGTTGGTACTGTTGACAGTCTATATAACTACAGATACACCATTTGTACCGATCTGTTCACATTAATGGTTGGTACTGTTGACAGTTTGTATAACTTCAGATACACCATTTGTACCGATCTGTTCACATTAACAGTTGGTACTGTTGACAGTCTGTATAACTTCAGATACACCATTTGTACCGATCTGTTCACATTAATGGTTGGTACTGTTGACAGTCTGTATAACTTCAGATACACCATTTGTACCGATCTGTTCACATTAATGGTTGGTACTGTTGACAGTCTGTATAACTACAGATACACACATGCTGCCCTCCTCATGGAGCCTTTGTTCTCCATTCCTTTATCCACGCTAGTATCACATACACTTTCCAAGCCAACAATACAAGTCAATTTTAACGCTGATACAAAATAAACAAAACACCATGTTTGCCAAAATGCACCATATGTTAAAGACTAGAACCAGGAGAAAACCGAGGTATATTCTGCGTGTTCACTCAGGCCAATACAAGCCGGATACATGGAGTCGGTTTGCCTATATAGCGGTGCAGCTTTGTCCGTAGTGGGGATATTAGCTGATAACCGTCACTATACGAATCCATTGTCGCACTTATACTAAAGGCTCTCCGATACTTGTTTCATCAACCGTCAGACCATAACATCACTGGTTAAAACAATGTGTGTCAGCCTGCACGTTTCCGCTCTGCAACTCACATACGCACGCTTTCGTATCATAATATTTATGTATATATCTCAACACCAGAATAAATCTTAACACCATAATGTATGTCTCAACACCAGTATATATCTCAACACCAGTATATATCTCAACATCAGAATATATCTCAACACCATACTGTATGTCTCAATACCAGTATATATCTCAACACCAGAATATATCTTAACACCATAATTTATCTTAACACCATAATATATCTCAACACCATAATATATCTAAACACCAGTACTTATTTCAACACAAGTATATATATATCAACACCAGTATATATCTCAACATCAGTATATATTTATCAACACCAGTATATAACTCAACACAAATATATATCTCAACATCAGAATGTATATCTCAACACCAGTATATATCTCAACACCAGTATATATCTCAACAAAAGTATTTATTTTAACAACAGTATATAGCTCAACACCAGAGTGTTTATCTCAACACCAGTATATATCTCAACCTCGAACTCAAGAGGCGTAGCAATTTTGATATCGAAAAATGTAGATTTTAAAGTTCATCAGAATATTATTGATCAAGACGGTAATTATGTCATACTTGATTTAACTTTAAATGGAAATAAGATAACAATAGCCTCACAATATGGTCCAAATAATGACACACCTTCTTTTTTTTAATGACTCTATTTTCGATCATATAGATCATATAGATCAAATCAATAACGATTCCTTTTTACTTTGTGGAGATTTTAATGTAGTCCAGGATCCAATTCTAGATTACTATAATTACAAACATCTTAATAATAAGAAAGCACACGACACATTACTAAAACATATCGAAAGTAAACAATTAGTTGACCCATATCGCGAACTATACCCAAACAAAAAACGTTTTACGTGGAGGAGGACAAATCCTATTAAACAAGCAAGGCTTGATTTCTTTCTTCTCTCTCCAGTACTAGCTCATAATATTGAAAACACTAATATATTGCCAAGTTTACAGTCAGATCATTCAATAATAAAGTTAAAGTTAAGATTTAACAACTTTAGTCATGGCAAAGGACTATGGAAACACAATACATCCCTACTCAAAGATATTGAATATGTTAGAACAATTAATCAGGTAATAGAAGATATAAAACTACAATATGCTCTACCAGTGTATAATTTAGATAGATTAATTGATATACCAGATAAAGATATTCAATTTATTATAGATGATCAACTTTTTCTTGATACATTACTTATGGAGATCAGAGGAAAATCTATCTCTTATGCATCTTTTAAGAAAAAGCAGAATCTTCATCATGAAAAAAACATTTTAGAGAAAATCAAGACAATTGAAGAAAATTTAACAGAAGAAAATTCAGAAACACTAAATATTCTAAAACACGATCTAAATATTTTGCACGAGAACAAACACAAAGCCTTTTTGATAAGATCAAAATCACAACAAATCATCGAAGGAGAAAAACCAAGTAAATACTTCTTAAGCTTGGAAAAACATTATGCAATATCGAAAACAATGACAAAATTAATAAATGATAATGGGGAGGAAATAACTGATCAAAAATCGATATTAAAAGAAATTTCTAAATTCTATAAAAACTTGTATGACGCACAGCATGGATACAATGATTCTGAATACAAAGAATATGTAAAAGAATTAGAACATCCGAAATTGACAGTTAACGAATCAAACCACTTGGAAGGGCTTATTGATCTTTCTGAAGCCACAAATGTATTACAAAACATGAAAAACAACAAGAGTCCAGGAAGTACTGGTTTTTCTGCTGATTTTTACAAAGTCTTTTGGAAACGAATTGGTACCTTTGTTATTCGTGCTTTAAACTGTGCTTTTTTGAATGATAAATTGTCTCTAACACAATCGCAAGGTATAATTACTTGCATTCCAAAAGGTGAAAAACCCAGACAATACATAAAAATTGGCGCCCGATTACTTTACTCAATACTGTTTATAAGATTGGCTCTGGGTGTATCGCAAATAGAATTAAATTGACTTTAGATAAATTGATCAATAGTGATCAAACAGGTTTTATTAAAGGTAGATACATTGGAGAAAATACACGATTAATTTATGATATTATGCAATATACAGAAGAAAAGGATATTCCTGGATTACTTTTGTTAATCGACTTTGAAAAAGCTTTTGATTCATTATCATGGTCTTTTATTGAGAACACTTTAAAATTATTTAATTTTGGCCCAGATATACAGAAATGGTTTAATATTTTTAACAAAACTTCAACTTCAGCAATTATGCAGGCTGGTTATCTGTCTGACTTCTTCTCAATCAGAAGGGGTTGTAAGCAAGGGGATCCGCTTTCAAGTTATATTTTTATAATGTGTGCTGAAGTTCTATCTTTAAAAATCAAAAATAATAACAACATTAAAGGTATTAAGATCAATTCTACTGAGCATAAACTTTCCCAGTTCGCAGATGACACAACAGTAGTTCTAGATGGCTCTGATACTTCTCTGAATGAAACACTAGACACTTTAACAAACTTTTCTCAAATGTCAGGTTTAAACGTAAATTTTGATAAAACAGAAATTGTATGGATTGGGAAAAACAAATATAGCACAAATAGTATAAAGACAAAGTGGAAACTAAAATGGAATATAGATAGGTTTACCATGTTGGGTATTAAATTCAATGTGGATCTAAACAAGATGATTGAATCTAATTTGGAGGATAAATTTAAAAAGATGGAAACTGTTCTAAAACAATGGAAAAGAAGACAACTAACTCCTATAGGAAAAATAGTTGTGATTAAAACATTAATTATTTCTCTATTTAATCATCTATTTATATCTTTACCAAATCCTCCCGCTTCTATGATACATAAAATGAATACACTTTTATACGAATATATTTGGCATGGAACAAATAAAGTGAAAAGTAATGTTTTAGTTAAAGAGTTTTCAGGTGGAGGTTTGAAAATGATTAATTTGAGTGCTTACATTCAAGCTCTAAAGTTAACATGGATACGGCGAATTTTCAATTATGATGGTAAATGGTTTGATATCTTAAAATGTCTGATCAATGTTAATAAATTAGTGAATTGCGGCGAAGCATACATTGATCAATTGTGCACTCACATGAAAAATGAATTTTGGAAAGATGTTTTCGAATCTACAAGGGCATATCTCACTAAACAAGAAAAGTGTGTTACAAATTTTAACCAATATCCTATTTTTTACAATAAAGATGTTCAAATTGATTCAAAAACATTGTTTTATAAAGATTTTTTCGATGTTGGAGTTTTGTTTATTGGTGATTTATTTAACGCACGTGGGAATTTTATTTCTCACGAGGAGTTTAAAACTAAATACAGTTTAAATTGCAACATTTTAACATTTTTAGGCATGTATAAATCAATAATGAAAGCTGTTAAAAATCTGAATTGTTTGATTGTGACTCCAGTCCAAAGACCTTTCATTCCTCCTTTGTATAGAAATATTTTAAGATACAAAAGAGGAGCAAAGAACATGTATACGATATTAAACCAGAATAAATACAAACCATCATCTATAGCACAATGGACATCCAAGCTAAACATACAATACTCAGGAAAAGAATGGCAAAAAGTTTTTTCATTACCTTTTAAATTAACAACTGATGTCAAGTTTCACTGGTTTCAATTCAGAATAAACCACCGAATCATTGGTACAAATGATCTTCTTTATAAAATGAAAATTAAAAACAACCCAATGTGTACTTTTTGCAAAAAAGAAACAGAAACCATTAGTCACTTATTTTGGAACTGTGCTTTTACTAGAAATATAATTCAATCAATTTTTTCAAATATACAAGAGATACAGGTTAACAAAGAAATCTTTATTTTAGGCCATATAGACACAAAAAACACACCATTAAACAAAATTATGACTTTTACTAAATTTTACATTTATCAATCTAAAATGAAGGAAATAAAACCCAGTTTTGTTGGAGCTAAAGAATACATAACGTACCGTTATAATTTGTGTGAAAATGCAACTCCAATTGATTGGGATGGCATAATGCTGTGTGTCAAAAATGCTAGATGATTTTAAAGATTACCTCTTTTTAACACCCCCACCCCCCTATGACCTTTGCACTTCAAATATATTCATGCTGCATTTTGTACTATCAGTTTCTTTTATCTTGTTCAAGAAAATGGCAAATTAGTTATATCGTGAGATTGAATATATCCTTTTCTTCTATTTTTTTACAATATAATGTCACAACGATTTTGACTATGTAACTTTACAATAACACATATCCTATACTATCTCTTTTTTCTTAACTTTAATTTCTTTTTTCCATTATCTTTTTGTCTTTTTCTCTGCCTTCTTTTCTTACTTCTTGTTTTCTTGTCACTTTATTTCTTATTTTCTTTGTTTACATGTTCTTTATTGATACTTTTGTATTAACCATTACACTGTTGTTAAAAAGGAAATAAAGCTTTAAAAAAAGTATATATCTCAACATAAGTATATATTTCAACATCAGTTTTTATCTCAACACCAGATTGTATATCTCAACAAGAATGTATATCTCTACACCATAATGTAAATCTCAACACCAATATATATCTCAACATTGGTATATATCTCAACACAAGTATATATCTCAACATTGGTATATATCTCAACACTAGAATATATATCAACACAAGTATATATCTCAACACAAGTATATATCTCAACAACAGTATATATCTCAACACCAGTATCAATATCTCAGCACCAGTAAGAATATCTCAACACCAGAATGTATATCTCAACACCAGCATATATCTCAACATTGGTATATATCTCAATCCCAGTATATATGTCAACATCAGAATGTATATCTCAACACAAGTATATATTTCATCATTGGTATATATCTCAACACAAGTATATATCTCAACACCAGTATAAATCTCAACACAAGTATATATCTCAATACCAGTATAAATCTCAACACAAGTATATAACTCAATACCAGTATATATCTCATCACAAGAATGTATATCTCAACACCAGTATATATCTCAACACCAGTATATATCTCAACACCAGTATTTATCACAACACCAGAATGTATATCTCAACACAAGTATATATCTCAACACCAGTATATATATCAACACCAAAACGTATATCTCAACACCAGTATATATCTCAACATTGGTATATATCACCACCCATATATGACATCTTCAGATTGTATATCTCAACAAGAATGTATATCTCTACACCATAATGTAAATCTCAACACCAATATATATCTCAACATTGGTATATATCTCAACACAAGTATATATCTCAACATTGGTATATATCTCAACACTAGTATTTATCTCAACACAAGTATATATCTCAACACAAGTATATATCTCAACAACAGTATATATCTCAACACCAGTATCAATATCTCAACACCAGTAAGAATATCTCAACACCAGAATGTATATCTCAACACCAGCATATATCTCAACATTGGTATATATCTCAATCCCAGTATATATGTCAACATCAGAATGTATATCTCAACACAAGTATATATTTCATCATTGGTATATATCTCAACACAAGTATATATCTCAACACCAGTATAAATCTCAACACAAGTATATATCTCAATACCAGTATAAATCTCAACACAAGTATATAACTCAATACCAGTATATATCTCATCACAAGAATGTATATCTCAACACCAGTATATATCTCAACACCAGTATATATCTCAACACCAGTATATATCACAACACCAGAATGTATATCTCAACACAAGTATATATCTCAACACCAGTATATATATTAACACCAAAATGTATATCTCAACACCAGTATATATCTCAACATTGGTATATATCACCACCCATATATGACATCTTCAGTATAAACCAACTTATATAGACCTTATCACCAATACATATTTTGTCATCAGTAACTACCTCATTATTGGTATGTACTTTGCAATCAGTCTATTTCTTATTGTCAGTATGTACTTTGCAATCAGTATATTTCTTATTGTCGGTATGTATTTTGCAATCAGTATATTTCTTATTGTCAGTATGTACTTTGCAATCAGTATATTTCTTATTGTCAGTATGTATTTTGCAATCAGTATATTTCTTATTGTCAGTATGTACTTTGCAATCAGTCTATTTCTTATTGTCAGTATGTATTTTGCAATCAGTCTGTTTCTTATTGTCAGTATGTACTTTGCAATCAGTCTATTTCTTATTGTCAGTATGTATTTTGCAATCAGTATATTTCTTATTGTCAGTATGTACTTTGCAATCAGTATGTTTCTTATTGTCAGTATGTACTTTGCAATCAGTATGTTTCTTATTGTCAGTATGTATTTTGCAATCAGTATATTTCTTATTGTCAGTATGTACTTTGCAATCAGTATATTTCTTATTGTCAGTATGTACTTTGCAATCAGTATATTTCTTATTGTCAGTATGTATTTGCAATCAGTCTATTTCTTATTGTCAGTATGTACTTTGCAATCAGTCTATTTCTTATTGTCAGTATGTATTTTGCAATCAGTCTATTTCTTATTGTCAGTATGTATTTTGCAATCAGTCTATTTCTTATTGTCAGTATGTATTTTGCAATCAGTCTATTTCTTATTGTCAGTATGTATTTTGCAATCAGTATATTTCTTATTGTCAGTATGTACTTTGCAATCAGTATATTTCTTATTGTCAGTATGTATTTTGCAATCAGTCTATTTCTTATTGTCAGTATGTATTTTGCAATCAGTATATTTCTTATTGTCAGTATGTATTTTGCAATCAGTCAATTTCTTATTGTCAGTATGTATTTTGCAATCAGTCTATTTCTTATTGTCAGTATGTATTTTGCAATCAGTCTATTTCTTATTGTCAGTATGTACTTTGCAATCAGTCTATTTCTTATTGTCAGTATGTATTTTGCAATCAGTCTATTTCTTATTGTCAGTATGTATTTTGCAATCGGTATATTTCTTATTGTCAGTATGTATTTTGCAATCAGTCTATTTCTTATTGTCAGTATGTATTTTGCAATCAGTATATTTCTTATTGTCAGTATGTACTTTGCAATCAGTCTATTTCTTATTGTCAGTATGTATTTTGCAATCAGTCTATTTCTTATTGTCAGTATGTACTTTGCAATCAGTCTATTTCTTATTGTCAGTATGTATTTTGCAATCAGTATATTTCTTATTGTCAGTATGTATTTTGCAATCAGTATATTTCTTATTGTCAGTATGTATTTTGCAATCAGTCTATTTCTTATTGTCAGTATGTATTTTGCAATCAGTATATTTCTTATTGTCAGTATGTACTTTGCAATCAGTCTATTTCTTATTGTCAGTATGTACTTTGCAATCAGTCTTTTTCTTATTGTCAGTATGTACTTTGCAATCAGTCTATTTCTTATTGTCAGTATGTATTTTGCAATCAGTATATTTCTTATTGTCAGTATGTACTTTGCAATCAGTATGTTTCTTATTGTCAGTATGTACTTTGCAATCAGTATATTTCTTATTGTCAGTATGTACTTTGCAATCAGTATATTTCTTATTGTCAGTATGTATTTTGCAATCAGTATATTTCTTATTGTCAGTATGTATTTTGCAATCAGTCTATTTCTTATTGTCAGTATGTATTTTGCAATCAGTCTATTTCTTATTGTCAGTATGTATTTTGCAATCAGTCTATTTCTTATTGTCAGTATGTACTTTGCAATCAGTCTATTTCTTATTGTCAGTATGTATTTTGCAATCAGTCTATTTCTTATTGTCAGTATGTATTTTGCAATCGGTATATTTCTTATTGTCAGTATGTATTTTGCAATCAGTCTATTTCTTATTGTCAGTATGTATTTTGCAATCAGTATATTTCTTATTGTCAGTATGTACTTTACAATCAGTATGTCAGTATGTACTTTGCAATCAGTCTATTTCTTATTGTCAGTATGTACTTTGCAATCAGTATATTTCTTATTGTCAGTATGTATTTTGCAATCAGTATATTTCTTATTGTCAGTATGTACTTTGCAATCAGTCTATTTCTTATTGTCAGTATGTATTTTGCAATCAGTATATTTCTTATTGTCAGTATGTATTTTGCAATCAGTATATTTCTTATTGTCAGTATGTATTTTGCAATCAGTCTATTTCTTATTGTCAGTATGTATTTGCAATCAGTCTTTTTCTTATTGTCAGTATGTACTTTGCAATCAGTCTATTTCTTATTGTCAGTATGTATTTTGCAATCAGTATATTTCTTATTGTCAGTATGTACTTTGCAATCAGTATGTTTCTTATTGTCAGTATGTACTTTGCAATCAGTATATTTCTTATTGTCAGTATGTACTTTGCAATCAGTATATTTCTTATTGTCAGTATGTATTTTGCAATCAGTATATTTCTTATTGTCAGTATGTATTTTGCAATCAGTCTATTTCTTATTGTCAGTATGTAATTTGCAATCAGTCTATTTCTTATTGTCAGTATGTATTTTGCAATCAGTCTTTTTCTTATTGTCAGTATGTACTTTGCAATCAGTCTATTTCTTATTGTCAGTATGTATTTTGCAATCAGTCTATTTCTTATTGTCAGTATGTATTTTGCAATCGGTATATTTCTTATTGTCAGTATGTATTTTGCAATCAGTCTATTTCTTATTGTCAGTATGTATTTTGCAATCAGTATATTTCTTATTGTCAGTATGTAATTTGCAATCAGTCTATTTCTTATTGTCAGTATGTATTTTGCAATCAGTCTATTTCTTATTGTCAGTATGTACTTTGCAATCAGTCTATTTCTTATTGTCAGTATGTCCTTTGCAATCAGTCTATTTCTTATTGTCAGTATGTATTTTGCAATCAGTATATTTCTTATTGTCAGTATGTATTTTGCAATCAGTATATTTCTTATTGTCAGTATGTATTTTGCAATCAGTATATTTCTTATTGTCAGTATGTACTTTGCAATCAGTCTATTTCTTATTGTCAGTATGTACTTTGCAATCAGTCTTTTTCTTATTGTCAGTATGTACTTTGCAATCAGTATATTTCTTATTGTCAGTATGTACTGTGCAATCAGTATATTTCTTATTGTCAGTATGTACTTTGCAATCAGTCTATTTCTTATTGTCAGTATGTACTTTGCAATCAGTCTATTTCTTATTGTCAGTATGTACTTTGCAATCAGTATATTTCTTATTGTCAGTATGTATTTTGCAATCAGTATATTTCTTATTGTCAGTATGTATTTTGCAATCAGTCTATTTCTTATTGTCAGTATGTATTTTGCAATCAGTCTATTTCTTATTGTCAGTATGTACTTTACAATCAGTCAATTTCTTATTGTCAGTATGTATTTTGCAATCAGTCTATTTCTTATTGTCAGTATGTACTTTGCAATCAGTCTATTTCTTATTGTCAGTATGTATTTTGCAATCAGTCTATTTCTTATTGTCAGTATGTATTTTGCAATCAGTCTATTTCTTATTGTCAGTATGTATTTTGCAATCAGTCTATTTCTTATTGTCAGTATGTAATTTGCAATCAGTATATTTCTTATTGTCAGTATGTATTTTGCAATCAGTCTATTTCTTATTGTCAGTATGTATTTTGCAATCAGTATATTTCTTATTGTCAGTATGTAATTTGCAATCAGTCTATTTCTTATTGTCAGTATGTATTTTGCAATCAGTATGTTTCTTATTGTCAGTATGTATTTTGCAATCAGTCTATTTCTTATTGTCAGTATGTATTTTGCAATCAGTATATTTCTAATTGTCAGTATGTACTTTGCAATCAGTATATTTCTTATTGTCAGTATGTACTTTGCAATCAGTCTATTTCTTATTGTCAGTATGTACTTTGCAATCAGTCTATTTCTTATTGTCAGTATGTACTTTGCAATCAGTCTATTTCTTATTGTCAGTATGTATTTTGCAATCAGTATATTTCTAATTGTCAGTATGTACTTTGCAATCAGTATATTTCTTATTGTCAGTATGTACTTTGCAATCAGTATATTTCTTATTGTCAGTATGTACTTTGCAATCAGTCTATTTCTTATTGTCAGTATGTACTTTGCAATCAGTATATTTCTTATTGTCAGTATGTATTTTGCAATCAGTCTGTTTCTTATTGTCAGTATGTACTTTGCAATCAGTCTATTTCTTATTGTCAGTATGTATTTTGCAATCAGTATATTTCTTATTGTCAGTATGTATTTTGCAATCAGTCTATTTCTTATTGTCAGTATGTAATTTGCAATCAGTCTATTTCTTATTGTCAGTATGTATTTTGCAATCAGTCTATTTCTTATTGTCAGTATGTATTTTGCAATCAGTATATTTCTTATTGTCAGTATGTACTTTGCAATCAGTATATTTCTTATTGTCAGTATGTATTTTGCAATCAGTATATTTCTTATTGTCAGTATGTATTTTGCAATCAGTATATTTCTTATTGTCAGTATGTATTTTGCAATCAGTATATTTCTTATTGTCATTATGTATTTTGCAATCAATATATTTCTTATTGTCAGTATGTATTTTGCAATCAATATATTTCTTATTGTCAGTATGTACTTTGCAATCAGTATATTTCTTATTGTCAGTATGTACTTTGCAATCAGTATATTTCTTATTGTCAGTATGTACTTTGCAATCAGTATGTTTCTTATTGTCAGTATGTATTTTGCAATCAGTATATTTCTTATTGTCAGTATGTATTTTGCAATCAGTCTATTTCTTATTGTCAGTATGTATTTTGCAATCAGTCTATTTCTTATTGTCAGTATGTATTTTGCAATCAGTATATTTCTTATTGTCAGTATGTATTTTGCAATCAGTCTATTTCTTATTGTCAGTATGTACTTTGCAATCAGTCTATTTCTTATTGTCAGTATGTATTTTGCAATCAGTCTATTTCTTATTGTCAGTATGTATTTTGCAATCAGTCTATTTCTTATTGTCAGTATGTACTTTGCAATCAGTATATTTCTTATTGTCAGTATGTACTTTGCAATCAGTATATTTCTTATTGTCAGTATGTACTTTGCAATCAGTATATTTCTTATTGTCAGTATGTATTTTGCAATCAGTCTATTTCTTATTGTCAGTATGTAATTTGCAATCAGTCTATTTCTTATTGTCAGTATGTATTTTGCAATCAGTATATTTCTTATTGTCAGTATGTATTTTGCAATCAGTATATTTCTTATTGTCAGTATGTATTTTGCAATCAGTATATTTCTAATTGTCAGTATGTACTTTGCAATCAGTATATTTCTAATTGTCAGTATGTACTTTGCAATCAGTATATTTCTTATTGTCAGTATGTACTTTGCAATCAGTATATTTCTTATTGTCAGTATGTACTTTGCAATCAGTCTATTTCTTATTGTCAGTATGTACTTTGCAATCAGTCTATTTCTTATTGTCAGTATGTATTTTGCAATCAGTATATTTCTAATTGTCAGTATGTACTTTGCAATCAGTATATTTCTTATTGTCAGTATGTACTTTGCAATCAGTATATTTCTTATTGTCAGTATGTACTTTGCAATCAGTATATTTCTTATTGTCAGTATGTACTTTGCAATCAGTCTATTTCTTATTGTCAGTATGTACTTTGCAATCAGTATATTTCTTATTGTCAGTATGTATTTTGCAATCAGTCTGTTTCTTATTGTCAGTATGTACTTTGCAATCAGTCTATTTCTTATTGTCAGTATGTATTTTGCAATCAGTCTATTTCTACGTCAGTGTATGTATTTTTGCAATCAGTCTATTTCTTATTGTCAAAAGTGTATTTTGCAATCAGTCTATTTCTTATTGTCAGTATGTATTTTGGTAATCAGTATATTTCTTATTGTCAGTATGTATTTTGCAATCAGTATATTTTTATTGCTAGTATGTATTTTGCAATCAGTCTATTTCTTATTGTCAGTATGTATTTTGCAATCAGTCTATTTCTTATTGTCAGTATGTACTTTACAATCAGTCAATTTCTTATTGTCAGTATGTATTTTGCAATCAGTCTATTTCTTATTGTCAGTATGTACTTTGCAATCAGTCTATTTCTTATTGTCAGTATGTATTTTGCAATCAGTATATTTCTTATTGTCAGTATGTATTTTGCAATCAGTCTATTTCTTATTGTCAGTATGTATTTTGCAATCAGTATATTTCTTATTGTCAGTATGTATTTTGCAATCAGTCTATTTCTTATTGTCATTATGTATTTTGCAATCAATATATTTCTTATTGTCAGTATGTATTTTGCAATCAGTCTATTTCTTATTGTCAGTATGTACTTTGCAATCAGTCTATTTCTTATTGTCAGTATGTATTTTGCAATCAGTATATTTCTTATTGTCAGTATGTATTTGTAATCAGTATATTTTATTGTCAGTATGTATTTTGTAATCACAGCCTATTTTTCTTATTGTCAGTATGTATTTTGCAATCAGTATATTTTTATTGTCAGTATGTATTTTGCAATCAGTATATTTCTTATTGTCAGTATGTATTTGCAATCAGTCTATTTCTTATTGTCAGTATGTAATTTTGTAATCAGTATATATTTCTTATTGTCAGTATGTATTTTGCAATCAGTCTATTTCCTTATTGTCAGTATGTACTTTGCAATCAGTATATTTCTTATTGTCAGTATGTATTTTGCAATCAGTCTATTTCTTATTGTCAGTATGTATTTTGCAATCGGTATATTTCTTATTGTCAGTATGTATTTTGCAATCAGTCTATTTCTTATTGTCAGTATGTATTTTGCAATCAGTATATTTCTTATTGTCAGTATGTAATTTGCAATCAGTCTATTTCTTATTGTCAGTATGTATTTTGCAATCAGTATATTTCTTATTGTCAGTATGTATTTTGCAATCAGTATATTTCTTATTGTCAGTATGTATTTTGCAATCAGTCTATTTCTTATTGTCAGTATGTATTTTGCAATCAGTATATTTCTTATTGTCAGTATGTAATTTGCAATCAGTCTATTTCTTATTGTCAGTATGTATTTTGCAATCAGTATATTTCTTATTGTCAGTATGTATTTTGCAATCAGTCTATTTCTTATTGTCAGTATGTATTTTGCAATCAGTATATTTCTAATTGTCAGTATGTACTTTGCAATCAGTATATTTCTTATTGTCAGTATGTACTTTGCAATCAGTATATTTCTTATTGTCAGTATGTACTTTGCAATCAGTCTATTTCTTATTGTCAGTATGTACTTTGCAATCAGTCTATTTCTTATTGTCAGTATGTATTTTGCAATCAGTATATTTCTAATTGTCAGTATGTACTTTGCAATCAGTATATTTCTTATTGTCAGTATGTACTTTGCAATCAGTATATTTCTTATTGTCAGTATGTACTTTGCAATCAGTCTATTTCTTATTGTCAGTATGTACTTTGCAATCAGTATATTTCTTATTGTCAGTATGTATTTTGCAATCAGTCTGTTTCTTATTGTCAGTATGTACTTTGCAATCAGTCTATTTCTTATTGTCAGTATGTATTTTGCAATCAGTATATTTCTTATTGTCAGTATGTACTTTGCAATCAGTCTATTTCTTATTGTCAGTATGTATTTTGCAATCAGTCTATTTCTTATTGTCAGTATGTATTTTGCAATCAGTATATTTCTTATTGTCAGTATGTATTTTGCAATCAGTCTATTTCTTATTGTCAGTATGTACTTTGCAATCAGTATATTTCTTATTGTCAGTATGTACTTTGCAATCAGTATATTTCTTATTGTCAGTATGTATTTTGCAATCAGTATATTTCTTATTGTCAGTATGTATTTTGCAATCAGTCTATTTCTTATTGTCAGTATGTATTTTGCAATCAGTCTATTTCTTATTGTCATTATGTATTTTGCAATCAATATAATTCTTATTGTCAGTATGTATTTTGCAATCAGTCTATTTCTTATTGTCAGTATGTACTTTGCAATCAGTATATTTCTTATTGTCAGTATGTATTTTGCAATCAGTATATTTCTTATTGTCAGTATGTACTTTGCAATCAGTATGTTTCTTATTGTCAGTATGTATTTTGCAATCAGTATATTTCTTATTGTCAGTATGTATTTTGCAATCAGTCTATTTCTTATTGTCAGTATGTATTTTGCAATCAGTATATTTCTTATTGTCAGTATGTATTTTGCAATCAGTATATTTCTTATTGTCAGTATGTATTTTGCAATCAGTCTATTTCTTATTGTCAGTATGTACTTTGCAATCAGTCTTTTTCTTATTGTCAGTATGTACTTTGCAATCAGTCTATTTCTTATTGTCAGTATGTATTTTGCAATCAGTATATTTCTTATTGTCAGTATGTACTTTGCAATCAGTATATTTCTTATTGTCAGTATGTATTTTGCAATCAGTATATTTCTTATTGTCAGTATGTATTTTGCAATCAGTCTATTTCTTATTGTCAGTATGTATTTTGCAATCAGTATATTTCTTATTGTCAGTATGTAATTTGCAATCAGTCTATTTCTTATTGTCAGTATGTATTTTGCAATCAGTATGTTTCTTATTGTCAGTATGTATTTTGCAATCAGTCTATTTCTTATTGTCAGTATGTATTTTGCAATCAGTATATTTCTAATTGTCAGTATGTACTTTGCAATCAGTATATTTCTTATTGTCAGTATGTACTTTGCAATCAGTATATTTCTTATTGTCAGTATGTACTTTGCAATCAGTCTATTTCTTATTGTCAGTATGTACTTTGCAATCAGTCTATTTCTTATTGTCAGTATGTATTTTGCAATCAGTATATTTCTAATTGTCAGTATGTACTTTGCAATCAGTATATTTCTTATTGTCAGTATGTACTTTGCAATCAGTATATTTCTTATTGTCAGTATGTACTTTGCAATCAGTCTATTTCTTATTGTCAGTATGTACTTTGCAATCAGTATATTTCTTATTGTCAGTATGTATTTTGCAATCAGTCTGTTTCTTATTGTCAGTATGTACTTTGCAATCAGTCTATTTCTTATTGTCAGTATGTATTTTGCAATCAGTATATTTCTTATTGTCAGTATGTACTTTGCAATCAGTCTATTTCTTATTGTCAGTATGTATTTTGCAATCAGTCTATTTCTTATTGTCAGTATGTATTTTGCAATCAGTATATTTCTTATTGTCAGTATGTATTTTGCAATCAGTATATTTCTTATTGTCAGTATGTACTTTGCAATCAGTATATTTCTTATTGTCAGTATGTATTTTGCAATCAGTATATTTCTTATTGTCAGTATGTATTTTGCAATCAGTATATTTCTTATTGTCAGTATGTATTTTGCAATCAGTCTATTTCTTATTGTCATTATGTATTTTGCAATCAATATATTTCTTATTGTCAGTATGTATTTTGCAATCAGTCTATTTCTTATTGTCAGTATGTACTTTGCAATCAGTATATTTCTTATTGTCAGTATGTATTTTGCAATCAGTATATTTCTTATTGTCAGTATGTACTTTGCAATCAGTATGTTTCTTATTGTCAGTATGTATTTTGCAATCAGTATATTTCTTATTGTCAGTATGTACTTTGCAATCAGTATATTTCTTATTGTCAGTATGTATTTTGCAATCAGTATATTTCTTATTGTCAGTATGTATTTTGCAATCAGTCTATTTCTTATTGTCAGTATGTATTTTGCAATCAGTCTATTTCTTATTGTCAGTATGTACTTTGCAATCAGTATATTTCTTATTGTCAGTATGTATTTTGCAATCAGTCTATTTCTTATTGTCAGTATGTATTTTGCAATCAGTCTATTTCTTATTGTCAGTATGTATTTGCAATCAGTATATTTCTTATTGTCAGTATGTATTTTGCAATCAGTCTATTTCTTATTGTCAGTATGTATTTTGCAATCAGTATATTTCTTATTGTCAGTATGTATTTGCAATCAGTATATTTCTTATTGTCAGTATGTATTTTGCAATCAGTCTATTTCTTATTGTCAGTATGTACTTTGCAATCAGTATATTTCTTATTGTCAGTATGTACTTTGCAATCAGTCTATTTCTTATTGTCAGTATGTATTTGCAATCAGTCTATTTCTTATTGTCAGTATGTATTTTGCAATCAGTCTATTTCTTATTGTCAGTATGTATTTTGCAATCAGTCTATTTCTTATTGTCAGTATGTACTTTGCAATCAGTATATTTCTTATTGTCAGTATGTACTTTGCAATCAGTCTATTTCTTATTGTCAGTATGTACTTTGCAATCAGTATATTTCTTATTGTCAGTATGTACTTTGCAATCAGTATATTTCTTATTGTCAGTATGTACTTTGCAATCAGTCTATTTCTTATTGTCAGTATGTACTTTGCAATCAGTATATTTCTTATTGTCAGTATGTACTTTGCAATCAGTCTATTTCTTATTGTCAGTATGTATTTTGCAATCAGTATATTTCTTATTGTCAGTATGTATTTTGCAATCAGTATATTTCTTATTGTCAGTATGTACTTTGCAATCAGTCTATTTCTTATTGTCAGTATGTATTTTGCAATCAGTATATTTCTTATTGTCAGTATGTATTTTGCAATCAGTCTATTTCTTATTGTCAGTATGTATTTTGCAATCAGTATATTTCTTATTGTCAGTATGTATTTTGCAATCAGTATATTTCTTATTGTCAGTATGTACTTTGCAATCAGTCTATTTTTTATTGTCAGTATGTATTTTGCAATCAGTATATTTCTTATTGTCAGTATGTATTTTGCAATCAGTATATTTCTTATTGTCAGTATGTATTTTGCAATCAGTATATTTCTTATTGTCAGTATGTACTTTGCAATCAGTATATTTCTTATTGTCAGTATGTATTTTGCAATCAGTATATTTCTTATTGTCAGTATGTATTTTGCAATCAGTCTATTTCATATTGTCAGTATGTATTTTGCAATCAGTATATTTCTTATTTTCAGTATGTACTTTGCAATCAGTATATTTCTTATTGTCAGTATGTACTTTGCCATAAGTAAATATCTTCTAATGAGTAATAACCTCATTATAAGCATGTACTTTGCCATGAAAAATAACTTTAATACGATCAGTAAAAACCTCATCATCAGTGTACTTTGCCATGAGAAATAACTTTAATACGATCAGTAAAAACCACAATATAAGTTCAAGTTTTACCACTATTATGACTGTACACAAGCTCGTTCTAGTATGACTGTACACAAGCTCGTTCTAGTATGACTGTACACAAGCTCGTTCTAGTATGACTTTACACAAGCTCGTTCTAGTATGACTGTACACAAGCTCGTTCTAGTATGACTGTACACGAGCTCGTTCTAGTATGACTGTACACAAGCTCGTTCTAGTATGACTGTACACAAGCTCGTTCTAGTATGACTGTACACGAGCTCGTTCTAGTATGACTGTACACAAGCTCGTTCTAGTATGACTGTACACAAGCTCGTTCTAGTATGACTGTACACAAGCTCGTTCTAGTATGACTGTACACAAGCTCGTTCTAGTATGACTGTACACAAGCTCGTTCTAGTATGACTGTACACAAGCTCGTTCTAGTATGACTGTACACAAGCTCGTTCTAGTATCGTTCTAGTATGACTGTACACAAGCTCGTTCTAGTATGACTGTACACAAGCTCGTTCTAGTATGACTGTACACAAGCTCGTTCTAGTATGATTGTACACAAGCTCGTTCTAGTATGACTGTACACAAGCTCGTTCTAGTATGACTGTACACAAGCTCGTTCTAGTATGACTGTACACAAGCTCGTTCTAGTATGACTGTACACAAGCTCGTTCTAGTATGACTGTACACAAGCTCGTTATAGTATGACTGTACACAAGCTCGTTCTAGTATGACTGTACACAAGCTCGTTCTTGTACCCTTTGCCCAACCAAATACATAGACCAGTGTTGTGTATATATCTGTCGAATACAAACAAAGACTTACATCGTGAATATGATGACGATATAATCATATAAGAATATTAAAAGGTCTGTAGGTGAAACAAAGTTTGGGTCAAAAACACAATTGATTATTATTTGTGTTGTTATTGTTGTTGTTGTTGTTGTTGCCGCTGCTGTCGTTATTGTTGAATGATGTCCATGTAGAAATTCTGATATACAGAGAAATAACATTTCTCGATTATTCACTAAGCTACACGAAAAAGTCCTACACCGACTCTGGATTTGTTATATTGCTTAGATATTACACCATATAACACACCACAATTGTCTGTGAACCGGGGTTTCTCACCGGTTCCCGTTTAACCCTTTCCCAAACAATAACGACATTTGACCACTTTGTTGCAGACGACTTTTTCAATTTTGGACAGTCGAAAATGTGTTGTTTGGGAAAGGGTTAAACATCAGACATGTATGATACCACTTATTACTTAGTATTGAATTACTTTAACGTCTCAGATTTTGTATGTAGAACGGGACAAAGTGATTTATTTACAGAAATGTTTATTTACCGAGACACAGCTGTCACCCGTAACAAGTAGTCTTCTATTGTAAACTATTGTGTATGATGTAGAGGCGAGTCGATTATCCGACAAGGAGATGGTGTACCAAACCAAATAAGGGTAGATCTGAGACAGGTTGTATCGTACAAAACGATATGGCCCGGAGATATGTTTGGAAAAAACATCTGGCTCAAAACGTTTTGAAGTCTGGTGTAATTCCGCTCTGAAAATCTGGTATATTGATTGATTATTTGAATGATTGGGCGATTGTTTTGTTAATTGATTGCTTTTTCTCTTTGATTTTATTATTAAGTATTTGATTGATTTGTTTATTGATTTGGTTCAATATCATTTCACTATCCCTCAGTTATTGTACTTAAAGCATCGACGGAGTACTCATTCCTTAAGGAGTAAGAATTACTCAAATAAAACAACCGGTCAGAACTATTGACTTTCCGCAGATATCGTGTAGACTCTCTCTTTGAAATGGATAACCCGCTAGAGCTTTGACTCGAACCTGTAAAGTTCTGAAGGTTGTGTATTTAACACTCGCATCCCAACACCGGGTTAGAGGCCTTTAGATAACATTACTGGATACCATGCACTGGAAGCAAGCATACGATTTAGTTACAAGTCAGTATAATAATGGACACAAATCTATAAACAGATATGTAACTTATGGTAGGGAACAATAATAGTATGTAGCGAAATAGTTGACATTAAATCAACGATTTGTAAAAGTTGATGATAATTCAGACATCACAATATAATGTTATGCAAGAGAGGTTGATTCATAGATATTTGACTACTATTAAGTCAGTATTGTGAGAAGGAAGGTTCACTTCTGCATCGGGATTTGCATTTAGATTGGATTGCAAAATCTATGGTATGAAATTTCAAATTGTTCTTCATGTTATGCAAACATATCAAGTCGCATTTCAAAGCCCTTGACAAATGCGTACTGTCACATATTTTCTGAGTCAAACTTGTACACCATATCCGATCGTTGGGTATAAAGTTAATATCCAATTGAGACTCTTTGCAGTTCAGCTTGATGAATTACTCAATTCATCTATAAGATAATTTGAAGTTATATGAGTTGACTCTAAATCCTTCCATCTTTTACTTCATCCCAGATTTCTTCCCATATTGCATCTGCGAACATCTTCGTGACCATTATTGAATGACAACATAGCCCGATATTTGCAGTCTCAATTTAATAGGAATCAAGTCTTCCTTCAAGCTATATTTCTTACAGAATAAAACTCCTCTTTGTTCCTTAGCCAATAATACTTTCGTTTTGAATGGTAACTTCTTATTGTTATGAAATACACTGCTTTTAAGGAGTGAAGCGGTGAAGGATTTTGAACAGAAACTGGTTTATTCTGTTGCTTTTCGGCAAAGACCTAGTAAACATGTTATTAGATATATTGGTTAGTATAACTAGTGGTTAACAGTTTGGTAAGCTAACCAATAGACTTAATGCCTTTATATGAATAAGTTAACTAGACTGGTTAGCTAAGAAACCAAAATGGTTCTACGATTTAACCCAGGGTTACCTGTAAACTGTGGGTGAAGTTAACCAACGTTTATACAATTGGTTGCTGACGTTAAACGTTTCAAGCTTTATTTGCCATGACAAAGGTAGGTCTGTCAGAGGGCCGTGACCTCATTACACCATACACCAACAATACCTAGTTATAATACTATATCAAACCATAGTCATCATCATTTCTTACATATAGCCCCCCTTGATATATAAAAGATACATTTTTAACTGGCAAACAAACAGTTCCTTCGTACACTGTAATATCGGCTCGATCATGCACAATTCTGATGAGTGTGCTTGTCTCGCAGTGCCGTGCAGTGTCTCTGGTGTCTCGCAGGGTCCCGCAGTGTCTCGCGGTGTCTCATAGTATCTCGCAGGGTCCCACAGAGTCCCGCAGTGTCTCGCAGGGTCTCGCAGGGTCTCGCAGGGTCTCGCTGTGTCTCGCAGTGTCTCGCGGTCCCCTGGGATCTTGTGTGATCGCAATGATTGATGTTCGGGATATAGCTCGCGTCTCTCTGTTGGATGAATCACAAACATGTCGTATATGAAGCGCACGTCTAGCGGAGATGGAAAGCCAGTCGTACCAATTATCGCCTAAACATATCCGTGTGGGAATTCGGATTGTGATATATCAATTTCTGAAGGCTGCTCCTTGAAACTTGTGTCTGTTTCTCCCAAGTTCAGTGTCCATAGACATATAATTTGTCAGCTTTCAAAGCCTTTAATAGCATATAATAAAAATACCTAAAAAAAAACTGTTCACATGTATGCATGTGTGAAGTCTTGTTAATCCGATCCCCGATAATCCGGATGTATCACGATCCGGACAAACTTGCAAGGAAACGGAATGATGGTACTGTAATCTGCCGCGGTAAGTCCGGAATCTCGCGTTCCGGATCCAGACTTAGGTTTCAGGGTCCCGATTGATCTTTAACCTGTATGTGTGACTTGTTAATCCGGGCGCATCTCGACTTCACCATCTCCCAAACAATAACGACATTTAACCCTTTTTGTTGCGGACGACTTTAGAAAACATGGTGGAAAAAGGGGAAATTGCTCTCAATGAGCAATTTCTCCTTTTCCCACAATATTTTCTGCCCTATTACAAGATTATTTGCCAATTTCGTCACATTTTGAAATGTCGTCTGCAAACTCTTTCAATTTGGAACAGTCGAACATTTGTTGTTTGGAAAAGGGTTAATCGCCCAGCCGCCACAGCATGAGCACTAGTTTATCAGGGAGGCGGGAAAGTAAAACAGTGGTTTGTGTTTGATTGTTTAGACACGACTCCGACTATGCACTAGTACTACTGTCGGCGTTAACGAATAGAGACGCACATGGCACAAGGTCTATGTGGTGACTATGCACTAGTACTACTGTCGGCGTTAACGAATAGAGACGCACATGGCACAAGGTCTATGTGGTGACTATGCACTAGCACTACTGTCGGCGTTAACGAATAGAGACGCACATGGCACAATGTCTATGTGGTGACTATGCACTAGTACTACTGTCGGCGTTAACGAATAGAGACGCACATGGCACAAGGTCTATGTGGTGACTATGCACTAGTGCTACTGTCGGCGTTAACGAATAGAGACGCACATGGCACAAGGTCTATGTGGTGACTATGCACTAGTACTCCTGTCGGCGTTAACGAATAGAGACGCACATGGCACAAGGTCTATGTGGTGACTATGCACTAGTACTACTGTCGGCGTTAACGAATAGAGACGCACATGGCACAATGTCTATGTGGTGACTATGCACTAGTGCTACTGTCGGCGTTAACGAATAGAGACGCACATGGCACAAGGTCTATGTGGTGACTATGCACTAGTACTACTGTCGGCGTTAACGAATAGAGACGCACATGGCACAAGGTCTATGTGGTGACTATGCACTAGTACTCCTGTCGGCGTTAACGAATAGAGACGCACATGGCACAAGGTCTATGTGGTGACTATGCACTAGTACTACTGTCGGCGTTAACGAATAGAGACGCACATGGCACAAGGTCTATGTGGTGACTATGCACTAGTACTACTGTCGGCGTTAACGAATAGAGACGCACATGGCACAAGGTCTATGTGGTGACTATGCACTAGTGCTACTGTCGGCGTTAACGAATAGAGACGCACATGGCACAAGGTCTATGTGGTGACTATGCACTAGTACTACTGTCGGCGTTAACGAATAGAGACGCACATGGCACAAGGTCTATGTGGTGTTGTCTAATCAGCGGGATACGCAACCAATTAAAGTCAAACCGTACCACAACCGTTTACACAACGAATGGTTTGTCAATGTAAAAATATCGGTAACGTTTAAAGAGGCGTGTTGGTCTAAAAGTCAAAAAGAATATTAATGTTCAAAGTGTCTCTTTTACGTGTGTTTGTAAGTACCATGCTGTTATTCGTTTATGTTGTCGAAGACCAACAAGGCTGGGAATCACGTGATCAGAAAGGATAGAGACCGTGGCAAAAAATGGCGACTGTCGTCGCTTAGACTTCTTTAAACCGGTGTGTATCCTGTCATATTGCGATTTCGTGCACGAAATGAAGCGCAAAGTACCCGCCTTACGTTCCGATTTTCTCCGCCGCTTGGTGTAATGGTGCCAGATAAGCGGTTTCTTCAAACACTCGACAACAGTGTTTAAACCTCGCCGATCGCAGTGGGATACGTTCCATGAACAGTGGAAGATTTTATGTCTAAACCCCTTCAATTCGCGTTAAATCGCTTCGGTTTGACCAAAGATGGATGCAGAAAGAATATATAATCGATGACAATCACTTCCACAATGTTTTCCGCGAACCTAACGAATTTATGATGAACGTGGTGCACCAAATACGAAATGGATAGGGACAAGGTACAAGGAAAACTTGGATAGGGCACAGGTACAATTTGTGACAACTTGTTTTAATTATCTGACGGAACATGTTATATATTTGTTCATGGATTTGTTCCGGTATTCAAAAACAAACCAAAAATGTGAAGCAGAAATAAGTCAGAACTCTTCAAAGTTGATTTAAAAGACAATATTTCAATCATATCTAAAGGTATCAAACTCTTATTGACATTGTTTTGGCAATTTTAACGCACATTAACTGACACTTCTCAATAATTTCGGTTTTTAAATTTTGATAAGCCCTGCACATGGTAAAAAACAGAGATATTTTAATGCAACTGATAATATACGTACACGGCACCGGCTAATTGACGATGTAAACGGACACTTTTATATAACCAGTTTCTGATCATTAATTAAGTTGTAAAACATGTTTTTTTTCATTAGAATAGTTTCGACATGATTTATTTAAAATAGAATTTTGATAAATTAAGCCGATTTCTTCACTTTGTGTATGAAATATGCATCAAGATGTGGCTTTTTCTATATCAAGTTATTTCAGTTGAAATAAGCTAATTCGTTTAACACATCAAAGTAGGTTTGTTTTTTTATAAGACTCTATGATTTGCATTCACATTATCATTACAAATAGTTTCATCAAGAAATATTAGACACATGTTCTATTGTATTTAATGTTTTACTTCCTTGGAAGAGAATCAAGCCCAAAGCGATGAGGGACCATTAATTAATGTCTGCGACATTAATACCTCGACCATAGAGGCCACTCAGAGTTATCTTGTCCGTGACTATATGTGCTGCCTTTTCTTGTGTGTAATGACAAAGTACAATAACAGCATGTATGCTTTTGAAACACGATGCATACGACATTAAATAATTTTCCGTGTTAATAGTTCGTTCAGAATTTAACACAAAGCCTTTCGTGTCAACGGATTTGAATTAGTTAATGGTATGATCAACATAAATTTGGACGAGACAAAAGTGGTCATGGCAAACTCAAACAAAACGATGTTGGACAAGACAATGACAGTAAGAACAAACTCGGGCGAGACATCGTTGGAAAAGACATTAACAATAGAAAGTAGAAACAAACTTGGGCGAGACAATATTGAACTCTTCAGTGGAAGGACCGCTTTAAAAGACTTGAATGGACAGTAATTATCGTGGGGGATGAACATGGGTGGGTAGCATCTATTCGTCTCTCCTTTTGTTGATATAACCAAAGAGAGACCGTCTTCGTTTTAACGTATAAAACAAAAGAATGAGGGTTCATGTAGAAGTCAGTGCTATCTGTTCGTACATTAGCCGGTGCCAAAAATTAATGCATTATAGACTATTCATATATTATCCGTAGCCAACACCGTTAAGGATTTTTATATATTTCTTAATTTTTCTGATGAACAAAGAATGGACCATTTTCTTTTTCGTTTTAACCTGTAAAACAGAATAAAATGAGAATGAGGGTTCATATAGAAACCGGTGCCATCTGTTCGTACATTAGCCGGTGCCAAAAAATACAGCTTTATAGGCTATTCGTATATTATCCGTAGCCAACCCCGATGAGGATTTTTATATATTTCTATTCTTTTCAGACACTAAATATAACAATAAAACGTGGCATACATGGATCTTTATTTTTCTGATAAATTACATTTCGGAAAAGAACACAATCTCTTATAAATCAGACTAAAGACCATATTTTCATCATAGTGTTTACAACGAAGACTCGCATGCGGCCAACTTGTTTTCATTAGTGTGGATTAAATAAAATGTTATGAGACAAGACAAAAAACATACGTTATACAAAAAAGTTCATATTGTTCCGTGATACACGTTATTCTAATAAATCATTTCTCTTTTCTTTATATTCTTCTTTTTCCCGGTCAATCTTCATGTTTTCTTTGTTTAGAAACGTATAGAAACCGTTGCTTGTACGTATAGAAGCATGCAACGCAAGATTATACGCATAGAAGCCGTTTTGTTTTACCACCATGAACGTGTTGTTTAGATCGATGCATCATGCAAACACCTCATTGTCCCGTGAGGCCTCATTGTTTTTATCAGACTTTGATGAATGACGAGACAAACCATGATGTTATTTCATCGTTAATAAAGCTGCTTAATCGAATTCCGTTTTTACGTAATCTAGCGTGAAACTCTGGAAAAGGTCAGAGATCTATAAGCACAAGCCCAGGGCTGTGTGGCGTAAATTATAAAGGGACAACATCTTCGTCCACCTTGGAGATCTCCACAAAGATGACTTTAAATATCTTAGCATCGACGCTGTGCATATAGCTCTCATCATTTACAATAATCCTGACGATCAATTCCTTACCATAAGGACTTTCATAGCTTGTCGAGCAGGGCAAAACATCATATTCTGTCGACAAATACATTGATAGCTTGTCTAACTTGGAGGACCAGCAGCTTTTGCGGCCAAAAAACAACAACAATGGTTGGCGAACAAGATATATCAAGTTGTTTTGTCCAGGCTGGCGTTATATGGTGGTTTGTCTCGACATTACAGAATGTTTGGTTAACTAGTCCATAACAACTGGTTAAGGACAAAAAGGATGTAAAATATTTTTTAAAACAAAAACATAACATCATGTATATCTTTAAAGATACGTAACCTGTATGATTCGTCAACAGCACCACAGACTGATAGACATCACATTATTCCATTTGGCATTGTTATATCAAAGTCAATAATTGAGAAGAAGCTGCTGTCCCTAAAACATACAGACGGAGAAGGGTGTATTTAGACATTAACGAGTTTAGTCCCGAACATTAATGGTCGGATAAGTTAATTAAGTGTACGCCGTTGTCTGACCAAAAAATGGACACAAATTATCCGCCGTCTATGACAGATTCCCTTACGGTGATCATTCACACATCAGGGTGAACACTTTTTGTTCTAATGGTCCCTGGTATGTTTAGGTATTGTGTCTCCTTCACGTGTTCTAATGGTCCCTGGGGTGTTTCGGTATTGTGTCCCCTAATTTCATACCTCGGGTAATGGAGTTAGGACAGCCTACAGACAGCGTCGTTCCTAGATTGATACAGAATATTATATTTAATATGGCTAATAATGACTAATAAAAGGATTGTCCATATACGTATCCCCTGGGGACATGTTAGCAGCATTTTTCGATCCGATAAATGCCGTACAACCTTTCATGCACAAGTATCTAATATATTCCCAATTGAAAAGAATGACACAGAATACGTAGTGCATTTCCATTAGCATAAAGAAAACAATAACCCAATATAATGTATATTATCTTACTATTATAAATTATTGGGTGTGCGGCTGACCCTCTACCGATTGTAGTGGGTCACAAAAATTCATATTGGTTCGAGGCGTAGCGTATGTGAATTTTACTTACCCCCTAAAAATCCGTAGAGGGTCAGCCGTACACCCAATAATTGATTTATTTCTTCGACCTCTCTTTTAGCGGATTTTGTGACACTTTTTTAAAACAACACAAATAAGAAAATTGGGAAAAGAATTCCCGCTTCGCTTCCACAATGACACGGTGTGAAACGAACGATACGTCAAGGGGAAATGAAGAGCAAATATGTCATCAATGACGTTTAATGACGAAAAGTATCCATTTGCCGTAACGAGGGGTCGGTAACAAGGTCATATCGTTCTATATTTAGCAACGGGACCTTCAACGAGTTAAACAATGGATCGATAAAACTTACAAAAGAGATCCCAATATCGGGTTTGATATTCCATTCGTATCATATTTAATGACCCAAACCTTAAGTGTATAGTTTTATACATTATTATTAGTAAATCTCTTTCCAACAACGACAATAAATGGTGAATTTGAAATTGTAACACTTCAGTAAACATCGTCCGAACATCGAAAGGTCAAATTATCCATTTTGCCGATCTGTTTTAGTTTAAACCACAGGTCCATTCTCTTTCACACCTAGCAGTCTGTGTCGCTGGCAAACAACATTTTGTCATGAGTGTACCTGTGTTAACGTACACTGGACAGATATTGCAAAATGTAAGATTAAACTGTTTATAAACCAAGTTGTAAACAACACTGCTTATTCCTTTGGTATTTCTTCACCGAAACAGAAAAGTGCATCAATTCTCTCAGTTATTTAATCTTTCAAAATTTAATCCAAATAGAAGTTCTTATTACAAAATCCCATTTTATGCATTTACTACTCTTTATAAACGTCTTTTATCAAAGTAAATTGGATCAGAAAAATCGAAGCAGGACAATCCAAAAACGGCGGTCGATTCATCTTGAAATTAACATGGTCGTATGGGCGGAGCTTAAATTTCCAATAATTTCATTGGTCAAAACGCGTCACATGGTGACCCCCTAATAATTCTAACTAACCCTCTATGGTTCATAAGGAGTCACCACGTGACGCGTTTTGACCAATGAAATGAATGGAAATTTGAGGGAGGCGAAATAAACATGTATATACGTACTGTACAGGTGTATGAAGTTGACCGTACAGCATATCTTATACTGATATACAGAGTGTATTCCAATACGATAGATTTATATACGGTACATAGTTTATTGAGTTATACGGAGTATATTTATTTACATGTGATACAAAATCAAGGCTAAGATACATACTATACTGGTATCTGGAGTATACTTTCCTACGATACAAAATCAAGGCTAAGATACATACTGTACTGGTATACGGAGTATATTTCCCTACGATACAAAATCAAGGCTAAGATACATACTATACTGGTATATGGAGTATACTTTCCTACGATACAAAACCAAGGCTAAGATAGATACTGTACTGGTATATGGAGTATACTTCCCTACGATACAAAACCAAGGCTTAGATACATACTGTACTGGTATACAGACGGAGTATACTTCCCTACGATACAAAACCAAGGCTAAGATAGATACTGTACTGGTATACGGAGTATACTTCCCTACGATACAAAACCAAGGCTAAGATACATACTGTACTGGTATACGGAGTATATTTCCCTACGATACAAAATCAAGGCTAAGATACATACTGTACTGGTATATGGAGCATACTTCCCTACGATACAAAACAAAGGCTAAGATACATACTGTACTGGTATAAGGACGGAGTATACTTCGCTACGATACAAAATCAAGGCTAAGATATATACTTAACTGGTATATAGAGTATACTTCCCTACGATACAAAATCAAGGCTAAGATAGATACTGTACTGGTATACGGACGGAGTATACTTCGCTACGATACAAAATCAAGGCTAAGATACACACTGTATTGGTATACGGAGTATACTTCCCTACGATACAAAAGCAAGGCTAAGATACATACTGTATTGGTATACGGAGTATACTTCCCTACGATACAAAATCAAGGCTAAGATACATACTATACTGGTATATGGACTATACTTTCCTACGATACAAAACCAAGGCTAAGATAGATACTGTACTTGTATATGGAGTATACTTCCCTACGATACAAAACCAAGGCTAAGATACATACTGTACTGGTATACAGACGGAGTATACTTCCCTACGATACAAAACCAAGGCTAAGATAGATACTGTACTGGTATATGGAGTATACTTCCCTACGATACAAAACCAAGGCTAAGTTACATACTGTACTGGTATACAGACGGAGTATACTTCCCTACGATACAAAACCAAGGTTAAGATAGATACTGTATTGGTATACGGAGTGTACTTCCCTACGATACAAAACCAAGGTTAAGATACATACTGTACTGGTATACGGAGTACATTTCCCTACGATACAAAATCAAGGCTAAGATACATACTGTACTGGTATATGGAGCATACTTCCCTACGATACAAAACCAAGGCTAAGATACATACTGTACTGGTATACGGACGGAGTATACTTCGCTACGATACAAAATCAAGGCTAAGATATATACTTAACTGGTATATAGAGTATACTTCCCTACGATACAAAATCAAGGCTAAGATAGATACTGTACTGGTATACGGAGTATATTTCCCTACGATACAAAACCAAGGCTAAGATACATACTGTATTGGTATACGGAGTAGACTTCCCTACGATACAAAATCAAGGCTAAGATATATACTTTACTGGTACGCAGAGTATACTTCCCTACGATACAAAACCAAGGCTAAGATAGATACTGTACTAGTATGCGGAGTATACTTCCCTACGATAAAAAATGAAGGCGAAGATAGATACTGTACTGGTATACGGAGTATACTTCCCTACGATACAAAATGAAGGCTAAGAAAGATACTGTACTGGTATATGGAGCATACTTCCCTACGATACAAAACCAAGGCTAAGATGCATACTGTACTGGTATACAGACGGAGTATACTTCCCTACGATACAAAACCAAGGCTAAGATAGATACTGTACTGGTATACGGAGTATACTTCCCTGCGATACAAAACCAAGGCTAAGATACATACTGTACTGGTATACGGAGTATATTTCCCTACGATACAAAATCAAGGCTAAGATACACACTGTACTGGTATATGGAGCATACTTCCCTACGATACAAAACAAAGGCTAAAATACATACTATACTGGTATACGGACGGAGTATACTTCGCTACGATACAAAATCAAGGCTAAGATATATACTTAACTGGTATATAGAGTATACTTCCCTACGATACAAAATCAAGGCTAAGATAGATACTGTACTGGTATACGGAGTATACTTCCCTACGATACAAAACCAAGGCTAAGATACATACTGTACTGGTATACGGAGTATATTTCCCTACGATACAAAATCAAGGCTAAGATACATACTGTACTGGTATAAGGAGCATACTTCCCTACGATACAAAACAAAGGCTAAGATACATACTGTACTGGTATACGGACGGAGTATACTTCGCTACGATACAAAATCAAGGCTAAGATATATACTTAACTGGTATATAGAGTATACTTCCCTACGATACAAAATCAAGGCTAAGATAGATACTGTACTGGTATACTTAGTATATTTCCCTACGATACAAAACCAAGGCTAAGATACACACTGTATTGGTATACGGAGTATACTTCCCTACGATACAAAACCAAGGCTAAGATACATACTGTACTGGTATACGGAGTATACTTCCCTACGATACAAAATCAAGGCTAAGATACATACTATACTGGTATATGGAGTATACTTTCCTACGATACAAAACCAAGGCTAAGATAGATACTGTACTGGTATATGGAGTATACTTCCCTACGATACAAAACCAAGGCTAAGATACATACTGTACTGGTATACAGACGGAGTATACTTCCCTACGATACAAAACCAAGGCTTAGATAGATACTGTACTGGTATACGGAGTGTACTTCCCTACGATACAAAACCAAGGCTAAGATACATACTGTACTGGTATACGGAGTATATTTCCCTACGATACAAAATCAAGGCTAAGATACATACTGTACTGGTATATGGAGCATACTTCCCTACGATACAAAACCAAGGCTAAGATACATGCTGTACTGGTATACGGACGGAGTATACTTCGCTACGATACAAAATCAAGGCTAAGATATATACTTAACTGGTATATAGAGTATACTTCCCTACGATACAAAATCAAGGCTTAGATAGATACTGTACTGGTATACGGAGTGTACTTCCCTACGATACAAAACCAAGGCTAAGATACATACTGTACTGGTATACGGAGTATATTTCCCTACGATACAAAATCAAGGCTAAGATACATACTGTACTGGTATATGGAGCTTACTTCCCTACGATACAAAACCAAGGCTAAGATACATACTGTACTGGTATACGGACGGAGTATACTTCGCTACGATACAAAATCAAGGCTAAGATATATACTGTACTAGTATGCGGAGTATACTTCCCTACGATACAAAATCAAGGCTAAGATAGATACTGTACTGGTATACGGAGTATATTTCCCTACGATACAAAACCAAGGCTAAGATACATACTGTATTGGTATATGGAGTATACTTCCCTACGATACAAAATCAAGGCTAAGATATATACTTTACTGGTACGCGGAGTATACTTCCCTACGATACAAAACCAAGGCTAAGATAGATACTGTACTAGTATGCGGAGTATACTTCCCTACGATACAAAATGAAGGCTAAGATAGATACTGTACTGGTATACGGAGTATACTTCCCTACGATACAAAACGATACAAAATCAAGGCTAAGATAGATACTGTACTGGTATGCGGAGTATACTTCCCTACGATACAAAATCAAGGCTAAGATAGATACTGTACTGGTATGCAGAGTATACTTCCCTACTATACAAAATCAAGGCTAAGATAGATAATGTACTGGTATGCGGAGTATACTTCCCTACGATACAAAACCAAGGCTAAGATACATACTGTACTGGTGTACGGAGTATATTTTCCTACGATACAAAATCAAGGCTAAGATAGATACTGTACTGGTATACGGAGTATACTTCCCTACGATACAAAACCAAGGCTAAGATACATACTGTACTGGTATACGGAGTATATTTCCCTACGATACAAAATTAAGGCTAAGATACATACTTTACTGGTATACGGAGTATACTTCCCTACGATACAAAATCAAGGCTACGATAGATACTGTACTGGTATACGGAGTATACTTCCCTACGATACAAATCAAGGCTAAGATAGATACTGTACTGGTATACGGAGTATCCTTCCCTACGATACAAAATCAATGCTAAGATAGATACTGTACTGGTATACGGAGTATACTTCCCTACGATACAAAATCAAGGCTAAGATAGATACTGTACTGGTATGCGGAGTATACTTCCCTACATTCAACTTTACGATAGTTACTTTCAGTGTACTTCCGGCCTGCACACAGACCATCTTTAACCATTGACCCCTTTAACATCACACACACATCCACACATACAACAAATACTTTTCTCTTACAAAACTTGGTCATGCAGTGTAAACAGTTATCGGTGCCAAGTTTTTGTTACTCTACTTGATTACAGTCTTGTTGGTAAGTTGATTGCATAAGGAAGAAAACTACTCTACGTGAGAAATATATGTTGTTGTTCCGATACTTCACTTTAAGACGGTGTTATGTGAGCAGGACTTTTCGTTGGTGTTTAATGTGAGGGGAAGGGCATATCCCTTGAAACTCATTGGCGACCCGCTAATCTATATCATCTCTCAAATGTATACGCATGATGTTTACAAGCACGTTATATAGGGCTCAACAAACATCATCATCATTTATATCAATGTATATCCGAGTTCTGCCCTAGAAATGTGGAAATGTTTTGTACCGATATAACTGTAGCTATAAATCATGTTCTAGAAATCCACGAAATTTTGCTCATATGTTTGATGTTCGTAAAAGTCCACGAAAGTTTGGGGTTCTGTTCATTGTTAAGGAGAACATGATGTGGTATATATTATTGGCTGATAGTGTTTTTCAATGACCAGTTGTAGTTAGGTATTTCAGGGGTTAAATACAAAGCTATGCATATATCATCGGTCTGGGATATCGGGTGTGGGGGTCGAATCCCCGTTAGGCGGAGTGACCCGGAGTTTCCGGGACTAACCCACAAACCGACGCGAGTATTGGTTTTGTATCTAGGAAGCAGTAATCGAGAGTGGCTTCAAACAAGCATTAGGCTTCCTTCACAATCGATGTGAAAACAATACGGTGAAAAAAATACTTATACTTATCTCCAGAAAACACCATCAGCACAACTTAAATGTGAAAGTAAACCAGAAATAACCCAGTTAGCCATTTTAATAATTCAGATTGTGTGATTGTTTACCTCTGACCTTGACACACACACATTTTTGAACCGACCAATCAGAATTCGTTATTTTGAATATGTAAACAAATAGGTTGTTGATAAACATGATTGAATTGGAGACAACTATATTTCATGCACAAAATAGCTTATTTTAAATGAGTATATTTAATAGGGTCTCTTTGCATTCCTTATCTAATTATCATTACTTTTATGAACATAATAAAAGAATTTCATATATTTTTTCAGTAATTTATGTGTACTCCTCTCCTTTGATGTGCCTTTGAACAGAACCTTTACTCCTGACTGAAACTCGTAATTCGGAAAACGACAGTTGATAACAACGTCCTGAGTTTAATTGCATATCAACCCTTATAATGCAGGGTAATTTTCTAAAACTAATCAACGTGTCGTCTGATTTCCAAAACCTTTAAAATTTGCTTGATTTAGATAAAGAAGCATACTCAGAGTAGAGACAGGTTAGATCACGGGCAAGCCGCCAATTTACTTGGCGGCTGGCCTGGATCTAACCTGTTGAGATACGCATGAAGTCGGTTCAAACACTATAAGGGTTATTATAATGTCGTTTTAACAATGTATCGTCTAACATTTCTGTGTGATTTCCAAGGATTAATAAGTTCGACAATTTAATCGCTCCTGTTAGTAGCGAAAACAACTTCATGGTGTTGCTTATGCCGTAGATAAAACTATCAGACCTTCTTTATCTAGGCTGGGAATCGAACATATGTATGTGCATATGACGATATGTAATGTAAAGAACGCCAGACCTATGATAATACTAGTTGACGTGTAACTAAGGAAATGTTATCAAGTATAATACGGGAAATTGTCCCAGCAAAGAATCACTATCCCTAGGGAATAGATAAAGATCTATTATATTTCGGTTATAAAGCGACAGGTTTAGAGAGGAATGTTCGAATCTAATGGCTCGGGTTTATGGGAGATTTGTGTTTCTCTTATTTCGATAGTTGTTACCAATGACGTGTCATACTATAAACCCGATACAAAAGAGATATTAAGTAAGTTTGATCTACTTTAAGGATTGATGTAATGGGTTTGAGTTGTACGGGACGTCTGTTATATGTCACGAGGAAACCATACGCCACGTAATTACAGCATCGTCGTCCACAATTTATAGCATTCAAGAGAAAACCAATTTATTTATTATTTTCATATCTTTATTCATTTTCTATTGTTAGTATAGGCATTGTATTTTGGCTTTTATTCTGATCTTCATCATTTACTTTGATTATATCTCGGTGTCAGTTGAGTTATACGTGCTGGCAGTGTACTTTACTAGTGCTTCGCTGGGTAAGATACCTAGCCAAAGGACACCACACCGTGAGACAATGAGCCGTTATAGGGGATCGAGTACGCGACAACCAGTATCTAATACCCGATGTTAACCACAGCACCATTGTGAACAGTCTGTACTCAATACGTGACCGAATTCATCGAAAGATCCACGTAATGATAAGTCGAACTAGCATATCCACGGACTGTTCACGATCAAACGACAAGCTTTTCTGACAGCGCTTCACCATTCTCGGTAAACACTTTTACAAATCCCTACAGATATGTCTCTAACTGATTCAGTTTAAATCGGCAAATTTACACACACGCGGCTTTGGGGCTTTGGGAGACAGCGCCATCCATAACAGCCGGGGATTTCGAAGGTGAGAAAGTGTCTCGCTTCACACGAGTCTGTCGACATTCGGATCTAGGTGATACATTTAGAACTTGTAAACCGAACTCAATTTGCAATATCACGTATCAAGGCCTTCACTTTTCAGACATGGATTATTCCATTGAATGCTTGGTAATCTTCTAAAATAGATTTTTGTGTGGTCTGCTTTCCAAAGCCTTAAACATATGCTTAATTTTGATGAGGAAAGATACGCAGAGTAGCAAACAGGTTAGATCACAGGCCAGTCGCTAATTCACTTGGCGGCTGGCCTGGATCCAACTAGTTCGCATAAGCACGGGGGTCGATTCCAGCACTAAAAGGTTAATGATACATGCCATATGAGGCAAAGCTTTTAAAGGTTTACGTCTATCCGTTCATCCCTTACTCTTAATGCAAAATCACGGGCTTGTTAAATCAGGAAAAAAAAGTTATTTTCTGACATAATCATTCGTCAATGACCGATTACCGAATAATCTACGTATCAGAGTGATGTAGTATAACATAGAGCGTTCAGGAAATCGTTCTGTCCCCTTTATAAAGTCTGCTTCTCATAACAGGTCTCTACCACGACAATGTATGTACATGATACATACTTTATTGTGTGGGACTTGTCGTAGATTATTCAAAAGGGACTGACAGACCCCTGTTATGATACACAGAGACGTATCTCCTTCCAGTAGAAGAAAGAGAATGACTTTATGGACTCATGTGCAATAAACATAAAATACCGGAATACGACTGTTTCGATTCACGGTCATATTACTGTTCGCGATAATATCCGATGCTAGCCGAACGGTTCGGGGCCTCGGGCATATCCGTTGAATAATCAAAAGTAAAATCATTCTCGTCATCATCGATATGTAAGAATAGTAATCATGACCCCTACATGCACAATCCAGAATTCATTCTTTAATTGTTGGTAGTTACATGTATATACATGTACGACACTTAACACCGCAGACACGATTATTTTAACTATAACGGACCTTCCATTGGAGACCACTTTCATTAAAGAGACTCTCTCAGAGATTGAGATTTTAACTTTTTGAAATAAATTGTCTTCTACCGTGAAAATAACAACATAGGTTTCCAAAGTAACATAGAACTAGCTTATTAACACCTTCCCAACCCTGCTCATGTAACTGTACTGAAACAATAAAGAACATTGAAATCGCAAAAATATTGAAGACCGTTCAAACGGGGTTTATTTTGTAAACAACGATCTGAACTTAAACTAGGAGGTGGTCGTTTTAGATACCATCGTCACGTGGGATATTCGAGAACTTTAACAGTAGACACGCATGGACACATACAGCATTTCGGTCATGCCAAAATGGGTTGAGAGGGGAGGAAAACAAACAGCGTAAATATTGATAAGTTAAATCCTGATTAAAATTAGATATAATCGCAGTTTGACCGTTTACCGTCACTAACTGCGTATTCACTTTTCAGCGGACAACCAAAAAATAAGCAGTATTTTTACATAGAATGTTAAAGTATATCTATCCTGAAGTTTAAGAAAAAGCATTCTCAGAATAACAAGTTTATAGACTTAACAGAACAAATGCCATTTCAAAATCAGATTTTATCATAAAAATGTTTTCGTGGGTTGGAATTTTTAATATTTGCCAACTTCATTCATGTTATTTTAATTTCAATGTGAACATTAAAGATTAAAGGGAGGCAATTTATTTGAAATTTCTTTTAAGTTATCACATGACAAAAACAAAGGTGCGAAAGACAATTCCTCCGTTTGTTTAAAAACCGACTTTCCCAAAGAAGAACAGACATGCGAGACAGCTCACTCCACGTTAATTATCGAAGTCATGGGTTTTTTTTTTGGTTTAGATCATTGGAAAGCTATTTAGAATTGAAAACAAGGAAATCGGACTTTAAACACTCTAAATCAGAATTCCTTTAGATTGTGTTAATAAGAAGGTTCTGATCCATAAAAAAGAATTAGGAAAAATAGATTTCTACAAGCTGATGGCATTTGGCGTTCACCTATTTTATTCATTTTGCAAACAATTTAGTACATAGAAAAACAGTTATTAACCCTTTCCCAAACAATAACAACATTTGACCACTTTGTAACAGAAGACTTTAGAACACATTGTGGGAAAAGGAGAAATTGCTCGTAACGAGCAAGTTTTCCTTTTCCCACAATGTTAACTGCCCTTTCAGAAGATTATTTTTCCAATTTCATCACATTTTGAAATGTCATCTGCAAACTCTCTCAAACTGGGACAGTCGAAATGTTTTTTTTTTTTTTGGAAAGGGTTAAGTGAACAGATGAACAACCCTATGTAATTGTCTCCCAACAATCAGATAGGTGTAGCAAGTCTCTAATTATTGTAAATGAACGGATAAAGATGAGAACTAAAAAAAACAAAAAAAGAACAGAAGAAAATGAGGACACATGAATGAAAAGATGTTGTACGGTAATGGTTCATTCAGGAAACGTACAACTGTAAGGGTATATCTGAATAAAGGGATGAGCGTGTATTGTTTACAGCGTGATTCATAAAATGCATAGAACATATCTTTGACCAATAAAATTATCCAAATATAAAATGACTCGATTAGTTATTCGACAAAAATCTCAAAAGATATTAAGATATCCCAATTGCATATCCGTCTACACCCTTATGGGATAAACAAGGTTCTGTTTGGGAAATATTTGGATTGTTTGTCGTTCTTGATATATCAGCATTATTTGATTACAACAAACAACACATAAACCCACATTCAGTAAATAACATAAACCCATGTAACATTACACTTGATAGCATCCATCACATTCATACACAAACTGAAACCCTGGTTTTCGATGGGACAGCCCTTATAACATGGATGTTAACCCTTAGAATGTGGTAATTTTCTAAGAAATAGATTTTGTGTTGTCTGCTTTCCAAAACCTTAATGTTGTTGGGGGGAAATCTCAGGGAAGCAAACAGGTAAGATCATAGGCCAGCCGCCAATTTACTTGGTGGCTGGTCTGGATCTAACCAGTTTGCATAAGCATGAAGTGGGTTCTAGCACTACAATGGTTAATACGAGAGATTTATTGTAAGTGCATTTTCAGATCATGTTCCAAAACATTATGAAAGTCCCTGTAGACCCACAGACAATTATTGAGGGAGTGGGAGATCCGATGTCTCTGTTTTGATTTATACCATGTGAATGTCACAAGTAATTTAAGGGTACCATTGGTACATTAGACCATCTGCGTCAGACGTGTACAGGGAGACTTGTCATGGAACAGTCTCCAGGGAAACACGGGATATGTACAACGCATGCTCACTAAAACCAGCCGAAACGCCTCGCTAAACATCAATCTGCACGAGTTCAATAATTGACTTTAACGAGTTGGGGAACTTCGCCTGCTTATTGTGAAATACCAACGATAAAGTCTATATATATAATATAAATATATAGAGATAACAACGACGTTATGCCACTGAGGAGCCGTTAGGCGAAACATGTTTGGCGTTTTATTTCTTTAAATATACAAATTAAATCATTTAAAACATAGAAGGCGTGTAAAGGATTTTATTTTTGTTCTATATATATATAATATTTGTATATTTCAAGAAAAAAAGAAATAAAACACCAAACATGTTTCGCCCTACGGCTCCTCAGTGGCATAACGTCATTGTTATTCTGACTAGATGTCAATATTAACGTCATGTCAATAATTGATATATTTACGTCACATACAATCTATAAAATATATATATTAACTATGTTTGATATATGCGGGGGCCTAAATAGTATCTAGTGAAAGGGAGATAATTGTTGGTAAGCAATTTACCTGAGTCCCGTTCAGCACAATATCATCCTTCACTGATTGTGATAATCCCGCTACAAGACGTTTTGCATCTATACCAGATTGTCCCATACTGAATGTATATAACAAAATAAACATGATCGCTCGAGCACTGTTCGTGCAGTAAAGGGAAACGGTGGAATGATCCTTACGAAACAGTAAATATCCGTACAGTAAAGGGAGACAGTGGAATGATCGTTACGAAACAATAAGTATCCGTAGAGTAAAGGGAGACGGTGAAATGATAGTTACGAAACAGTAATTATCCGTACAGAAAAGGGAGACAGTGGAATGATCGTTACGAAGCAGTAAGTATCTGTACAGTAAAGGGAAACGATGGAATGATCGTTACGAAACAGTACGTATCCGTACCGTTAAGGGAAACGGTGAAATGATAGTTACGAAACAGTAAGTATCCGTTCAGAAAAGGGACACAGTGGAATGATCGTTACGAAACAGTAAGTGTCCGTACAGAAAAGGGAGATAGTGGAATGATCGTTACGAAGCAGTAAGTATCTGTACAGTAAAGGGAAACGGTGGAATGATCGTTACAAAACAGTAAGTATCTGAACAGTTAAGGGAAACGGTGGAATGATAGTTACGAAACAGTAAGTATCCCCTCAGAAAAGGGAGACGATGGGATGATCGTAACAAAACAGTAAGTGTCTGTACAGTAACAGGAGACGGTGGAATGATAGTTACGAAACAGTAAGTATCCGTACAGTAAAGGGAGACGGTGGAATGAAAGTTACGAAACAGAAATATCCGTACAGTAAAGGGAGACAGTGACAAAACAAAACAGTAAGTATGCGTACAGTAAAGGGAGACCGTGGAATGATAGTTAGGAAACAATAAGTATCCGTACAGTAAAGGAAGACGGTGAAATGATAGTTACGAAACAGTAAGTATCCGTTCAGAAAAGGGGGACGATGGAATGATCGTAACGAAACAGTAAGTATCGGGTACAGAAAAAGGAGACGGTTGAATGATAGTTTCGAAACAGTAAGTATCTGTACAGTAAAGGGAAACGGTGGAATGATCGTTACAAAACAGTAAGTATCTTAACAGTTAAGGGAAACGGTGGAATGATAGTTACGAAACAGTAAGTATCCGTTCAGAAAAGGGACACAGTGGAATGATCGTTACGAAACAGTAAGTATCCGTTCAGAAAAGGGACACAGTGGAATGATCGTTACGAAACAGTAAGTGTCCGTACAGAAAAGGGAGACAGTGGAATGATCGTTACGAAGAAGTAAGTATCTGTACAGTAAAGGGAAACGGTGGAATGATCGTTACAAAACAGTAAGTATCTGAACAGTTAAGGGAAACGGTGGAATGATAGTTACGAAACAGTAAGTATCCCCTCAGAAAAGGGAGACGATGGGATGATCGTAACAAAACAGTAAGTATGCGTACAGTAAAGGGAGACCGTGGAATGATAGTTAGGAAACAATAAGTATCCGTACAGTAAAGGAAGACGGTGAAATGATAGTTACGAAACAGTAAGTATCTGTTCAGAAAAGGGAGACGATGGAATGATCGTAACGAAACAGTAAGTATCGGGTACAGAAAAAGGAGACGGTTGAATGATAGTTTCGAAACAGTAAGTATCTGTACAGTAAAGGGAAACGGTGGAATGATCGTTACAAAACAGTAAGTATCTTAACAGTTAAGGGAAATGGTGGAATGATAGTTACGAAACAGTAAGTATCCGTTCAGGAAAGGGACACAGTGGAATGATCGTTACGAAACAGTAAGTATCCGTTCAGAAAAGGAACACAGTGGAATGATCGTTACGAAACAGTAAGTGTCCGTACAGAAAAGGGAGACAGTGGAATGATCGTTTCGAAGCAGTAAGTATCTGTACAGTAAAGGGAAACGGTGGAATGATCGTTACGAAACAGTAAGTATCTGAACAGTTAAGGGAAACGGTGGAATGATAGTTACGAAAAAGTAAGTATCCCCTCAGAAAAGGGAGACGATGGGATGATCGTAACAAAACAGTAAGTATCCGTACAGTAAAGGGAGACCGTGGAATGATAGTTAAGAAACAATAAGTGTCCGTACAGTAAAGGAAGACGGTGAAATGATAGTTACGAAACAGTAAGTATCCGTTCAGAAAAGGGAGACGATGGAATGATCGTAACAAAACAGTAAGTATCGGGTACAGAAAAAGGAGACGGTTGAATGATAGTTTCGAAACAGTAAGTATTTGTACAGTAACGGGACACGGTGGAACGAAACAGTAAGTATCCATACAGTAAAGGGAGACGGTGGAATGACAGTTACGAAACAGAAATATCCGTATAGTAAAGGAGGCCAGTGGAATGATAGTAACGAAACAGTAAGTATCCGTTCAGAAAAGGGAGACGATGGAATGATCGTAACGAAACAGTAAGTGTCTGTACAGTAACAGGAGACGGTGGAATGATAGTTACGAAACAGTAAGTATCCGTACAGTAAAGGGAGACGGTGGAATGAAAGTTACGAAACAAAAATATCCGTACAGTAAAGGGAGACAGTGGAATGGGAAACAGTAAGTAACCGTTCATTACAGGTAGACGGTGGAATGATAGTTACGAAACAGTAAGTATCCGTACAGAAAAGGGAAACGGTGGAATGATAGTTACGAAACAGTAAGTCTCCGTACAGTAAAGGGAGACAGTGGAATGGGAAACAGTAAGTATCCGTTCAGTAAAGGGAGACGGTGAAATGATAGCTACGAAACAGAAATATCCGTGCAGTAAAGGGAGACAGTGGAATGACAGTTACGAAACAGAAATATCCGTACAGTAAAGGGAGACGGAGGAATGATAGTTACGAAACAGTAAGTATCCGTACAGAAAAGGGAGACAGTGAAATGATAGTTACAAAACAGTTAGTATCCGTACAGAAAAGGGAGACAGTGGAATGATAGTTACGAAACAGTAATAATCCGTACAGAAAAAGGAGACAGTGGAATGATTGTTACGAAACAGTAATAATCCGTACAGAAAAAGGAGACAGTGGAATGATTGTTACGAAACAGTAAGTATTCGTTTAGAAAAGGGAAACGATGGAATGATAGTTACGAAACAGCATTTATCCGAACAGAAAAGGGAGACAGTGGAATGATAGTTACGAAACAGTAAGTATCCGTACAAAAAAGGGAGACCGTGGAATGATCGTTATGAAACAGTAAGTATCCGTACAGTAAAGGGAGACAGTGGAATGATAGTTACGAAACAGTAAGTATCCGTACAGTAAAGGGAGACGTTGAAATGATAGTTACGAAACAGAAATTTCCGTACAGTAAAGGGAGACAGTGGAATGATAGTTACGAAACAGTAAGTATCCGTACAGAAAAGGGAGACCGTGGAATAATCGATATGAAACAGTTAGTAGCCGTACAGAAAAGGGAGACAGTGGAATTATAGTTACGAAACAGCAATTATCCGTACAGAAAAGGGAGACAATGAAACAATTGTTAAGAAACAGTAAGTATTCGTTCAGAAAAGGGAAACGATGGAATGATAGTTACGAAACAGCAATTATCTGTACAGAAAAGGAAGACTGTGGAATGATCGTAACGAAACAGTACGTATCTGTTCAGAAAAGGGAGACGGTGGAATGAAAGTTATGATAAAGTAAGTATCCGTACAGAAAAGGAAGACGGTTGAATGATAGTTTCGAAACAGTAAGTATTTGTACAGTAAGGGGAGATCGTGGAATGTCGTTACGAAACAGTAAGTATCCGTAAAGTAAAGGGAGACGGTGGAATAAAAGTAACGAAACAGTAAGTATCCGTTCAGAGAAAGGAGACGATGGAATGATCGTTACGAAACAGTAAGTATCCGTACAGAAAAGGGAGACGGTTGAATGATGGTTTCGAAACAGTAGGTATTTGTACAGTTAGCGGAGATCGTGGAATGTCGTTACGAAACAGTAAGTATCCGTACAGAAAAGGGAGACAGTGGAATGGGAAACAGTAAGTATCCGTTGAGTACAGTTAGTATCCGTAAAGTAAAGGTAGCCGGTGGAATGATCGTTACAAAACAGTAAGAATCTGTTCAGAAAAGGGAGACGGTGGAATGATAGTTACGAAACAGTAAGATCGTTCAGAAAAAGGAAACGATGGAATGATCGTCGCGAAACAGTAAGTATCCGTACAGAAAAGGGAGACGGTTTAATGATAGTAACGAAACAGCAATTGTCCGTACAGAAAAAGGGAGGCCGTGGAATGATCGTTAAGAACAATAAGTATCTGTTCAGAAAATGGAGACGGTGGAATGATTGTTACGAAACAGTAAGTATATGCACAGTAAAGGGATATCGTGGAATGATCGTTACGGAACAGTAAGTATCCGTAAAGTAAAGGGAGACAGTGGAATGGGAAACAGTTAGTATCCGTTGAGTACAGTTAGTTTCCGTAAAGTAAAGGTAGCCGGTGGAATGATCGTTACAAAACAGTAAGAATCTGTTCAGAAAAGGGAGACGGTGGAATGATAGTTACGAAACAGTAAGTATCCGTTCAGAAAAAGGAGACGATGGAATGATCGTCGCAAAACAGTAAGTATCCGTACAGAAAAGGGAGACGGTTTAATGATAGTAACAAAACAGCAATTATCCGTACAGAAAAGGAAGGCCGTGGAATGATCGTTACGAAACAATAAGTATCTGTTCAGAAAAGGGAGACGGTGGAATGATTGTTACGTAACAGTAAGTATATGCACAGTAAAGGGAGATCGTGGAATGATCGTTACGAAACAGTAAGTATCCGTAAAGTAAATGGAGACAGTGGAATGGGAAACAGTACGTATCCGTACAGAAAAGGAGACAGTTGAATGATAGTTACGAAACAGTAAGTATCTGTACAGTAAAGGGAGACGGTGAAATGATCGTTACGAAACAGTAAGTATCCGTAAAGTAAAGGTAGCCGGTGGAATGATCTTTACGAAACAGTAAGTATCTATTCAGAAAAGGGAGACGGTTGAATGATCGTAACAAAACAGTAAGTTTCCGTAAAGTAAAGTTAGCCGGTGGAATGATCTTTACGAAACAGTAAGTATCCGTTTTGAAAAGGGAGACGGTGGAATGATAGTTACGAAACAGTAATTATCCGTACAGAAAAGGGAGACGGTTGAATGGTTATTTCGAAACAGCAAGTATTTGTACAGTATCGGGAGACGGTGGAATGATAGTTACGAAACAGTAAGTATCCGTTCAGAAAAGGGAGACAGTGGAATGGTAGTTAGGAAACAGTAAGTATCCGTTTTGAAAAGGGAGACAGTGGAATGATTGTAACGAAACAGTAAGTATCCATACAGAAAATGGAGACGGTTGAATGATAGTTACGAAATAGTAAGTATTTGTACAGTAAAGGGAAACGGTGGAATGATCGTTACAAAACAGTAAGTATCTGAACAGTTAACGGAGACAGTGGAATGATCGTTACGAAACAGTATGTATTTGTACAGTTAAGGGAAACGGTGGAATGATCGTTACGAAACAGTATGTATTTGTACAGTTAAGGGAGACAGTGGAATGATCGTTACGAAGCAGTAAATATCTGTACAGTAAAGGGAAACGGTGGAATGATCGTTACAAAACAGTTAGTATCTGAACAGTTAACGGAGACAGTGGAATGATCGTTACGAAACAGTATGTATTTGTACAGTTAATGGAAACGGTGTAATGATCGTTACGAACTAGTATGTATTTGTACAGAAAAGGGAGATAGTGGAATGATTGTTAGGAAACAGTAAGTATCCGTACAGTAAAGGAAGACGGTGGAATAATCGTTACGAAACAGTAAGTTTCCGTACAGAAAAGGGAAACGGTGGAATGATCGTTACGAAACAGTAAGTATGCGTACAGTAAAGGGAGACAGTGGAATGGGAAACAGTAAGTATCCGTTTAGTAAAGGGAGACAGTGGAATGGGAAACAGTAAGTATCCGTTCAGTAAAGGGAGACGGTGGAATGATAGTTACGAAACAACAATTAGCCGAACAGAAAAGGGAGACCGTGGAATGATAGTTACGAAACAGTAAGTTTCCATACAATAAAGGGAGACAGTGGAATGGGAAACAGTAAGTATCCGTTCAGTAAAGAGAGACGGTGGAATGCTAGTTACGAAACAACAATTAGCCGTACAGAAAAGGGAGACCGTGGAATGATAGTTACGAAACAGTAAGTATCCGTACAGAACAACGTGACGATTACGGATCGCTTATAGACTCTTTTCTTAGTGTTCATGTTGATCATGTCATTGATGTGCTACAGGTCGGTCATGCAAGGCCCGAAAATTTGCTCGTAACATATTTACATATAAGGGTACCGTAATAAATGACGTTTCCACATGAAATGTAAATACTGAATGTCGATCAAACATTTATTATGTACGTAGCAACTTAAATGTACATGCTCTGATTTTTATCGTTATTCACAAATTTTGGAATATCTATTGGTATTGATCTCGATTTTCTTTTTTTATATGAATAGAGTGATTTCGAAACTTTATTGAGTAATATTGAATAACATGTTCCGACGTAAAACATTATCGAACATGTTAAACGACCGCCTGTTCCACTTAATGTTGAAAGAATCTCATGAGATAACCGATATTGTTTTACTAATAGTGGTCAAACTCAAAGTCGATTCGTGGTAAAAGCAAAAAGCTGACCCTTGGTAAAATAAAAACGCTGACCCGTGGTAAAACAAAACGCTAACCCGTGGTAAAACAAAACACTGATCCATGGTAAAACAAAACACTGATCCATGGTAAAACAAAACACTGATCCATGGTAAAACAAAACGCTGACCCTTGGTAAAACAAAACACTGACCCTTGGTAAAACAAAGCGCTGACCCGTGGTAAAACAAAACACTGACCCTTGGTAAAACAAAACACTGACCCTTGGTAAAACAAAGCGCTGACCCGTGGTAAAACAAAACACTGACCCTTGGTAAAACAAAACACTGACCCTTGGTAAAACAAAGCGCTGACCGGAGGTAAAACAAAACGCTGACCTGTGGTAAAATCAAACACTGACCCTTGGTAAAACAAAACACTGATCCATGGTAAAACAAAACGCTAACCCGTGGTAAAACAAAACACTGACCCGTGGTAAAACAAAACGCTGACCCGTGGTAAAACAAAACACTGACCCGTGGTAAAACAAAACGCTAACCCGTGGTAAAACAAAACACTGATCCATGGTAAAACAAAACACTGATCCATGGTAAAACAAAACACTGATCCATGGTAAAACAAAACGCTGACCCTTGGTAAAACAAAACACTGACCCTTGGTAAAACAAAGCGCTGACCCGTGGTAAAACAAAACACTGACCCTTGGTAAAATAAAACACTGACCCTTGGTAAAACAAAATGCTGACCTGTGGTAAAACAAAACGCTGATCCGTGGTAAAACAAAGCGCTGACCCGTGGTTAAACAAAACACTGACCCTTGGTAAAACAAAACACTGACCCTTGGTAAAACAAAACACTGACCCTTGGTAAAACAAAACACTGACCCTTGGTAAAACAAAACACTGATCCGTGGTTAAACAAAACACTGACCCTTGGTAAAACAAAACACTGACCCTTGGTAAAACAGTAAAACAAAGCGCTGACCGGAGGTAAAACAAAACGCTGACCTGTGGTAAAATCAAACACTGACCCTTGGTAAAACAAAACACTGATCCATGGTAAAACAAAACGCTAACCCGTGGTAAAACAAAACACTGACCCGTGGTAAAACCAAACACTGACCCGTGGTAAAACAAAACGCTGACCCGTGGTAAAACAAAACACTGACCCTTGGTAAAACAAAACACTGATCCATGGTAAAACAAAACACTGACCCGTGGTAAAACAAAACTCTGATCCATGGTAAAACAAAACACTGATCCATGGTAAAACAAAACACTGATCCATGGTAAAACAAAACGCTGACCCTTGGTAAAACAAAACACTGACCCTTGGTAAAACAAAGCGCTGACCCGTGGTAAAACAAAACACTGACCCTTGGTAAAACAAAACACTGACCCTTGGTAAAACAAAATGCTGACCCCTGGTAAAACAAAACGCTGATCCGTGGTAAAACAAAGCGCTGACCCGTGGTAAAACAAAACACTGACCCTTTATAAAACAAAACACTGACCCTTGGTAAAACAAAACACTGACCCTTGGTAAAACAAAACACTGACCCTTGGTAAAACAAAACACTGACCCTTGGTAAAACAAAACACTGACCCTTGGTAAAACAAAACACTGACCCTTGGTAAAACAAAACACTGATCCGTGGTTAAACAAAACACTGACCCTTGGTAAAACAAAACACTGACCCTTGGTAAAACAAAGCGCTGACCGGAGGTAAAACAAAACGCTGACCTGTTGTAAAATCAAACACTGACCCTTGGTAAAACAAAACACTGATCCATGGTAAAACAAAACGCTGACCCGTGGTAAAACAAAACACTGACCCTTTATAAAACAAAACACTGACCCTTGGTAAAACAAAACACTGACCCTTGGTAAAACAAAACACTGACCATTGGTAAAATAAAACACTGACCCTTGGTAAAACAAAACACTGACCCTTGGTAAAACAAAACACTGATCCGTGGTTAAACAAAACACTGACCCTTGGTAAAACAAAACACTGACCCTTGGTAAAACAAAGCGCTGACCGGAGGTAAAACAAAACGCTGACCTGTTGTAAATTCAAACACTGACCCTTGGTAAAACAAAACACTGATCCATGGTAAAACAAAACGCTAACCCGTGGTAAAACAAAACACTGACCCGTGGTAAAACAAAACACTGACCCGTGGTAAAACAAAACGCTGACCCGTGGTAAAACAAAACACTGACCCTTGGTAAAACAAAACGCTAACCCGTGGTAAAACAAAACACTGATCCATGGTAAAACAAAACACTGATCCATGGTAAAACAAAATACTGACCCTTGGTAAAACAAAACACTGATCCATGGTAAAACAAAACACTGACCCTTGGTAAAACAAAACACTGATCCATGGTAAAACAAAACACTGATCCATGGTAAAACAAAACACTGACCCGTGGTAAAACAAAACGCTAACCCGTGGTAAAACAAAACACTGATCCATGGTAAAACAAAACGCTAACCCGTGGTAAAACAAAACACTGATCCATGGTAAAACAAAACGCTAACCCGTGGTAAAACAAAAACACTGATCCATGGTAAAACAAAACGCTAACCCGTGGTAAAACAAAACACTGATCCATGGTAAAACAAAACACTGACCCGTGGTAAAACAAAACGCTAACCCGTGGTAAAACAAAACACTGATCCATGGTAAAACAAAACGCTAACCCGTGGTAAAACAAAACACTGATCCATGGTAAAACAAAACACTGATCCATGGTAAAACAAAACACTGACCCTTGGTAAAACAAAACGACTGACAAATGGTAAAACAAAACACTGATTGGTAAAACAAAACATGGTAAAACAAAACACTGATCCATGGTAAAACAAAACACTGATCCATGGTAAAACAAAACACTGACCCGTGGTAAAACAAAACGCTAACCCGTGGTAAAACAAAACACTGATCCATGGTAAAACAAAACGCTAACCCGTGGTAAAACAAAACACTGATCCATGGTAAAACAAAACGCTAACCCGTGGTAAAACAAAAACACTGATCCATGGTAAAACAAAACGCTAACCCGTGGTAAAACAAAACACTGATCCATGGTAAAACAAAACACTGACCCGTGGTAAAACAAAATGCTTACCCGTGGTAAAACAAAACACTGATCCATGGTAAAACAAAACGCTAACCCGTGGTAAAACAAAACACTGATCCATGGTAAAACAAAACACTGATCCATGGTAAAACAAAACACTGACCCTTGGTAAAACAAAACGCTGACCCTTGGTAAAACAAAACACTGACCCTTGGTAAAACAAAACACTGACCCTTGGTAAAACAAAACACTGACCCTTGGTAAAACAAAACACTGACCCGTGGTTAAACAAAACACTGACCCTTGGTAAAACAAAACACTGACCCTTGGTAAAACAAAACACTGACCCTTGGTAAAACAAAACACTGACTCTTGGTAAAACAAAGCGCTGACCCGTGGTAAAACAAAGCGCTGACCCATGGTAAAACAAAACACTGACCCTTGGTAAAACAAAACACTGACCCTTGGTAAAACAAAGCGCTGACCCGTGGTAAAACAAAGCGCTGACCCGTGGTAAAACAAAACACTGACCCTTGGTAAAACAAAACGCTGATCCGTAGTAAAACAAAGCGCGGACCTGTGGTAAAACAAAACACTGATCCGTGGTAAAACAAAATGCTGACCCGTGGTTAAACAAAACGCTGATCCGCGGTTAAACAAAATGCTGACCCGTGGTAAAACAAAACACTGATCCGTGGTTAAACAAAATGCTGACCCGTGGTAAAACAAAACGCTGATCCGTGGTTAAACAAAATGCTGACCCGTGGTAAAATCAAACACTGACCCGTGGTAAAACAAAACGCTGATCCGTGATTAAACAAAACGCTGATCCGTGGTAAAACAAAACGCTGACTCGTCGTAAAACAAAACGCTGATCCGTGGTAAAATCAAACGCTGATCCGTGATTAAACAAAAAGCTGATCCGTGGTAAAATCAAACACTGACCCGTGGTAAAACAAAACGCTGATCCGTGATTAAACAAAACGCTGATCCGTGGTAAAATCAAACACTGACCCGTGGTAAAACAAAACGCTGACCCGTGGTAAAACAAAACGCTGATCCGTGGTAAAATCAAACGCTGATCCGTGGTTAAACAAAACGCTGATCCGTGGTAAAATCAAACACTGACCCGTGGTAAAACAAAACGCTGATCCGTGATTAAACAAAACGCTGATCCGTGGTAAAATCAAACACTGACCCGTGGTAAAACAAAACGCTGACCCGTGGTAAAACAAAACGCTGATCCGTGGTAAAATCAAACACTGATCCATGGTAAAACAAAACGCTGATCCGTGGTAAAATCAAACACTGATCCATGGTAAAACAAAACACTGATCCATGGTAAAACAAAACGCTGATCCGTGGTAAAATCAAACACTGACCCGTGGTAAAACAAAACGCTGACCGGAGGTAAAACAAAATGCTGACCCGTGGTAAAACAAAACACTGACCCTTGGTAAAATCAAACACTGACCCGTCGTAAAACAAAATGCTGACCCGTGGTAAAATCAAACACTGACCCGTGGTAAAACAAAACGCAGATCCGTGGTAAAACAAAACGCTGATCCGTGTTAAACAAAACGCTGACCCTGGTAAAACAAAACGCTGATCCGTGGTAAAATCAAACACTGACCCGTGGTAAAACAAAACGCTGATCCGTGGTAAAATCAAACACTGACCCGTGGTAAAACAAAACGCTGACCCGTGGTAAAACAAAGCGCTGACCCGTGGTAAAACAAAACACTGACCCTTGGTAAAACAAAACACTGACCCTTGGTAAAACAAAGGGCTGACCCGTGGTAAAACAAAGCGCTGACCCGTGGTAAAACAAAACACTGACCCTTGGTAAAACAAAACACTGATCCATGGTAAAACAAAACGCTGATCCGTGGTAAAACAAAACGCTGACCCTTGGTAAAACAAAGCGCTGACCCGTGGTAAAACAAAGCGCTGACCGGAGGTAAAACAAAACGCTGATCCGTGGTAAAACAAAACGCTGACCCTTGGTAAAACAAAACGCTGATCCGTGGTAAAACAAACCGCTGACCCTTGGTAAAACAAAGCGCTGACCCGTGGTAAAACAAAACACTGACCCGTGGTAAAACAAAATACTGACCCTTGGTAAAACAAAACGCTGACCCTTGGTAAAACAAAATGCTGACCCGTGGTAAAACAAAACGCTAACCCGTGGTAAAGCAAAACACTGACCCGTGGTAAAACAAAACGCTGATCCATGGTAAAACAAAGCGCTGACCCGTGGTAAAACAAAACACTGACCCTTGGTAAAACAAAGCGCTGACCCGTGGTAAAACAAAACACTGACCCTTGGTAAAACAAACCACTGACCCGTGGTAAAACAAAACGCTGACCCTTGGTAAAACAAAGCGCTGACCCGTGGTAAAACAAAGCGCTGACCCGTGGTAAAACAAAATGCTGATTCGTGGTAAAACAAAGGGCAGACCCGTGGTAAAACCAAAAGCTGACCCGAGGCACAACAAAGAAACGCTGACGCGTGGTAAAACAAGACGCTTATCATTGGTAAAACCAAAATCTGACCCCTGGAAAAATGAAAAAAAAAACGCTGACGTGTTGTAAAATAAAACGCTGATGATTGGTAAAACCAAACGCTGACCCGTGGTAAAACCAAAAGCTGACCCGTGGCAAAATAAAAAAAACGCTGGCCCGTGGTAAAACCAAATACTGATTCTTGATAAAACCAATCGCTGCCCCTTGGTAAAACCAAATACTGATTCTTGGTAAAACCAAATACTGATTCTTGGTAAAACCAAATACTGATTCTTGATAAAACCAAACGCTGACCCTTGGTAAAACCAAATACTGATTCTTGATAAAACTAAAAGCCGACCCATGATAAAAACAAAAGCTGGCCCGTGGTATATCAAATGCCGATCCGTGCAAGAGAACTGACCCATGTTAAACAAAAACGGACCAGTTGTATAACCATAGGATGAGAGGAGCAATAAACTGCAATTCGATTACATTGATTTAGGTGAGCAATAAACGGCACTTCGATCACATTGATTTAGGTGATCAATAAACGGCATTTCGATCACATTGATTTAGGTGAGCAATAAACGGCATTTCGATCACATTGATTTAGGTGATCAATAAACGGCATTTCGATCACATTGATTTAGGTGATCAATAAACGGCATTTCGATCACATTGATTTAGGTGATCAATAAACGGCACTTCGATCACATTGATTTAGGTGATCAATAAACGGCATTTCGATCACATTGATTTAGGTGAGCAATAAACGGCATTTCGATCACATTGATTTAGGTGATCAATAAACGGCATTTCGATCACATTGATTTAGGTGATCAATAAACGGCATTTCGATCACATTGATTTAGGTGATCAATAAACGGCATTTCGATCACATTGATTTAGGTGATCAATAAACGGCATTTCGATCACATTGATTTAGGTGATCAATAAACGGCATTTCGATCACATTGATTTAGGTGATCAATAAACGGCACTTCGATCACATTGATTTAGGTGATCAATAAACGGCATTTCGATCACATTGATTTAGGTGAGCAATAAACGGCACTTCGATCACATTGTTTCAGTTTATTTTATTCACTGAGCACATACATTTGTGATATGAGGTACAAATACAGTCCAAAGTAAGTAATCAACCAGGCTACAAGCACACATACATCCGCACACATAAACAGACAAACACACGCGCACCCACCCACCCCCCACACACATCCCCACACACACACACAAATCCACATACTAACATCCCACCCACTCGTAGAGAATTATATCAAAAACAGAGGTTTGTTGTCGGTTTAGTTCCAGGAAATCGCATTATTTGGTGAAAAAAAAAACGATTTTCTGGAAATAGACGGACAATTGTCTTATTAATCATAGTTATAAATCTGTACAGTAATCATGATTTTATGTTATCTGCCCGGTGGTTTTTGTGAAATGCTTAAGGAGAATAGTGACAAATTTACAGACATTGAATAGCGTTTCATCATTCCCATTCATCAGATCTTGAAAGTTGTAAGCATTAACATTATGTAAATATCTGTGTGGCAGTAATTGTCTACGAGATTTTGCAAAATACAAGCATTTAAAAAGATAATGAAATTCGTCACCAATATCACCAGAGTTACAAAGTGTACATATTCTATCATTCAAATCCACTCTTGACCATCGGAGCCTTTCTACAGGAAGATAGTTGTTACACATTCTGAAGTTAATGAGGCTCTGTACATAGAATGAGGGTAGACTACTTAAAAAGTTTTCGTATTTATGTTCACATTTGAACATACGATAATTTAAACATTTAGAAGAGTATGAGATCTGACCATGCCACATTTGTGAATATTGATTTTTAAGACTATTTTCAACTTTCTTTCAATTATCAGGACTATCCGATCTAACATATTCAGAAAAAATGAAATTGTATAGCACAAAAGACAGCTTATGTTGGTTATTAATAAGGTTATACCAAAATCCAATGATTCTTTTTTTAATTGAGAGGGTATCTTCCAAGATCACCGTACAACATAAAATGAGGTGTACTACGTTTTACATTTAAAATGTGTTTCATAAAATCAGTATGGACTTTTTCTATCAAAATCAAGCCGGAGAAACCCAAGACCTCACAACCGTATGTCAAAATAGGCAATATAGTAGAATCGAACAATTTTAATTGGCAATCAATAGGAATATCAAGATTTCTTATCTTTCTATATAGACCAAAGAGACCTTTTCTTGCTTGTTCAACAATATGCTTTTTAGCAGATGTAAACTTTCTATTTTTAGAGAATAGTGTACCAAGGTATTTAAAGGTATCAACAACTTCTATTTGGTGGTCGTTTATAAATACATTTCTACTGCGATTAAATTTATCGCCAAAAACCATAACCTTTGTCTTATCGAAATTGACGTCTAATTTACATAATGTACAATAATCGTTAAAGGTGATCAGGAGAGAATTAAGATCTTCCTCACTATTTGCAAATAACACAGTATCGTCAGCGTAGAGTATAACCACTAGTTTTAAATACATGTCAATCTGCCCATCTCTTAATTCTACACTTACATTATTATGAGTAAGCAAAAAGTTTTCAACATCGTTCAAAAATAAAGAGAATAGCAGAGGTGACAGGTTCTCACCTTGTCGAACGCCTCTAGCGCATGGGAAAAAGTCAGATACAGTGTTATTTACTGAAATGCAGGACTTTATACCATTATACATGTTTTGAATGATATCAATTATTTTTCCATTTATATTATAACATTCCAGTTTTTTCCATAGACCTGCACGCCAAACTGAATCAAATGCGTTTTGGAAGTCTATGAAACAACAGAATAGTTTTTTGTTTCTGCGTTTGCATATTTCTGCTAAGGTATGAATGATAAAGGTATGGTCAACTGTTGAATGGTTTTTCCTAAAACCAGCTTGGTTCTCATTTATTAGGAAATTATTTTCTAGAAAATCACTTAGCCTATTGTTCAAAACAGAAGTAACTACTTTGCCTAAACAGCTTAAAAGAGTTATTGGCCTATAATTTTGGGGATCCGAAAAATCACCTTTATTTTTGAAAATAGGTACAATGCAACCAACTAACCATGATTCTGGAATTATACCAGTGTCAAAAATCTTATTGAATAATTTGCAGTAGAGAGGCATCAATGTATCCATCGTCGCTTTTATATATTCGTTTGAGACATTGTCAATACCAGTTGCTTTACCAGAGCTAATCTTTTTGATGGCCATTTTAATTTCATCTATACTTATCGTGTCATTTAAACTGTGATCTAAATGTATTTCAGGAAACTCAGGTTCAGCGATTTCGTTTTCGTCAACATTACTCGAGTTCAAATTTTTATAAAAATCATAAAATACATCAGTATCAATGATTGGTTCTTCCTTTTTGACATTTATACTATTAATATATTTCCTATACTCTTTAGGTGAAGTGTTATGCATGCTTCTAATTTTCCTGCGTACTTCCATTTTATGTGCATTGATATTTTTAAGAATTATATGTTTGTAATATTTAGACGAGCTTAGCATATTTATTTTATTTTCAGTGTTCTTAGCACTGTTGTATTTACGTTTACATCTGTGATATTCATTTCTTGCAATTCTGCATTCGTGATTAAACCAGGTTTTATTTTGCTTAAACCTTTTGTTTGTGTGTGTATATATACACCTAAAGTATTTTTGGCCGATTCTACAAGGGTTGATTCGATCGAATCCGTTATATCATTAATTGATGATTCATCAAATATAACTTCATTATGTGAAAGTCTCCTTAATGATTCATCAATTACTGACGTGTTAATGTTATCAATAAAATTATTTTCTTCCTCTGGTTTCCATTTGCGAATTCTATCTTTTTGTGGAACACCTTTCTTACAATCAAGAGCGATATGTGACAACGAAAAATTTAAACTACAATGAACATCAGATAGTAAAGGGGAATACTCGTCAATATTGAATTCTGTGAATAAACATAACGCTTCACATGATGAAATCACATAATCGATAACTGATGTATCTCCACATGTTAATCGTCCCATCCTATCAGAAAAGGACCTTCCGTTTAGAATAATTAAATTTTCAGATTTACAAAAATCTACCAACAATTTACCTAAACGGTTTGCAGTTTTATCCATAGAACATCGAGTAGATGATGCATTGCATATATACAATGTTTCATGGATATCTGCATATGTAACATCAACATTGCCAAATATTTGATCATCTATGACAACAATATCAGGGATGTTGGAGATTCTAGAATTGAAGTCGCCAAGTAACACAACATATTTATAGTTAAAGTTAAATTGTCTTATTTCATTATGAAAACATTCCAGAATATTACTGTTAAAACACTTCGAGCTTTCTGGGGGAATATATACCGCACCAAATATAACATCTTCTTCAGTGCCAAATAAGTCCCTACCGAGTTTAAACCATTGAATGTATTCACAATCCGTTTCGACAATCGAAAAATATTCTAACAAATCTTTCTTTACAAAAGTAGCGATTCCTCCTGACCTTTTGAATGTTTTCTGCTTTCGATTTTTAAAGTGACAACAATAATTGTCAAGGTCAGAAATGTCAAGATCATCACAGTGGGTTTCAAAACATGAAAAAATATCAACAGATTTAATTTTGGATACAAATTCTGGAATATTTCGTTTTTACATTAAGCCACACACATTAAGACACGAAAAAGAAAGTCAACCTGGGCCCCCCCTATAGGTACGTAGACTCTTGTCGGCTATTGGTGCCGTTCTGTTGTTTTTCAGTAGGTTGGCGCCAGGAGTTTGTTTTATGTAAAGTTCTATGTGATTTCAACTGTTGATGCCTTTCACCAAAGGTGCCAGGTCTTCGGGATCGATTTATCAAAGATATGTCAACATCACCGGCTCTAACCTCTTTACCATCGACAAATAGTTTATCACGAACAAGTGCCACGTGTTTGTTTTGTTTACGAAAATGTCGCATGAGGGGATACAATTCGCGCCGCTTCTTTTCCATCTCATCTGGGAATTGCTCATTAATATAGACGACTGTTCCACGAAGCATATGCCCTGAACGACGGACTCTTTCTCTGTCCTTACAGAAGGAAAACTTGGCTACGATCGGACGTGGACGATTACGAGCTGGATCAAAGTTTGTAGGGACACGATGAACACGTTCGAATTTGACATCGGAAATCTTCAGTTTGGTCAAGAGGAAGTTGGATAGAACGCATTCAGTGTCTTCATATGTTTTACCAGAATTGTTCGTCAGCAACATTTCTTCGATATTAGTGAAAACCAGATTGTCACGCATTTCGCGGTATTTACTATCGAGGACTTGGGTTTTTAGTTGATCATGGAGTTCACTGATTTCTGACAGGGATCGCTTTAACTGGTCGTTTTCTGATGACAACGATCTAATTGATCTATCTTGTTTATTCACGTGTTTAGATTGCTCCGTTTGTTTGTCATTCAGGGAATCATATCTAGCACCGACAAATTCTGTTGCGTGTTGAAGTTCAACACTACTGGACTCTACTGACCGCAAGCGTTCGTCAATATCGTTGACTTTGCCGTCATCGTACACTTTCTTCGATTGCATCGAGTTTGTCCAGTTTGTCAAGTTTGCCCATGCATCTTTGCAAATCATCGATCTTTGCGAACTGGCTTTGCAGGCTATCGACTTTTCTCATCAGTTTGTCAAACTCAAAGATGGGTAGTGTTATCTTGATTTCTTCTTGTGAAGCTGGTAGAATGGCCCCCGTATCAAGATCCAAGTAAGACAGATCCCCATCAACAGAAGAATCAGAGCCAGGCTGTCGTACCTTTGTTCGTTTGACACCGCGCTTTGCAATTCGTGGATTAATTGGACTAGATGGTTGCAGCAAGTCACTGCATGAGGAGTTCATGGTTGAAGCGTTTAGTATACACTATGGTCAAAGTACACCGTGAGTGATCTCGTGAGTTGATCTCAATGTGAGTGGCAATTTTATGAGAACGAACTAATTTAACGACTATCTAAACACTAACAAATTGTGTAAGTGACTAGTACTTAATGGTTACATCAAAAAGGCAAACACTGGGAATAACCATGCCACTTTTCAATTACAATCCAGGTAAAGTAGACAACAACAACACCTACTGGTAGTATAGCAGTTATAGACAAGGAAACCTTTACAATAATACTGTTGCAACGTTATAATTCTGAAAGAAAAAAAAAATCTGAGACACTAGTGTCTATATAGTAAACGACAGCAGCATACATCCAAAAACTTAACAGTTCCACTTGTTGGTTACAATTCGGGTACCAACAGACGAACTGGTAAGAGACGACCAAGAGACTAAAAGGGGCAATGCTCAAATGTCACCATCAATACAAACGGGAGCAAACATTAAAAATACCAACATTAACAGTTCCACTGGTATGTTACAATACTGTAATAACAAGTGGATCCGGTAATCAGTGACTCTTTTTATGATATGTATGTTTTATTTGTGTTCGAAGTCGCTATATAAAAGGTACTATACAAAAAAGGTCTAAACCGATTTACATTCGAAGCACGCAAAGTCTGGCTTTTTAAAACGAATGCAGTTTTTTATAAGGATGGTTTAAGATGACTTAAAACCGACAAACATGTAAACAATATGTACACCTATATAGTATGCTTTAGATAAGCTCGGGGGAACAAAGGGTTTATATCTAAAGCGAGTTTACCTCATCTAAACGGGTAGACAGGTGTGTTCAATCATGCGTGACGATATGCACGATTTTGGACGGTAGGTAGAGTGTTATAAAAACAAAATGGTTACACAAAAAGTTAAGAATGCATAAAAAGGCAAATGTTAAATCAGTCGATTTCAGACAAACCGTAATTTCAAATTACTAATTTCGCGCTGATATAGGTGAGCAATAAACGGCACTTCGATCACATTGATTTAGGTGAGCAATAAACGGCACTTCGATCACATTGATTTAGGTGATTTAGGTGAGATATTTTCAGAAACGGCGTTATAACTCGATACATTTAGTCCAAAACATCTGTTTTCTTCATGGATTATTGATTATTCATGCTCCAGTGAATCATGAAATCGGCGCAAACCGTAACGTAGATCTGCTTGCACATGATGAAACACACTTACTTACATATTCATAGAACATCTCCTTAAACAGGATTACATACAAATTATGCTAATCAGCGGAAGTCTTCAGTTTATCATTGATTTTCTTCACACCGTCAAAACAGGTAAACCGACGCAATATCGTTTAATGTAAATACGAGTAACACTTGAGTGACGACACTGACACTTTATTCAGAATTGAAAATGTTGAAATCGACTTTAACCACGAAGAACAAGAGAAACGAGAGAGTTTGCAGACAAAATTCGAATACAAATAATGTGAAGAATGAAAGATGCACGTCATTGGGGAATTCTAAATCGTAAACGTGCGTCTCGATTTAAACATAAACAGAGGGATTAATCCAATTATTATCTTCTCTGGTCCCGCGAGGCCCGGTGGTTAAAGGTCCCGGGTTTGAGCCCTAACGAAACCTCTGGTTTCATTGGAATAACGTTTGGCAAGGCACTTCCGAGTCCTAGCTTAGTACTGGTGGGTCCAGATAAGTCGTTACTTATTTGAACAATTATTGATACGCTGTTTAACACCTTACAACAGCAAAAATATTTTCTAACACCAATAAACCTGTACAACGCCAGCTTTTTTTTCCAAGACCCTTTTATCAAATATGTACCATCTCCGTTCATACCAAGATGTACATTTGACATTCTATGTAGATTGAATCATCCAAAACGATACGTCAGCGTATCTGCGGATTGTAGGAGCATTTCATATACATATGTATAATACTGCCGTGTATCCCGACACACACGCACGTACGGAATATTATCCTCCAAAGATTAGAATCGCACAATAAGACTGGTACGAGTATTTCTTGTACTAACCGTGCATTACCAGTTGTAGACCCGTCTGTATATACCGCTGTCTGTATATACCGCCGTCTGTATATCTGTACAGCTCCACGGCATGGTCCTATAACGTTAGTTATCCGGGTACTCCAATAGTCCAATCATCGTAAAGGGATGGATTCACATGTTCAAGTTGTATAGTACACGGATACATTCGTAACTTCCTTATACAGACACGTATCCTTCACTACTTGTAGATACTCCCAGAACGAAAATCAATATTTCAAAGTTAGAGATAAAATCGTTAAATGCCGAAAAACTTTCAGTTTAACATAACACCTTTTTAGCTTAACCATTACAACGCTTTAACCGACTTATGCTTATGCAAACAGCTTAGATCCAGGCCAGTCGCCAGGTAAATTGGCGGCTGGCCGGTGATCTAACCTGTTTGCTACTCTGAAAACCTTTCCTCGTCAATATTAAGCAAGTATTTAAGGTTTTGGATAGCAGACGACACCAACATATTTTTAAGAATTCACCCAGCATTCTAAGGATTATGTTGCCTTGTCAAATCAGAATACATATATGTCCACAACCTTTTTCAAAAAATAATGTAAGAACAAAATATAAGACTCGTCATTACAGGTATTTTAATCAACGACACGATTGATTAATATGTTTATTCAGTAAAGAAATAAACCATATATCCACATTCCGTACATGGACACAATATAAAAATCCCCGCACAGATCTACGTAAATCGACGAGACGTGTCCGAGTCCTAAAGCGTGCCGAATATAAGATATATATATAACACACAAACGCCTCATTTGTCATCTTTAACGATAACACAAGCTTACTCCAAATCTCGAAACATGAGAGTAAATCAACCGCATCCGATCAGGTTTAACCAAGGTTTATCCAGAAACACACTAGAAGATTGATCATTAGAAATACGTACATCTACGCTAACATCTTAATCATACGTTCTGCCCTAACGACTGCTCGAAAAACCACTAGATTACCTCTATATGCAGTAAATGCAATAAAAAGTTTGAGTATTTTTCAATAGCCCTTTTCTCAAATGGATTAAGAAGAGGAGAATGTTTAAACCTGCTAGATAGGCTCTATAAAGCCTTCCCGAAACTTGAAACCATCTCAACGCTCTGTTAATTGCCTCGATTAAGGAAACTTTGCACAACCGCTTCACACAAAACGGGGTGTTATGAATTGTTCGCATTTGATCATGTCTTTAGCCATCGCTTTTTGAAGAAAATGATATATTCACGGGGAACGTCCTTCCACGCTTCCTATGTCAATAACGTTTGAGTACGTTATGTTTGCCTGGTAAGGATTTGCAATGAGTACAGCTATTTTTGATTGTTTTCAATGAGGGAAATATTGTAATTGTTTGTCGTTTAAGTAGTAATTTAGGACATTTAATGGACAGTATTGGGTTTATGCCTTGCGTTTAATAAGGAAAACATTTGCGAATTGTTTGCGATTTACCGTAAGTCCATAAGATTTTACGACATTATCTCCGTGAGCGCTCGTGGATCTCGCTATTGGATATGGAGATTGACTCGTGAATGACAAACAGGCGAACAAAAATGGTAGACTTTGGATTCTTTCGTTACCTGTTGAAATGTTTGTATTGATTATATAATAGAAACAAGGTTATTCATAATAACATTAAAGTGAATGTATTTCAGTTGTTTCAGTCCTAATTTACACCACAATAAATATGTGATGTTTGTTGGTACTAACTCTAAAATTGATTATTTGACAGTGATGTAGCTTTTCGTACACGGACACAATCGTATTTAAGTTCAACTGTACTGCACACTAGCGAAGGGGAATAATCCTGCATGAATTTGTTATAGACTAGTAAAGCAAAATGGATGACTTTCGTTTCTTTCATTCGCTGTTAAAATGTTTTCATTGAATGTGTTATGAATAAAGGGTGGTTCATAATACAATTGAAATTAACGTTTTACTGTTGTTTTAATTTTGATTTACATCATGAAAAATATGAGGCATAACTTGCAATATATCCACAAAAGGAATATATTAACAATTCTGTTACTTCAGAACAATATTCGCAAACATACAAATTCGTAACCAATTTCAATTTTTTTTACAGTGATCTCCCTTTATCGGATTTGATTTGTCTCCCTTATGAAAGCGAGCTTTTGCGAAAAGGTTTTTCCCCGTGCAATAGAGATTTCCGTGAGAAAAATTGTTCGCCGAAAACGTTTCCCTTATTGTACGCAAGGATGATGTAATGTTTATCTACCGACCCACCCATGTCTCCATTATATGTTCTTGTCGTCAATACCCCGGAGTCACGTGGAGGACACTACTTATGGCAATTAACCAGCTTTCTGAATGTTCCCTGTGTATGACAGTTTGGACACGTGTCTGAATGTTCCCTGTGTATAACAGTATGGACACGTGTCTGAATGTTCCCTGTGTATAACAGTATGGACACGTGTCTGAATGCTCTCTGTATAACAGCATGGACACATGTCTGAATATTCTCTGGGTATAACAGCATGGATACGTGTCTGAATGCTCTCTGTATAACAGCATGGACACGTGTCTAAATATTCTCTGGGTATAACAGCATGGATACGTGTCTGAATGTTCTCTGTATAACAGCATGGACACGTGTCTAAATATTCTCTTGGTATAACAGCAAGGACACATGTCTGAATATTCTCTGGGTATAACAGCATGGATACGTGTCTGAATGTTCTCTGTATAACAGCATAGACACGTGTCTGAATCTTCTTTGTATAACAGCATGGACACATGTCTGTATATTCTCTGGGTATAACAGTATGGAGAAGTGTCTTAATATTCTCTGTATAACAGCATATACACATGTCTGTATATTATCTTGGAATAACAGCATGTACACTTGTCTGAATATTCTCTGTATAACATCATGGACACGTGTCTAAGTATACTCTGGGTATTAGAGCATGGACACATGTCTGAATATTCTCTGGGTATAACAGCATGTACACATGTCTGAATGTTCTCTGTATAACATCATGGACACATGTCTGAATGTTCTCTGGGTATAACAGCATAAACACGTGTCTGAATGTCCTCTTGGTATATCAGTATGGACACGTGTCTGAATGTTCTCTGTGTATAACAGCATGGAAACTTGTCTGAATATTCTCTGTGTATAACAACATGGACACGTGTCATAATTGTGTCAATCACAGTGCAATTAACCCGGTAATTCTGTTTTCATGATCATCCTCGACTGTCTTATGTGGTTGTTTTTCAATACACGAACAATGATTGCAAAACGTTTTTAGTATATGAGTTCGTTTTAACTATACATGGATGTAAAACACAATTATGTGAAACCAGCAATCATAATACCAACCAAGACATTCACTTTACGATTTCAATACAGAATTATGTTGTACCGACTTTTCTTTGAATTACATAGATTTGACAATATATCATACGGTTGTACCAAACTATTGATACTGAAAAAGAATTGCACCGTTTTTCGTCATTTGAATCAATTCATTAGTATGTTGTTGTTGTTGTGAGCACATGTCTAAACAAGGTTAATCTTCATGTCAAGCCCGGAAGAAAACAACCTTATCAACTTCCAAAGTCTTTACGCTTCAATGGTATCCAAAAAAGGAATACAGCACTGAAGTGGCAGATATGTCAAAAGTTTGGCTCGTGGCTTTAAGGTTTCAGGTTCGAGACTTTGTAATTTTTGACGCCTGCATCTAGCATACAAAATGTCGACACAAATGGGAAAAAGCAGAGATGAAGTCCAATTATCAGATCATGGTCTACTTTATAAAGAAAAGCAAACAGAGATCCAATATTCGTAACGAATCAGAAGTGACAATTCATTCTTTGGTGCATTGCTCTTCAGCTTATTGATTAACCCAGAATCTCAGGCTAAATGAACAAAGTCAAGCGGGTTCCTCGGTGTTTACATAACTGTCACCCGGTTGATACTGTCCTTACAACAATTAAGTGATAAAAATAGAAACAGAATGAAAACCGACACGGAGTGATTTTAGTTGGATCAACATATCGGTGCAACCAAAACAAACTGTTTTAATGACTTGATATTCGAAAGTCTATCTATACATTTTTCTATAATGTAACAAAAGTACAGCAGACTTTTATATTCTGCATTTTTCGAAAAAAAATGCTTGGAAATGAAGCCTGAATCTGATGATGTGAATGTAAAGTCTGGTGATGTAAATGCAAAGTCTGATGATGTGAATGCAAAACTGATGATATGAATGTGAAGTCTGATGGTGTGAATGTAAAGTCTGATGATGTTAATGTAAAGTCTGATGATGAGAAAATAAAGTCTGATGATGTAAATGTAAAGTCTGATGATGTGAATGAAAAGTCTGGTGATGTGAATGTAAAGTCTGGTGATGTGAATGTAAAGTCTGATGATGTGAATGTAAAGTCTGGTGATGTGAATGTAAAGTCTGATGATGTAAATGTAAAGTCTGATAATGTGAATGCAAAGTCTGATAATGTGAATGCAAAGTCTGATAATGAGAAAATAAAGTCTGATGATGTGAATGTAAAGTCTGATGATGTGAATATAAAGTCTGATGATGTGAATGTAAAGTCTGGTAGATGTAAATGTAAAGTCTGGTGATGTGAATGCAAAGTCTGATGATGAGAAAATAAAGTCTGGTGATGTAAATGTAAAGTCTAGTGATGTAAATGTAAAGTCTGGTGATGAGAATGCAAAGTCTGATGATGAGAAAATAAAGTCTGATGATGTAAATGTAAAGTCTGGTGATGTAAATGTAAAGTCTGGTGATGTAAATGTAAATTATGATGATGTGAATGTAAAGTCTGGTGATGTGAATGTAAAGTCTGGTGATGTGAATGTAAAGTCTGGTGATGTAAATGTAAAGTCTGGTGATGTAAATGTAAAGTCTGATGATGTGAATTAATAGTCTGGTGATATGAATGTAAAGTCTGGTGATGTGAATGTAAAGTCTGATGATGTGAATGCAAAGTCTGATGATGAGAAAATAAAGTCAGATGATGTAAATGTAAAGTCTGATGATGTGAATGTAAAGTCTGGTGATGTGAATGTAAAGTCTGGTGATGTAAATGTAAAGTCTGGTGATGTAAATGTAAAGTCTGATGATGTGAATTTAAAGTCTGGTGATATGAATGTAAAGTCTGGTGATGTGAATGTAAAGTCTGATGATGTGAATGCAAAGTCTGATGATGAGAAAATAAAGTCAGATGATGTAAATGTAAAGTCTGATGATGTGAATATAAAGTCTGATGATGTGAATGTAAAGTCTGGTGACGGAATGTAACGTCTGGTGATGTGAATGTAAAGTCTGGTGATGTGAATGTAAAGTCTGATGATGTGAATGCAAAGACTGATGATGAGAAAATAAAGTCTGATGATGTAAATGTAAAGTCTGATGATGTGAATTTAAAGTCTGGTGATGTAAATGTAGTCTGATGATGTGAATTTAAAGTCTGGTGATGTGAATGTTAAGTCTGATGATGTGCATGTAAAGTCTGATGATGTGAATGCAAAGTCTGATGATGAGAAAATAAAGTCTGATGATGTAAATGTAAAGTCTGATGATGTGAATGCAAAGTCTGATGATGAGAAAATAAAGACAGATGATGTAAATGTAAAGTCTGATGATGTGAATATAAAGTCTGATGATGTGAATGTAAAGTCTGGTGACGGAATGTAACGTCTGGTGATGTGAATGTAAAGTCTGGTGATGTGAATGTAAAGTCTGATGATGTGAATGCAAAGACTGATGATGAGAAAATAAAGTCTGACGATGTAAATGTAAAGTCTGATGATGTGAATTTAAAGTCTGGTGATGTAAATGTAGTCTGATGATGTGAATTTAAAGTCTGGTGATATGAATGTTAAGTCTGATGATGTGAATGTAAAGTCTGATGATGTGAATGCAAAGTCTGATGATGAGAAAATAAAGTCTGATGATGTAAATGTAAAGTCTGATGATGTAAATGTAAAGTCTGATGATGTGAATGCAAAGTCTGGTGATGTGAATGTAAAATCTTGTGATGTGAATGTTAAGTCTGATGATATAAATCCAAAGTCTGATGATGAGAAAATAAAGTCTGATAATGTAAATGTAAAGTCTGATGATGTAAATGTAAAGTCTGGTGATGTGAATGTAAAGTCTGGTGATGTGAATGTAAAGTCTTATGATGTGAATGCAAATCTGATGATGAGAAAATAAAGTATGATGCTGTGAATGTAAAGTCTGATGACGTGAATGCAAAGTCTGATGATGAGAAAATAAAGTCTGATGATGCAAATGTAAAGTCTGGTGATGTGAATGTAAAGTCTGGTGATGTAAATGTAAAGTCTGGTGATGTGAATGCAAAGTCTGATGATGAGAAAATAAAGTCTGATGATGTAAATGTTAAGTCTGATGATGTGAATGTAAAGTCTGGTGATGTGAATGCAAAGTCTGATGATGAGAAAATAAAGTCTGATGATGTAAATGTAAAGTCTGATGATGTGAATGTAAAGTCTGGTGATGTAAATGTAAAGTCTGGTGATGTAAATGTAAAGTCTGATGATGTGAATGTAAAGTCTGATGATGCGAAAATAAAGTCTGATGATGTAAATGTAAAGTCTGATGATGTGAATGCAAAGTCTGATGATGTGAATGAAAAGTCTGGTGATGTAAATGTAAAGTCTGATGATGAGAAAATAAAGTCTGATGATGTAAATGTAAAGTCTGATGATGTGAATGCAAATTCTGATAATGTGATTGCAAAGTCTGATGATGAGAAAATAAAGTCTGATGATGAGAAAATAAAGTCTGATGATGAGAAAATAAAGTCTGATGATGTAAATGTAAGTAAGTAAGTAAGTAAGTAAGTAATTCTTTTATTCCTCCATACATGAAGAGTTATTAACATACACAAATTATCTCATATAGAAACACAAAACAGAACTAAAAAGTCTGGTTATGTAAATGTAAAGTCTGGTGATGTAAATGTAAATTATGACGATGTGAATGTAAAGTCTGGTGATGTGAATGTAAAGTCTGGTGATGTGAATGTAAAGTCTGGTGATGTAAATGTTAAGTCTGGTGATGTAAATGTAAAGTCTGATGATGTGAATTTAAAGTCTGGTGATATGAATGTAAAGTCTGCAGATGTGAATGTAAAGTCTGATGATGTGAATGCAAAGTCTGATGATGAGAAAATAAAGTCAGATGATGTAAATGTAAAGTCTGATGATGTGAATTCAAAGTCTGGTGATGTGAATGTAAAGTCTGATGATGTGAATGTAAAGTCTGGTGATGTGAATGTAAAGTCAGGAGATGTGAATGTAAAGTCCGATGATGTGAATGTAAAGTCTGGTTATGTAAATGTAAAGACCAATGATGTGAATGTAAAGTCTGATGATGTAAATGTAAAGTCTGATGATCTGAATGTAAAGTCTGGTGATGTGAATGTAAAGTCAGGAGATGTGAATGTAAAGTCTGATGATGTGAATGCAAAGTCTGATAATGTGATTGTAAAGTCTGATGATGAGAAAATAAAGTCTGATGATGAGAATGTAAAGTCTGATGATGAGAAAATAAAGTCTGATGATGTAAATTTAAAGTTTGATGATGTGAATGTAAAGTCAGGAGATGTGAATGTAAAGTCTGATGATGTGAATGTAAAGTCTGATGATGTTAATGTAAAGTCTGATGATGTGAATGTAAAGTCTGATGATGTGAATGTAAAGTCTGATGATGTGAATGTAAAGTCTGATGATGTGAATGTAAAGTCTGATGATGTTAATGTAAAGTCTGATGATGTGAATGTAAAGTCTGATGATGTTAATGTAAAGTCTGATGATGTGAATGTAAAGTCTGATGATGTGAATGTAAAGTCTGATGATTTATAAATAAAGTCCGGTGATGTGAATGTAAAGTCTGATGATGTAAATGTTAAGTCTGATGATGTGAATGTAAAGTCTGGTGATGTGAATATAATGTCAGGAGATGTGAATGTAAAGTCTGGTTATGTAAATGTAAAGTCTGATGATGTAAATGTAAAGTCTGATGATGTATATGTAAAGTCTGATGATGTGAATGTAAAGTCTGATGATGTTAATGTAAAGTCTGATGATGTAAATGTAAAGTCTGATGATGTAAATGTAAAGTCTGATGATGTGAACGTAAATTCTGGTGATGTGAATGTAAAGTCAGGAGATGTGAATGTAAAGTCCGATGATGTGAATGTAAAGTCTGGTTATGTAAATGTAAAGACCAATGATGTAAATGTAAAGTCTGATGATGTAAATGTAAAGTCTGATGATCTGAATGTAAAGTCTGGTGATGTGAATGTAAAGTCAGGAGATGTGACTGTAAAGTCTGATGATGTGAATGCAAGGTCTGATAATGTGATAGTAAAGTCTGATGATGAGAAAATAAAGTCTGATGATGAGAAAATAAAGTCTGATTATGAGAAAATAAAGTCTGATGATGTAAATGTAAAGTCTAATGATGTGAATGTAAAGTCTGATGATATGAATGCAAAGTCTGGTGATGTGAATGTAAAGTCTGGTGATGTGAATGTAAAGTCTGATGATGAGAAAATAAAGTCTGATGATGTGAATGTAAAGTCTGATGATGAGAAAATAAAGTCTGATGATGTAAATGTAAAGTCTGATGATGAGAAAATAAAGTCTGGTGATGTAAATGTAAAGTCTGGTGATGTAAATGTTAAGTCTGATGATGTGAATGTAAAGTCTGGTGATGAGAATGGAAAGTCTGGTGATGTGAATGTAAAGTCTGATGATGTGAATGCAAAGTCTGATGATGAGAAAATAAAGTCTGATGATGTAAATGTAAAGTCTGATGATGTGAATGTAAAGTCTGATGATGTGAATGTAAAGTCTGATGATGAGAAAATAAAGTCTGATGATGTAAATGTAAAGTCTGGTGATGTAAATGTAAAGTCTGGTGATGTAAATGTAAATTATGATGATGTGAATGTAAAGTCTGGTGATGTGAATGTAAAGTCTGGTGATGTGAATGTAAAGTCTGGTGATATAAATCTAAAGTCTGGTGATGTAAATGTAAAGTCTGATGATGTGAATTTAAAGTCTGGTGATATGAATGTAAAGTCTGGTGATGTGAATGTAAAGTCTGATGATGTGAATGCAAAGTCTGATGATGAGAAAATAAAGTCTGATGATGTAAATTTAAAGTCTGATGATGTGAATGTAAAGTCTGGTGACGGAATGTAAAGTCTGGTGATGTGAATGTAAAGTCTGGTGATGTGAATGTAAAGTCTGATGATGTGAATGCAAAGACTGATGATGAGAAAATAAAGTCTGATGATGTAAATGTAAAGTCTGATGATGTGAATTTAAAGTCTGGTGATGTAAATGTAAAGTCTGATGATGTGAATTTAACCCTTTAAGGTATAGAGATAAGGCTTATCAGTGACACTATAGGTATAAACCATCCGATTATCGAAGACCATTAACGCATACATAACTAGTCACCCTGGGTACCTATTTGCACAGGATTATCTCCGATAATTGTTATTGATTTGGGTACTGTTAATCAAACCTAAATTAATGCATTTTACATTCATCTAATAGATTTTTTCAAAGAATAAAAGACGACGAGAACAAAATTTCCTTTAAGTTGATGTTTTTTTTTCTTTATTTAGTGATACATTCATATCAGGATTAAGTTGTAGAAAATTAAACAAACAATGAAAATGCATATTACGATGTGAATTATACAAAATCAAAATTAATAATATGACTTATGTGTTCTCCCTGAGAGATCCGTAATTTGTTTTCCGTTTGTCATCAATTGCAAGGAATGTTGTTGCCGAAAAATACCGTTCATGACTCGAGATACATACTTTGTCTTTGCATATTTCTCAACAAAGCTGAATCGTTTTACTTCAATTCCCATTCAAACCGTTTCCAAAATATATAAAAGAATGTTTTTCAGCGCAATATTGCTTTGTAAAGGAGTTAAACCTAGTCCTTCTTATAAATGTAAAACAGTAAAAATCAACTCATTTTGGCAACGAAACATGCTTATATTTCCGTAAAATACGTGTCCATGGGTGATGAATTTACCAAAAGCTCGTAGTTGTAGTCAAAGTCGGAGGAATGATCTAATTTGCTTGTCCGTGAATTGGTAATATTTATCAACATTTCATCATCTTCAGGCTTAATAAAAAACGATCAAATTACTGCTCTGAATCTACATTGATGTCCGACTTGCGATCGGAAACACCAAATTGGCTAAATATTTTAAAAAGGCCGTCTTTATAACGTCAATTATTTGACGGCTCGATTTTCAATCGCCTTTAAACTTTGAACAATAGCTCCGTGTCATAAACATCCTTTACAGGTCGCGTGCCGTATAGGGTTAATTGGATAGTATTTTTAGAAATGTGTTAAGTTACTAAAGAATTGCATGAAATCCTTATCGAGTCTTTACAAATCGGCAGTGTTTTGATCTTTTATGGCCGGAAGACTTCTCATTAAATAGTCTACGGGTCGCGTGCCCTATGTTCTTTTTAATTGGATAATATTTTTAGAAAAGTGTTAGTTTGTAAAGAATTGCAGGAAATCCTTATCAAGTCTTCACAAATCGGCATTGTTTTGATCTTTATGACAGGATATCGAAGGCCGCTTTCAGTTTTATTGGGGTGGGTATTTCATTTCCCTTCATCTCAATCCCATAGCGTCTCTTTTAGAAGTGTGCCGCGTGACCACTATCAAAAGATTCGCTCTAGAGCAAAAGTTTAAACTTTGACCCCATGATTTTATCATCGTATATGAAATAAAACATATTTGTTTAATAGGAAAATAAACTTTGGAGAAAATGACGTGTGTGTTTATTTGTGTAATTAAGGGTTGAAGTTGAATCAATTTTTCAGCTGTCAAAAAGCGTTCTATGCAGTAATCGATAGCCCGTCAAAATAGGTTTTATACGGTAATAGGTATACCGGCGAAAAGCGTTTTATGCGGTAATCGATAAGGCGGCGAACGGCGCTATATACCGTAAAGGGTTAAAGTCTGGTGATGTGAATGTAAAGTCTGATGATGTGAATGTAAAGTCTGATGATGTGAATGCAAAGTCTGATGATGAGCAAATAAAGTCTGATGATGTAAATGTAAAGTCTGATGATGTAAATGTAAAGTCTGATGATGTGAATGCAAAGTCTGGTGATGTGAATGTAAAATCTGGTGATGTGAATGTAAAGTCTGATGATATAAATCCAAAGTCTGAGGATGAGAAAATAAAGTCTGATAATGTAGATGTAAAGTCTGATGATGTAAATGTAAAGTCTGGTGATGTGAATGTAAGGTCTGGTGATGTGAATGTAAAGTCTTATGATGTGAATGCAAATCTGATGATGAGAAAATAAAGTCTGATGCTGTGAATGTAAAGTCTGATGACGTGAATGCAAAGTCTGATGATGAGAAAATAAAGTCTGATGATGTGAATGTAAAGTCTGATGATGAGAAAATAAAGTCTGATGATGTGAATGTAAAGTCTGATGATGTAAATGTAAAGTCTGATGATGTGAATGTAAAGTCTGGTGATGTTAATGAAAAGTCTGGTGATGTGAATGTAAAGTCTGATGATGTGAATGCAAAGTCTGGTGATGAGAAAATAAAGTCTGATGATGTAAATGTTAAGTCTGATGATGTGAATGTAAAGTCTGATGATGACAATGTAAAGTCTAATGATGTAAATGTAAAGTCTGGTGATGTGAATGTAAAGTCTGGTGATGTGAATGTAAAGTCTGATGATGTGAATGCAAGGTCTAATGATGAGAAAATAAAGTCTGGTGATGTAAATGTAAAGTCTGGTGATGTAAATGTAAAGTCTGATGATGTGAATGTAAAGTCTGGTGATGTGAATGTAAAGTCTGGTGATGTGAATGTAAAGTCCATTGATGTGAATGTAAAGTCTGGTGATGTGAATGTAAAGTCCGATGATGTGAATATAAAATTTGGTGATGTGAATGTAACGTCCAATGATGACAATGTAAAGTCTAATGATGTAAATGTAAAGTCTGGTGATGAGAATGTAAAGTCTGGTGATGTTAATGTAAAGTCCGATGATGTGAATGTAAAGTCTGGTGATGTTAATGTAAAGTCTGATGATAAATGACAACGTAAGGTCTGATTATGTGAATGTAAAGTCTGATGATGTGAATGTAAAGTCTGGTGATGTGATTGTAAAGTCTGATGATGTGAATGTAAAGTCTGATGATGTGATTGTAAAGTCCGAGGATGTGAATGTAAAGTCCAATGATGTGAATGTAAAGTCTGATGATGTCAATGTAAAGTCTGGTTATGTGAATGTTAAGTTTGCTGTTGTGAATGTAAAAATTGAAGATGTGACTGTAAAGTCTGGTTATGTGAATGTGAAGTCTAATGATGTGAATGTAAAATCTGATGATGTGAATGTTAAGTCTGGTTATGTGAATGTGAAGTCCGATAATGTGAATGCAAAGTCTGATGATGTGAATGTAAAAAATGAAGATGTGACTGCAAAGTCTGGTGATGTGAATGTGAAATCTGATGATGTGAATGTAAAATCTGGTGATGTGAATGTTAAGTCTGGTTATGTGAATGTGAAGTCCGATAATGTGAATGTAAAGTTGTATGACGTGAATGTATAGTCCGATTATGTGAATGCAAAGTCTGTTGATGTGAATGTAAAAAATGGTGATGTGACTGTAAAGTCTGGTGATGTGAATGTTAAGTCCGATGATGTAAATGTAAAGTCTGGTTATGTGAATGTTAAGTCCGATGATGTGACTGTAAAGTCTGAAGATGTTTATGTGAAGTCCGATGATGTGAATGTAAAGTATGATGATGTATAAGTAAAGTCTGGTGATGTGAATGTAAAGTCTGATGATGTATAAATAAAGTCTGGTGATGTGAATGTGAAGTTTGATGATGTAAAAATAAAGTCTGGTGACGGAATGTAAAGTCTAATGATGTGAATGTAAAGTCTGGTTATGTAAATGTAAAGTCCAATGATGTGAATGTAAAGTCTGATGATGTAAATGTAAAGTCTGATGATGTGAATGTAAAGTCTGGTGATGTGAATGTAAAGTCAGGAGATGTGAATGTAAAGTCTGGTTATGTAAATGTAAAGTCTGGTTATGTAAATGTAAAGTCTGATGATGTAAATGTAAAGTCTGATGATGTAAATGTAAAGTCTGATGATGTGAATGTAAAGTCTGGTGATGTGAATGTAAAGTCAGGAAATGTGAATGTAAAGTCTAGTTATGTAAATGTTAAGTCTGATGATGTAAATGTAAAGTCTGATGATGTAAATGTAAAGTCTGATGATGTGAATGTAAAGTCTTATGATGTTAATGTAAAGTCTGATGATGTAAATGTAAAGTCTGATGATGTGAATGTAAAGTCTGATGATGTGAATGTAAAGTCTGGTGATGTTAATGTAAAGTCAGGAGATGTGAATGTAAAGTCCGATGATGTGAATGTAAAGTCTGGTTATCTAAATGTAAAGACCAATGATGTGAATGTAAAGTCTGATGATGTAAATGTAAAGTCTGATGATCTGAATGTAAAGTCTGGTGATGTGAATATAAAGTCAGGAGATGTGAATGTAAAGTCCGATGATGTGAATGTAAAGTCTGGTTATGTAAATGTAAAGACCAATGATGTGAATGTAAAGTCTGATGATGTAAATGTAAAGTCTGATGATGTGAATGTAAAGTCTGGTGATGTGAATATTAAGTCAGGAGATGTGAATGTAAAGTCTGGTTATCTAAATGTAAAGTCTGATGATGTAAATGTAAAGTCTGATGATGTAAATGTGAAGTCTGATAATGTGAATGTAAAGTCTGGTGATGTGAATGTAAAGTCTGGTGATGTGAATGTAAAGTCTGGTGATGTAAATGTAAAGTCCGGAGATGTGAATGCAAAGTCTGATGATGTGAATGTAAAGTCCGGAGATGTGAATGCAAAGTCTGATGGTGCGAATGTAAAGTCCGGAGATGTGAATGTAAAGTCTGATGGTGCGAATGTTAGGTCTGATAATGTGAATGTTTTCTAACTACAGGGTTATGAATCTCTGACTACAGAGTAATGAATCTCTGACTACAGGTTAATTAATATCTGACTACAGGGTAATGCATCTCTGACTACAGGGTTATTAATCTCTGACTACAGAGTTATTAATCTCTGACTACAGGGTTATGAATCGCTTACTACAGGGTAATTAATCTCTGTTAACAGGGTAATAAATCTCTGACTACAACGTAATTAATCACTGACTACAGGGTTACAAATCTCTGACTACAGGGTTAACAATCTTTGATTACTAGACGATGAATCTCTGACTACAGGACACTGAATCTCTGACTACAACGTAATTAATCACTGACGACAGGGTTACGAATCTCTGACTACAGGGTAATGAATCTCTGACTACAGGGTAATGAATCCCTGACTACAGGGTAATGAATCTCTGACTACATGTGATGAATCACTGACTACATGGTAATAACTCACTGACTACATGGTAATAACTCACTGACTACAGGGTAATGAATCACTGACTACAGTGTAATGAATCACTGACAACAGGGTAATGAATCACTGACTACATGGTAATGAATATCTGACTTCAGGCTAATGCATCTCTGACTATAAGGTAATAAATCACTTATTACAGAGGTATGCATCTCTAACTACAGGACAATGACTCTCTGACTACAGTACAATGATTCTCTAACTACAGAGTAATGCATCTCTGACGACAGGACAATGACTCTCTGACTACAGGACAATGATTCTCTGACTACAGGACAATGACTCTTTGACTACAGAGTAATGCATCTCTGACGACAGGACAATGACTCTCTGAATACAGGACAATGACTCGCTGACTACAGAACAATGACTCGCTGACTACAGGACAATGACTCTCTGACGACAGAGTAATGCATCTCTGATTACAGGACAATGACTCTCTGACTACAAAGTTATGACCCTGACGACAGGAAAATGACTCTCTGACTATAGAGTAATGCATCTTCGACTACAGAGTAATGACTCTTTGACTACAGAGTAATGACTCTTCGACTACAGAGTAATGACTCTCTGACTACAGAGTAATAACTCTCTGACTATAGAGTAATGCATCTCTGACTACAGAGTAATGACTCTCTGACTACAGGACAATAACTCTCTGGTTACAGAGTAATGCATGTCTCACTACAGAGTAATGACTCTCTGACTACAGAACAATGACTCTCCGACTACAGAGTAATGACTCTCTGGCTACAGAGTAATTACTTTCTGACTACAGGGCAATGACCCTCTGACTACAGAGTTACGACTCTCTGACTATAGAGTAATGTATTTTTCACAACAGAGTAATGACTCTCTGACTACAGAATAATTAATCTCTGACTACAGAGTAATGACTCTCTGACTACAAGACAATGACTCTCTGACTACAGAGTAATGACTCTCTGATTACAGAGTAATTACTTTCTGACTACAGGACAATGACCCTCTGACTACAGAGTTACGACTCTCTGACTATAGAGTAATGCATTTCTCACAACAGAGTAATGACTCTCTGACTACAGAATAATTAATCTCTGACTACAGAGTAATGACTCTCTGACTACAGGACAATGACTCTCTGACAACAGAGTAATGACTCTCTGACTACAGAGTTATTACTCTCTGACAACAGAGTAATGCATCTCTGACGACAGAACAATGACTCTCTGACTACAGGACAATGACTCTCTGACTACAGAGTAATGCATTTCCGACTACAGAATAATGACTCTCTGACTACAGAGTAAAGACTTCAGGGAAATGAATCACTGATTCCTGGATACTGAATCGCTGGCTGTCCAACAACTGTGAATTACTATACGAACTTTAGTTTTTATTGAGCCAATATCATTGTACATACATGTGTATGTAAACTATTGAAAATTATGTTTTGTTCAATGCTCTTCACCCTCTAGGCTTGACATATTCACATTCAAACCTGTGGTATACAGATGCAGTTGACGACAGGACAATGACTCTCTGATTACAGGACAATGACTCTCTGACTACAGGACAATGACTCTCTGACTACAGAGTAATGCATCTCTGACTACAGAGTAATGCATCTCCGACTACAGAATAATGACTCTCCGACTACAGAATAATGACTCTCTGACTACAGAGTAAAGACTTCAGGGAAATGAATCACTGATTCCTGGATACTGAATCGCTGGCTGTCCAACAACTGTGAATTACTATACGAACTTTAGTTTTTATTGAGCCAATATCATTGTACATACATGTGTATGTAAACTATTGAAAATTATGTTTTGTTCAATGCTCTTCACCCTCTAGGCTTGACATATTCACATTCAAACCTGTGGTATACAGATGCAGTTGACGACAGGACAATGACTCTCTGATTACAGGACAATGACTCTCTGACTACAAAGTAATGCATCTCTGACTACAGAGTAATGACTATCTGACTACAGAGTAAAGACTCTCTGTCTACAGAGTAATGACTCTCTGACTACAGAGTAATGACTCTCTGACTACAGAGTTATGACTCTCTGACTACAGAACAATGAATCTCTGACTACAGAGTAATGCATCGCTGACTACAGGACAATGACCCTCTGACTACAGGTCAATGACTCTCTGACTACAGGACAATGACTCTCTGACTACAGGATAATGACTCTCTGACTTCAGGGAAATGAATCACTGATTCCAGGATACTGGATTTGATTTAACACCTTTGAAAAATTGATAAATTTGCTGTTTAGCAATGCAATTTACTATTAACTGCGAATAGTCACTTTTGAATATTTAGACACCCCATTAACGTTGGCAATCGCTAGCTTTTCTTTATAATCGGTCAATCAAAATAATTGGAAATTATAACTTTTATGCCTTTCAGTGGGGAAAGTTCATTTTTTCCATTTATTTTTTTCGATGGAGAAGGACGACTTCTATTACCGTTGTTGAATTTGACACAGTGGAAGGGGTCGTATGTACCGTTGTTGAATTTGAAACAGTGGAAAGGGTCGTATGTACCGTTGTTGAATTTGAAACAGTGAAAAGGGTCGTATGTACCGTTGTTGAATTTGAAACAGTGGAAAGGGTCGTATGTACCGTTGTTGAATTTGAAACAGTGAAAAGGGTCGTATGTACCGTTGTTGAATTTGAAACAGTGGAAAGGGTCGTATGTACCGTTGTTGAATTTGAAACAGTGGAAAGGGTCGTATGTACCGTTGTTGAATTTGAAACAGTGGAAAGGGTCTTATGTACCATTTAAGTTTTATTTCGGAGTAAAGGTCATCTGTACAAGAATGAATGGATGAATGAATGGTGTTTTAAGGCGCATCGACAGCTAAGGTCATTTAGCGCGCATTATGCTGATGTGGATGAATGGATATTAAAAATATTAACAGGTGCAAATGTATTTGTTTAAAGAAAAAATAAATAAGAATTTGTAATTAATGAACAAAAGTAGATATAAGATTTGTAAAAAAATTAATGATTGTTGATAGATTGTTTGTAATGAATGTGTGATATGAAATAAATAGTGTGTGATGAAAAAATGATATTGATAAATGTATATATATTTAGAATGTGTAAGGAATCACAATCTATCGTAAACTCCAATCTCTTTGAGAAAGGAAAGAATTAATTCAATCCTGACAGTGTCAAAAAGCTCATAAATAGTGTTGACATTGAAATATCTTGCACGAATTTTTTGAAAATCAATGCAATCGAGCAATATATGTTTGATGGTAAAGGGTGTATTGCATGGAATGCATTCAGGTGCATCTTCCTTAGCCAAGAGCCAGGAGTGTGTAATGTGTAAATGACCAATTCGGATTCGTGCAATTGCAACTTCCTCTCTTCGTACGGACCTGAAAGAAGGGTACCATTCTCCGAGGGTAGGCTTAATTGAATGCAATTTATTAAAAACATCATCATTCCATTTTGATTGCCAGATGGATGTGATGTAAGTTAAAATAGAAGGTTTAAAATCGGTGTATGGTACTTAAAAATCTGAAATGGGAAGGTTAAGAGCTGATTTAGCGGATCTATCCGCATGTTCATTACCCATGATACCAGTGTGGCTTGGAAGCCAACAGAACACAAGTCTGTTTGAAGACAAAATATGAGAGATCCTTTGAATAATTTGGCATACCAAAGGGTTCTCCAACTTTTGATTTGATAAGGCTTGCAGTACTGATAGAGAATCAGAAAATATAATAAATCGGGTGGAATTTGCATTTTCCACCAGGTTAAGGGCTAGATCAATAGCCCTTATCTCTGCAGAGAAGATAGAAGACTTGTCTGGAAGGCGGCATTTCTTAACCCTTTCTCCATATACAGCTGCAGCTGCAACAAAATCACCGTCCTTGGATCCATCAGTGTATATAGGTTTGTATGAAGAATATTGTTCTTTTATCTCTCTATATTTACTGTGAAAGATAGCTCTATCTATTTCTGATTTCTTATCAGAGGTAAGATCAAATAAAAAGTTTGCTGTGTCCAGTGTCCATGGAGGTATGTCCGATAACTTGTACTGGGCTATGGAATCAGTGTCTACCCCAAGATTATCTATAATGGGCTCCATGCGAATACCAAATGGGGCAATAGCATTTGGTTTCTGTTGAAAAAGGCGTTTGTATTGGGGTTAAAAACTACTCGATGAGTAGGGTTAAAAGGATTGGATTTCAATTTTAAAAAGTATTGAAGAGATAGTTTTTCCCTTCTGTAATATAGAGAAGGTTCATTAGCCTCTGCATAGAGGCTGTTAACAGGAGATGTTCTAAAGGCTCCTAGGGCAAGCCTTAAACATTGGTTTTGTATTGGATCTAGCAGCTGGAGATAGGATTTACGGGCTGATCCATACACTATAGAACCATAGTCAAGTTTTGATCGAATAAGGGATTGATATAGCCTTAGCAGGACCTTCTTATCGGCTCCCCAATCTGAGTGTGCAATAACTCTAAGAATGTTCATTGCTTTTTGGCATCTCTTTTTAAGAGATTTAATATGAGGTAAGAAAGAAAGCTTTTTGTCAAAAATGACTCCAAGAAATTTGAACTCTGGCACAACTTCTAGTTTAGTATTGCCTAGAGTCAGATCAGGGTCTGGATGCAATCCACGAAGATTGCAAAAATGCATACATTTGGTTTTCGTATTTGGTTTTCGTTTTGGAAAACTTGAACTCATTTTCATCTGACCATATTTGTAATTTATTAAGGCACTGCTGTAGTTGGCTTTCAATAATATCCATGTTTCTGGAACAGAAACAAATAACAAAGTCGTCTACATAAAGGGAGCAGTCCACTCCAGGGTTTATAGCTTTAACAATGCCATTTATCTTAATGCTAAAAAGTGTAACAGACAAAATACACCCCTGGGGAACCCCCATTTCCTGCTCGCGATCACCTGACAAGGTGTTCCCAACACGAACGCGGAAGAGCCGTTCATCCAGGAATGCTGCAATGAATATAGGAAGGCGGCCTCTGAGGCCGAAATCGTGTAAATCTTTAAGTATACCATGTTTCCAAGTGGTATCATATGCACTTTCCAAGTCAAAAAATACAGATACTACATGCTGCTTTTTAATAAAAGCTTCTCGAAGATACGTTTCGAACCGAACAAGATGTCGGCGGAAGCCACTTTGAACAGATACAATAAGGTTGTTCGATTCAAGAAACCAAACAAGCCAATCGTTAACCATCCGTTCAAGAGTTTTACAGATGCAACTTGTCAAGGCAATCGGTCGGTAGCTGTTTGGATCTTTTGCATCCTTTCCTGGTTTTGCAATTGGAATGACCAAAGCCTCTCGCCAGCTGGATAGAAATTCACCAGTCTGCCAAACATTATTAAAAATATCGAGTAAAATAGAAAGGGATGAATGTGGTAAGTGCTTGAGGAATTGGTAGTGAATTTGATCCTGACCTGGAGAAGTGTCATGTGATTTCTTCAAGGCAGATTGAAGTTCTTTAAGAGTAAAGAGTTTGTTGTAATGCTCGTCATTTTTAGAAGTAAAATTGAGCTTTGTTTTCTCCGCTCTTGTTTTAAAGGTCTGAAATTTTTTAGAGTAGTTCTCAGCAGAGGATTTTATCGAGAAAGTCTCTGCCAAGGTATCTGCTATGTCCTGATGTTTATCTATTTCTTGGTTGTTTGAAGTGAGGTGACTAATATGAGATGGACCTTCGCCATTCATTTTACGAATCATGTCCCAAGTCTTTTTGGTTGAGGTGCGACTATTAAGTCTAGAGACATAATCTCTCCAGGACTTGCGCTTACTTGTTTTAATTGTGCATTTTGCCTTTGCACGGCGGATACGAAAGTCGTTAAGGTTTTCTTGTGTTGGTCTCAGGTTAAATTTCCTGAGAGACGCCTTTCGTTCCCTAACGGCTTCCTTACATTCAGAAGTGAACCAAGGTTTATCTGGACGTTTGGGATTTGTCGAGGTCTGAGGTATAGACTGTTTGGCTGCATCAAACAATAAAGAAGAAAAAAGGAAGGAAGGGTCCTCACAGTCCTCAAATGCATAAGGCAAGAATTCACAGTCCTCAAATGCATGGTGAAGTTCACAAAGCATCTGAAATTTACTCCAGTTTGCTTTGGACAACTTCCATTTTTGAGGACGATCAAGGACTGAAGGTTTATTTTCATTTAAAATAATAGGGAAGTGATCACTTCCACAAGTGTCTTCTAAACATCTCCATGAAAAATCAGGGAGAAGTACTGGACTGCAAAAAAGAAAGGTCAATAGAAGAATATGATCCTGAAGCTGGATGCAAATATGTTTTTGCACTTGGATCGTTCAGGAACGAAAGAGAATTTACAGACATAAAATTCTCTATTTGATCACCACGGCGGTTCGTATCTGTACAACCCCATATGGTGTTATGTGCATTAAAATCACCAACAAGTACAAATGGTTGAGGTAGTTGAGATATCAAATCATCAAGACTACCTTGGTGTATAGGTTTATTTGGTGGAAGATACAAAGAGCACAGGGTAATAGTGTTATGTAAAGATAATCTCACAGCTACAGCTTGAAGGGAAGTATCAAGCTGTATGTGCTTGTGAGGAACACTATTATTAACAATGACAGATACTCCACCTTGGGCTTTATTGCCTTCAGTGTAAATCTTGTTATAGATAGAATGAAATTTGAGGGAGATAGTGTCATCCTCTTTCAAGAATGTCTCTTGAAGACAGAGTGCAGCAGGTTTGTGATTATTAATCAGAAGTGACAACTCATCAAAGTTGGCCTTCAGACCTCGACAGTTCCATTGGATAATTGGATTAGCCATTGCGCTAAAAAGTAAAATTAAAAAAGTATAAAAAAGCATTCTATAATTCATTGCAGCAGATTAAAAAGTTAAGAAGCAGGTGACTTGGGGTCCTTGGTATTTGGTTTTTTCCCCCAATCATCCAAAGGACCACCCCAGATGGACTGCCCGACATCTGATGAGTCGCCTTCAAGGACCTCTTCAGTGTCCATTGCATCCAGAACTTCAAAATTGTTAGAAGTTGCAATGGGGGTTCTTGCGACAGAACTTGCCGCAGCACCTGAGTGTTCATCATTTGAACAAAGAGTTTTTTGTTTAAGAAGGTTTTTCCTTTCTTTCTTAGAAAGAGAAGGGTTTGCCTTTGATCCAGAAGATGGACCATTGGAAGTAGAAATAGATTTTTGTTGTTGTTTAGATTTTGATTCAGAGGCAGGTTGTTTAGCTTTAGTTGTTGATGCAGGTGTTGGTGCAGAAGTATCTTTTGGTGTAGTTGCAGGTTTTGGTGTGGCAGGAGAAGGTTTTGGTGCTGATTGAGGTTTGGGTGCAGAAGTAGATGGTTTGGGTGCAGTTGCAGGTTTTGGTGTAGGAGGTGGTTGTTTTGGTATGTATGATGATAGAAGTGGTGCTGGGACCTTGCCCTTCAGCTCCTCCGCCATTTCTGTAAACTTCCCCAAAGGCAGTTTGAGGAGAAGATCGCAGGTATGGCAGTCTTGCTTCGGGGAGGCTACTGCTGAGTAGCTGTTCCCACTGACAAGCCTTTCCTTGTCTTGCTTTTGTTGCAAGACAAGTTTGCGTGCTTCTGCAAAGGAAATGCCTTCCTTGTACTTGATGGTCAGGATATCCTCCTCATCTTTCCAAGTTTGACACTCCTTCGCATAGGCAACGTGATCAGACTTGCAGTTGAAACAGCATGCAGGTGCGGTGCAGTGTTCAGTGCTGTGAATTGCGCCTACAAATGCGCATTTAGCACAGACTGGTGTATTGGTGCATTTAGTGGTGTGGTGACCAAATCGTTGATATTTGAAACAACGAAGAGGGTTAGGAATGTATGTGTCTACTTTTAAGGATTCAAATCCAATTTTAAGTGTAGGTGGAACTGTGGGACATGAGAAAGTTATTATGTATGTGTTAGTGTTTTTCAACACTCCATCTCTTTTGACACTGATGCGTCTGATATCAGTGACAGACTGTGACTTTAAGTTGTCCTTGATGTCGTCAAGAGAGGAGCAGTAATGGAGGTCCTTGCAACGGATGACTCCCTTACATGACTTGAGTGATGGATGTGGGTATACTTTGACTGCTTGTTTGAATAGAGTTTTATGTTTGAGTATGTTGATTGTTTGTTGCTTTGTGAATCAATTAGTATGGTGTTGTTTTTGAGTTTTTTGACCGATTTTGGTGTACCGATAATACTTTTGATTGTTTTCTCGATAACAAATGGTGATATGTGTGTAATTGGTTTGACTGAATCTTCTGCTTCAACCACAATAAATCTTGGAAAATTTAGTGGTGACGGAGAAGACTCTGCCTCTGAATCACTGTCAGAAAGGGTACGCTTGGCAGCATTTTTATGGGATTCCATATTAATTTAAAAAGTTCACCATCCTTGGTCCCCACCCACCATGGAGCCAAACAAGGGGACTTAATCTGGGGAAACCCATCGCAGATCAAGTCAGGGTTACAAGGATGGTATACTCAGGGTGAAAGGGCTAGACTGGACAAATGTGTCACAAAAGATGTCATTCCAAGCAAGTGACATAAATTTGGGATGGTACAGAATGTCAATCAAACACCAAATCTTTCATCTGATTGACCCATGGGCCACCGTCACGGGGTACAAAAGGTAAAGAAGTTTCAAATAAATTTGAAAATATGTCGTATTGGTGGAAGATTGATGAAAGAAATATTAAGTTGCCCATGACAAGGCATGACCAGCCGATTGATCAGGTCGGGCCTTCCTGACCTCTCGTTTAGCCCAAACTCAGGCCAAAGTGGTGTATTGAAAAAAACAGGGTATTAGCTAGCCTAACCCTGGATTCTCTCAACCACCAGGATCCCTGCATCAGGCGACACGAGTCGCAGCCCACGGCAAACGGGCAGGCACTTGGTGGGGTTCTACCACTCAGCAGCGCAGTGGCAGGACAATTTCTAACCCCCCCCCCCCGCCCTGCCATGGGGGGGGGAGGGGTCTGTACAAGAAACCTTTCGTACTAACACCTTCAGCCTTCAGTGGTACAGATGACGTTTCCTTTAGATTGCGTTTATTACAACAAATGAAATGCTTTGTGACATACATTACGTATTTAACCAAGAACCATGATGTACCTAAAATGGTTGTGTACTCATTAGCTACAAGGTCACATTGATAAACCCAATTTCATTCACACTACTCCATCATTTCTAACACGGGCCTATATACACCTTTTGCAAAGGGGAGGTCTAGAATTAATAAAAGGTGAAAAAAAATCAATTATTTGCTTTCGTTGTGTGTTTAATAACAAAATATAAAATTTCAAATATACATCATGCTCTCCTGTGAAAATGTTATAGAATTGTCATCAAGTGAGATAGGAGTTAAAACATACGCTAAAAGTAATCGTGATTTATAGGAAGAAATTAAATCATATTATATATCAAAATGGAATAAACAGAAACAATCAAAAATCTATGATTTAAGCTTGGTTAATTGTGGTTCGTTTGTTGTACTCTGTTATAGGAGTATCATTTAAAGTCATGGAGACCAACACTTAAGACCATTCACATTATAGTGAAACTTTGCCAACGTCAACACTTAGATTTTTAGATACCTCATTAACTGTCTTTTTAAGCTTTCCATAAGAGAGAACTACGTCGTCTCGGGTTCGATTATAAAAGTTCTTGATTATAAAAGTCATGTCATCATTCTGTGGTTGGTTTCTCTTCGTTCGTGCGACGTTGCCCGCTTCACCAAGCTCTACATAGAGGTCCACAGACAGAGGAACGACTGTAAACCGGCAATCATCAACACCAAGCTACCCCCGATCACTGCAATAGAAAAACAATCAAGGTGCTATACTTCATTCGACTGTAATAAGCAAGTAAATCAGAGCTATACAAAATGATTCGACTGTAATAAGCAAGTAAAACAGAGCTATACAAAATTATTTGACTGTAATAAGCAAGTATTACAGAGCTATACAAAATTACTCGACTGTAATAAGCAAGTAAAACAGAGCTATACAAAATTATTCGACTGTAATAAGCAAGTAAAACAGAGCTATACAAAATTATTCGACTGTAAAAAGCAAGAAAAACAGAGCTATACAAACTTATTCGACTGTAATAAGCAAGTAAAACAGAGCTATACAAAATTATTCGACTGTAATAAGCAAGTAAAACAGAGCTTTGCAAATTTATTCGACGTTAATAAGCAAGTAAAACAGAGCTATACAAAGTTATTCGACTGTAATAAGCAAGTAAAACAGAGCTATACAAAGTTATTCGACTGTAATAAGCAAGTAAAACAGAGCTATACAAAATTATTCGACTGTAATAAGCAAGTAAAACAGAGCTATACAAAATTATTCGACTGTAATAAGCAAGTAAAACAGAGCTATACAAAGTTATTCGACTGTAATAAGCAAGTAAAACAGAGCTAAACAAAGTTATTCGACTGTAATAAGCAAGTAAAACAGAGCTATACAAAATTATTCGACTGTAATAAGCAAGTAAAACAGAGCTATACAAAATTATTTGACTGTTGTAAGCAAGTAAAACAGAGCTATACAAAATTATTCGACTGTAATAAGCGTAAAACGGAGCTATATAAAATTATTCGACTTCAATAAGCAAGAAAAACAGAGCTATACAAAATTATTTGACTGTAACAACCAAGTAAAACAGAGCTATACAAAATTATTCGACTGTAATAAGCAAGTAAAACAGAGCTATACAAAATTATTTGACTGTAATAAGCAAGTAAAACAGAGCAATACAAAATTATTCGACTGTAATAAGCAAGTAAAACAGAGCTATACAAAATTATTCAACTGTAATAAGCAAGTAAAACAGAGCTATACAAAATTATTCGACTGTAATAAGCAAGTAAAACAGAGCTATACAAAGTTATTCGACTGTAATAAGCAAGTAAAACAGAGCTATACAAAGTTATTCGACTGTAATAAGCAAGTAAAACAGAGCTATACAAAATTATTCGACTGTAATAAGCAAGTAAAACAGAGCTATACAAAATTATTTGACTGTAGTAAGCAAGTAAAACAGAGCTATACAAAATTATTCGACTGTAATAAGCAAGTAAAACAGAGCTATACAAAGTTATTCGACTGTAATAAGCAAGTAAAACAGAGCTATACAAAATTATTCGACTGTAATAAGCGTAAAACGGAGCTATATAAAATTATTCGACTTCAATAAGCAAGAAAAACAGAGCTATACAAAATTATTCGACTGTAATAAGCAAGTAAAACAGAGCTATATAAAATTATTCGACTGTAATAAGCAAGTAAAACAGAGCTATACAAAATTGTTCGACTGTAATAAGCAAGTAAAACAGAGCTATACAAAATTATTCGACTGTAATAATCAAGAAAAACGGAGCTATACAAAATTATTCGACTGTAACAACCAAGTAAAACAGAGCTATACAAATTTATTCGACTGTAATAAGCAAGTAAAACAAAACTATACAAAATTATTCGACTGTAATAAGCAAGTTAAACAGAGCTATACAAAAAAATTCGACTGTAATAAGCAAGTAAAACAGAGCTATACAAAATTATTCGACTGTAATAAGCAAATAAAACAGAGCTATACAAAATTATTCGACTGTAATAAGCAAGAAAAACAGAGCTTTACAAAATTATTTGACTGTAATAAGCAAGTGAAACAGAGCTCTGCAAATTTATTTGACTGTAATAGGCAAGTAAAACAGAGCTATATAAAATTATTCGACTGTAATAAGCAAGTAAAACAGAGCTATACAAAATTATTCGACTGTAATAATCAAGTAAAACAGAGCTATACAAAATTATTTGACTGTAATAAGCAAGTAAAACAGAGCTATGCAAAATTATTTGACTGTAATAAGCAAGTAACACAGAGCTATACAAAGTTATTCGACTGTAATAAGCAAGTAAAACAGAGCTATACGAAATTATTCGACTGTAATAAGCAAGTAAAACAGAGCTATACAAAATTATTCGACTGTAATAAGCAAGTAAAACAGAGCTATACAAAATTATTCGACTGTAATAAGCAAGTAAAACAGAGCTATACAAAATTATTCGACTGTAGTAAGCAAGTAAAACAGAGCTATACAAAATTATTCGACTGTAAGAAGCAAGTAAGCAAGTAAAACAGAGCTATACAAAATTATTCCACTGTAAATAAGCAAGTAAAACAGAGCTATGCAAATTTATTCGACTGTAGTAAGCAAGTAAAACAGAGCTATGCAAAATTATTCGACTGTAATAAGCAAGTAAAACAGAGCTATAAAAAATTATTCGACTGTAATAAGCAAGTAAAACAGAGCTATACAAAGTTATTCGACTGTAATAAGCAAGTAAAACAGAGCTATACAAAATTATTCGACTGTAATAAGCAAGTAAAACAGAGCTATACAAATTTATTCGACTGTAATAAGCAAGTAAAACAGAGCTATGCAAATTTATTCGACTGTAGTAAGCAAGTAAAACAGAGCTATACAAAATTATTCGACTGTAAGAAGCAAGTTAAACAGAGCTTTACAAAATTATTCGACTGTAATAAGCAAGTAAAACAGAGCTATACAAAATTATTCGACTGTAATAAGCAAGTTAAACAGAGATATATAAAATTATTCAACTGTAATAAGCAAGTAAAACAGAGCTATGCAAAACTATTCGACTGTAACAAGCAAGTAAAACAGAGCTATACAAAATTATTCGACTGTAATAATCAAGTAAAACAGAGCTATACAAAATTATTTGACTGTAATAAGCAAGTCAAACAGAGCTATGCAAATTTATTTGACTGTAGTAAGCAAGTAAAACAGAGCTATGCAAAATTATTCGACTGTAATAAGCAAGTAAAACAGAGCTATACAAAATTATTCGACTGTAATAAGCAAGTAAAACAGAGCTATACAAAATTATTCGACTGTAATAAGCAAGTAAAACAGAGCTATACAAAATTATTTGACTGTAATAAGCAAGTAAAACAGAGCTATAAAAAAATAATTTGACTGTAATAATCAAGTAAAACAGAGCTATACAAAATTATTCGACTGTAATAAGCAATTAAAACAGAGCTGTATAAAATTATTCGACTGTAGTAAGCAAGTAAAACAGAGCTATGAAAATTTATTTGACTGTAATAAGCAGGTGAAACAGAGCTCTGCAAATTTATTTGACTGTAATAAGCAAGTAAAACAGAGCTATGCAAAATTATTTGACTGTAATAAGCAAGTAAAACAGAGCTATGCAAATTTATTCGACTGTTATAAGCAAGTAAAACAGAGCTATGCAAATTTATTCGACTGTAACAAGCAAGTAAAACAGAGCTATACAAAATTATTCGACTGTAATAAGCAAGTAAAACAGAGCTATACAAAAATATTCGACTATAATAAGCAAGTAAAACAGAGCTATACAAAATTTTTCGACTGTAATAAGCAAGTAAATCAGAGCTATACAAAATTATTCGACTGTAATAAGCAAGTAAAACAGAGCTATATAAAATTATTCGACTGTAATAAGCAAGTAAAACAGAGCTATTCAAAATTATTCGACTGTAATAAGCAAGTAAAACAGAGCTATACAAAATTATTTGACTGTAATAAGCAAGTATTACAGAGCTATTCAAAATTATTCGACTGTAATAAGCAAGAAAAACAGAGCTATACAAAATTATTCGACTGTAATAAGCAAGTAAAACAGAGCTATTCAAAATTATTCGACTGTAATAAGCAAGAAAAACAGAGCTATTCAAAATTATTCGACTGTAATAAGCAAGAAAAATAGAGCTATACAAAATTATTCGACTGTAATAAGCAAGTAAAACAGAGCTATGCAAATTTATTCGACTGTAGTAAGCAAGTAAAACAGAGCTATACAAAATTATTCGACTGTAAGAAGCAAGTAAAACAGAGCTATGCAAATTTATTCGACTGAAACAAGCAAGTAAAACAGAGCTATAAAAAATTATTCGACTGTAATAAGCCAGTAAAACAGAGCTATACAAAATTATTCGACTGTAATAAGCAAGTAAAACAGAGATATATAAAATTATTCGACTGTAATAAGCAAGTAAAACAGAGCTTTGCAAAACTATTCGACTGTAACAAGCAAATAAAACAGAGCTATACAAAATTATTCGACTGTATTAAGCAAGTAAAACAGAGATATGCAAATTTATTCGACTGTAATAAGCAAGTAAAACAGAGCTATACAAATTTATTCGACTGTAATAAGCAAGTAAAACAGAGCTATACAAAATTATTCGACTGTAATAAGCAAGTAAAACAGAGCTATACAAAATTATTCGACTGTAATAAGCAAGTAAAACAGAGCTATACAAAGTTATTCGACTGTAATAATCAAGTAAAACAGAGCTATACAAAATTATTCGACTGTAAGAAGCAAGTAAAACAGAGCTATACAAAGTTATTCGACTGTAATAAGCAAGTAAAACAGAGCTATACAAAATTATTCGACGTTAATAAGCAAGTAAAACAGAGCTATACAAAATTATTCGACTGTAATAAGCAAGTAAAACAGAGCTATACAAAGTTATTCGACTGTAATAAGCAAGTAAAACAGAGCTATACAAAATTATTCGACTGTAATAAGCAAGTAAAACAGAGCTATACAAAATTATTTGACTGTAATAAGCAATTAAAACAGAGCTATATAAAATTATTCGACTGTAATAAGCAAGTAAAACAGAGCTATACAAAATTATTCGACTGTAGTAAGCAAGTAAAACAGAGCTATACAAAATTATTCGACTGTAATAAGCAAGTAAAACAGAGCTATACAAAATTATTCGACTGTAATAAGCAAGTAAAACAGAGCTATGCAAATTTATTCGACTGTAACAACCAAGTAAAACAGAGCTATACAAATTTATTCGACTGTAAGAAGCAAGTAAAACAGAGCTATGCAAAATTATTCGACTGTAATAAGCAAGTAAAACAGAGCTATGCAAATTTATTCGACTGTAATAAGCAAGTAAAACAGAGCTATACAAAATTTACTCCTGTCATTGTGATATGAATATTCAAGTTACTTGACACAATCTTTCATTACTTAGTACGTGAGTAGTCCAGTTTCATCACTATTGGATTAATATATATCATATACCCATACCTGAGGCAGAGCTTGTACAAAATGTCGAACATGCGGCCCAGGTTGTCGTCTCATCACTGCCATCATCACAGTCCGGGTTACAGTCACACTTTAACACAATCGATACACACGCAAGTGAGGCACTTTGGCATGTAAAGTAACCTGGCGGGCATCTCTGAAATAATCATCAACATGCACTCATTGTACCTGAGAAAAGTGTCAGTAAAGCAGAATCATAATGGCGGTTTAACGGAATATCGGAATAACCTCTGTCTTTAAAAGCCGCGGCTAACTAGCAAACTCTGCAAGCTATGGCATAAATAGTGAAACAATGACTTGGATCACCAGCTACCTATGTGACCGCACTCAACGCGTATCAGTGAATGGAAGTACATTGAACTGGAGTGTTGTCCCCAGCGGTATTCCTCAGGGCAGTGTCCTCCGACCAGTATTGTTTGTAATCTTTATAAATGACATGCCAGCAGCTGTTCACAGTGTGGTACGCATCTTTGCAGACGACATCAAGATGTTTGGCAAGGTATCTTCGAGCGAGGACAGATCTTCTTTAAGACGGCATTAATTATCTCACAGAATTGTCCGAAGATTGGCATCTCAAGTTCAACACCAGCAAGTGCAGCGTCATGCACCTAGGCAAGAACAACATCAAGGCTACTTACCAGATGAAAGACAACAAGGGGGTAAACAGGAGCCTCATGCAATCAAATGTCGAAAAAGACCAGGGAGTATTTGTCGATAACAAGCTGTCTTTCCATCACCATGTTAATGAAGCTATTAAGAAAGCTAACTGTATATTAGGCTTGATAAAAAGAACCTTTGTTAGCAGAGACGAGCTAGTGATCAAGAAGCTTTACATTAACATGGTCAGACTCATCTTGGAACATGGCAATACTGTACGAATCCATCAATTTGCTGGTGGCACAGACATGGTTGCAAAAATCTACAAAACTATGTACAAGCCTAAAGGACCTGCCCTATGAAGACAGACTTAGAGCCAAGAAACTGCCATCTATACTCTACATAAGAGAACGCGGCGACATCATAGAGATGTTCAAAATCCTAAATGGTGAAGACAGGATTGATCAAGGAAGACTGTTACCCACAAAAATCACTGATAGAACTAGAGGACACAATCTAAAAATCGCCAAACGTTATTGTCGACAAAATGTCAGAAAGTACTCGTTTGGTCAAAGAGTTGTTAATAACTGGAATGGATTACCAGATTGGGTGGTGAATGCCAAAGACTTAAATGACTTTAAAAGCAAATTAAACTATTCGAATTCACGAACATTGTCACAAATTGAACGATATGTACACAAGGTTCTTAATCATTAAATGTGAAAAGAAAGGTTTCATAAACTCCAAATTGCGATCTTTTTGTAAGATTTACCGATCCACATTATCTTATTAATTGATGATACATTTGCTAAATATAGAACGTTTTTGTCCTTGTTATTTGAAATGGATGTCATGTGACCACAACTTCCCGTCATGCTACGTCATCGATGACGTATTATGTTGTTCATTCTCCTGCAGAGTTAACGTTCGTTCTTCATCATATACATATGGGATAGTTTTATTCTGGTAGATTGCTTTTCTTGATTTGATCAATGATATTTTTGTTGTATTATGTACGGATGTGTTTCTGTTTGCGACTTATTTAGGTTGGCATTCTTTTCATTAAAGTAAAATACGTCCTTGACCTATTAGTTTTCTGTCATGTCACAGCAAATAGAGCCGAATACAAATAAAAGAAGTCCTTTGAGGCGTCGCTTGAAAATTATATATCCAAAAATGATGGGCCGGTGTTGCTTTAGTAAAATATTTGTCAAATATGAGAAAATAATATCTCAAATGTAACATGGGTCATTTCAAATGCAATTTTCCCAGATTTTTTCTCATATTTCAGATTGCAACTTTTTTCTGTTGATCCCTAGATATTGTACAATAATATAATGCCGGAATCGTTTCTTGTGTAATCAGTTCTCGGTCACAGGGAGACATGTCATAATACCTTTATTAACACTATATACACACAAGGGAAACAACTTCAAAGAGAAACCAGAGTCTATAGAATCATATAACTACAACTTAAGGGCAATATTTAAGCATGTTTAACGTGAATAAAGAAAGGGAAGATATAAAAACTGGGCTCCCGAAACACAGATAGGCTGTAGTTATCAATATCAATATCAAACCCAAGATTTTATTACGAATGAGATTACATAATACAGTCAACCACACATGGGGAACAAAACATTTAAACAATCATACATTATTGAAGAATGAAACAATACCGATAGACGAACACAATGTGTCCGTTTGCCATTCAATTACTTTCACAAACAGCAGCTTATTGTCATCTAGAGCATTGTACTTTTTTCATGGGGACATGTAAGAGTAGTTAATAAAGGGATACAGATACTAGCATGGGGACATGCTAGAGTAGTTTATAAAGGGACAGTGTTACCAACAAAGGGACATGCTAGAGTAGTTTATAAAGGGACAGTGTTACTAACATAGGGACATGCTAGAGTAGTTTATGAAGGGACAGTGTTACTAACAAAGAAACATGCTAGAGTAGTTTATAAAGGGACAGTGTTACTAACAAAGGTTCATGCTAGAGTAGTTTATAAAGGGAGAGTGTTACTAACATAGGGACAAGCTATGGTAGTTTATAAAAGGACAGTGTTACTAACATAGGGACATGCTAGAGTAGTTTATAAAGGGACAGTGTTACTAATAAAGGGACATGCTAGAGGAGTTTATAAGATACAGTGTTACTAACATTGGGACATACTAGAGTAGTTTATAAAGGGACAGTGTTACTAACATTGGGACATGCTAGAGTAGTTTATAAAGGGTGAGTGTTACTAACATAGGGACATGCTAGAGTAGTTTATAAAAGGAGAGTGTTACTAACATAGGGACAAGCTAGAGTAGTTCATAAAGGGACAGTGTTACTAACATAGGGACATGCTAGAGTAGTTTATAAAGGGACAGTGTTACTAACATAGAAACATGGTATAGTGGTTTATAAAGGGACAGTGTTACTGACAAAGGTACATGCTAGAGTAGTTTATAAAGGGAGAGTGTTACTAACATAGGGACAAGCTAGAGTAGTTTATAAAGGGAGAGTGTTACTAACATAGGGACATGCTAGAGTAGTTTGCAAAGGGAGTGTGTTACTAACATAGAAACATGCTAGAGTAGTTTATAAATGGACAGTGTTACTAACAAGAAGGCATGCTAGAGTAGTTTATAAAGGGACAGTGTTACTAACATAGGGACAAGCTAGAGTAGTTTATAAAGGGACAGTGTTACTAACATAGGGACATGCTAGAGTACTTTATAAAGGGACAGTGTTACTAATACAGGGACATGCTAGAGGAGTTTATAAAGGGACAGTGTTACTAACATAGAAACATGCTAGAGAAGTTTTTAAAGAGACAGTGTTACTTACATAGGGACAAGCTAGAGTAGTTTATAAAGGGACAGTGTTACTAACATAGGGACATGCTAGATTAGTTTATAAAGGGAGAGTGTTACTAACATAGGGACAAGCTAGAGTAGTTTATAAAGGGACAGTGTTACTAACATAGAGACATGCTAGAGTAGTTTATAAAGGGAGAGTGTTACTAACATTTGGATATGCTAGAGTGGTTTATAAAGGGACAGAGTTATCAAACATTGGGACATGCTAGCGAAGTTTATAAAGGGACAGAGTTTCTTACATGGGCATATGCTAGAGTAGTTTATAAAAGGACAGTGTTAACAAACATTGGGACATGCTAGCGTAGTTTATAAAGGGAAAGAGTTAACAAACATTGGGACATGCTAGCGAAGTTTATAAAGGGACAGAGTTTCTTACATGAGATATGCTAGAATAGTTTATAAAGGGACAGTGTTAACAAACATTGGGACATGCTAGAGTAGTTTATAAAGGGACAGTGTTACAAACATTGGGACATGTTTGAGTAGATTATAAAGGGAGAGAGTTACTAACATTGGGACATGCTAGTGTAGTTTATAAAGGGACAGAGTTAACACACATTGGGACATGCTAGCGTAGTTTATAAAGGGAAAGAGTTAACACACATTGGGACATGCTAGCGTAGTTTATAAAGGGAAAGAGTTAACACACATTGGGACATGCTAGCATAGTTTATAAAGGGAAAGAGTTAACAAACATTTGGACATTCTAGCAAAGTCTATAAAGGGACAGAGTTAACAAACATTTGGACATGCTAGCGTAGTTTATAAAGGGACAGAGTTAACACACATTGGGACATACAAGAGTAGTTTATAAAGGGACAGAGTTAACACACATTGGGACATGCTAGCGTAGTTTATAAAGGGAAAGAGTTAACACACATTGGGACATGCTAGCATAGTTTATAAAAGGAAAGAGTTAACAAACATTTGGACATGCTAGCATAGTTTATAAAGGGAGAAAAATAACAAATATTGGGACATGCTAGCCTAGTTTATAAAGGGACAGAGTTAACACACATTGGGACAAGCTAGTGTAGTTTATAAAGGGACAGAGTTAACAAACATAAGAACATGCTACCGTAGTTTATAAAGGGATAGAGTTACTGACATTGGGACATGCTAGAATAGTTTATAAAGGGACAGAGTTAACAAACATTGGGACATGCTAGCGTAGTTTATAAATGGACAGAGTTAACAAACATTGGAACATCCTAGCGTAATTTATAAAGGGATAGAGTTAACACACATTGTGACATGCTAGCGTTGTTTATAAAGGGACAGAGTTAACACACATTGGGACATGCTATCGTAGTTTACTAAGGGACAGAGTTAATAAACATTGGTACATCCTAGCGTAATTTATAAAGGGATAGAGTCATTGACATTGGGACATGCTTGCGTAGTTTATAAAGGGACAGAGTTAACAAACATTGGGACATGCTAGAGTAGTTTATAAAGGGAGAGAGTTAACAAACATGGGGACATGCTAGCGTAGTTTATAAAGTGACAGAGTTGACAAACATTGGGACATGCTAGCATAGTTGATAAATAGATAGAGTAACTAACATGTGGACATGATAGCGTAGATTATAAAGGGACAGCGTTACTAACAAGGGGATATGGTAGAGTAGTTAATAAAAGGACATAGTTTCAAACATAGGGACATGCTAGAGTAGTTTATGATTAGACAGAGTTACTTACTTAGGGACATTCTAGAGTAGTTTATGATTGGACAGAGTTACTAACTTAGGGACATGCTAGCGTTGTGAATGATTGGACAGAGTTACTTACTTAGGGACATGCTAGAGTAGTTTATAAAGGGACAGTGTTACTAACATAGGGACATGCTAGAGAGGGTAATGATTGGACAGAGTTACTAACTTAGGGACATGCTAGAGTAGTTTATGATTGGACAGAGTTACTAACTTAGGGACATGTTAGAGTAGTTTATGATTGGACAGAGTTACTAACATTTGGTCATGTTCGAGTAGGTAATGATATGACACTTACTTACATAGGTTCATGTTAGGGTTGTATATGATAAAACAAAGATACTTACACTGACATAATTGTTCTCATGGTTCGTGTCGTTGTTACATGGGAAAGCGTTGCAGTATCCAAGCTCGAAACTTTCTCCAAAGCAAGGGTCTCCGTCAGGGGTTGGGGTTGGGTTATCACACAATCGAACCCGCCCGTTCCGACCGATGTTACAGGATTTCGTACACCTTGTCCATGCTCCCCAAGACCCCCAGTTTCCGTTCACTGAAACAAACATAACACATCAGACAGGAGGATTGTTTAAGCATATTAAGGATATTACTAAACTTCAGTTAAAGCTGTACTACGCTTATCCAGTATTGCGCACAAAACAACTGTTGATCGAAAATTGAAATTCAAATACCATGAGGGAAGACACAGCTACATAGCGGACACGGATGTATCTATTAAAAGGGACAAAAGAAGAAGGTAAGCGGAATAAAAACACCAAATAGATCACCTAAAGAATAAACGGAGCGATCTAAAGACACGATTACGAAATGTAAGACGAGAAGAAAATAAACAGGTACATGGCATCCCTGGTCATTTACGCGAATCAAACTCCGACACCGAGCGAAGTCAGGGAATTCTTGAACGAAAGCATGCGACAAGATACTGGTCCGGTAGACACACATCCAATACCGCTTACGTATGTAAATGGGAGAACAATCACTTAGAAAGCAATCAATCATTTTTACTCAATAACAACTTATTAGTGTCCTAAAATATCTGAAAGCAGAGGAAACTTTGTTAGAAACTGAATTGGCGAAACAAGTCATTAAAGTCCACACAATGTAAAAACGTCAATCGTCCGGAATAAAGTAGATCGCAGCGACAGTTCCCCACAATGCTTCCACATATCACACCCTTTAGATTCAAAGATGTACATGCAGGTTCTACGCTAACTCTTAATGGGACAACAATCTGGGAATATGTACGTCGTCTGTAAACCTAACTCTTAGAACGAAGAAGAATGATCACAGTTTTGAAAGCCATCCAAAGCATCTTAGTATAATCGGATCAGGTACTACTGATATTCATCGAACAGTAAGGTTTATTGCAATCTACCACAACTTTTAACGAGTTTCAGTGGAGGAAAAAAAAGATAGGTGAATTGAGCCAATACTCTTCGGCAGTTCTTTTTACCTTAACTTTTTTTGTATAATGAAGAGCTGTTTTTAAGTGTGCGCGTCTACAAGCCAACACGGGTGACCTCCTTATTTTAAGTTTAAGGTATTTATTTGGATACCTTATCATCGTCACGTACAAACATTAACGTGTTGTTATGAAGACCTTTAGTTACCTGGGATCTCATATGTTTTAAAAAATGTAACTGTGTAACGAACCGAGCAAATGAACCTCTCAAAGACAAAAGCACATCCGATCAGTGAATAACACTGTCGTTCACTGAGCGGTTGTATTGTCTATATATATACCAGCATGTTCTGTCAAACACTGCAGTAGGTTCCTAATTTACATAAACGTTCAACGAACGTTACGCGACTCCCACTTCCGATAAGACTCGTCCCGAGTCTTTGTCCTTGGGAGACAAGTGGGGAAGGCAACTCCGATAGAAGGAGAAGTCTTAATCCCGCATCTGCCACCAATGTAACGAACAGAGCAAAAGAACCTCTCAAAGACACAAACACATCCGATCAGTGAAAAACACTGTCGTTCACTGAGCGGTTGTTTTGTCTATATATATATACCAGCATGTTCTGTCAAACACTGCATTAGGTTCCGAATTCACATAAACGTTGAACGACCGTTACAACTGTATTACAAAATCAAATCGCAGAGCTGATACAGGCATATCCCAGCTGTACAAGAGTTTAAAGAGAAATAAAATGGTATACATGTATATGTTTGCAAATTAAAGTAATTTTCTTTAGGCTGGTACACTTACACAAGGTAGGACACCAAGTTCTATATATTTCATTTGACAAGTCTACGAAGGCACAACCTATGATGGAAGAATAAAGTTCAAAAGTTCAAAGACTGATGTTTTCAGCAAAATGTTCATAAAAAATACTATTAGAGGCGCTGACTGAGATACGTGTCTAATGGCTGGGATATGAAAACTTTGTGGACAAGAGATATGCCTACTTTACGTCATCTCTTACCTTGCACATGACCAAAGCACATTAAAACCGTTAGAAATAGGATTAAAGTCAATTCAAATTGATGTCAACATCTTGGAAAGTTTTAACAGAAAGCAATGGCCACATTCAGTGGGTAAAGATGTAGTGAAGAAAGCAGAAAAAAACTTTCTGTTAGGAAGAGGGACCTTCAAATGAAAACTCGGAAAGCGAAAGGGACAATACAGACATAGACTGTTCTAAAGACATTCTAACTACTTTAGACACTAACTCTAGCAAGTTAAGACACTGTTCAAAATAGTTTATGACGATAAGCATTATCATCGTGAAGGGAGACGGAACAGAGACGGACAAAAGCCCATCATGATGGATATGTTCCAGCAAGTATAAGGTTTATGATACGAAACACATGCGTATGGCACAGGTCTTTATAATAACTTCTTAGCGTTACCACTGACAAAGCAATTTGGAAATATTATACTGATTTATTTAAGTCGTGAATGCCTTTACATGTTCATTTTTATGGAACATTTGCCAAACAATTTAATGTGAAACTGCTTTGATCTGCTTTGATCTGGGGAAGGCAAACTATAAAGGATGGGTAATGAGTTGTTACCTATACAGCTTCCGTTACATGGCAGCGAGTCCTGGACGTTTCCTATACATCCCGTCCCATTATACTGTGCAGGTGGGTGGGTGCATGTCCGGTTACGTGTTATCACACCGGGACCACATGTACTGGAACAGTCCGCCCAGTCGGTCCAATCTGTCCATCCGTCGTTAACTAGAACAAACATTTTAACAAGTGTTGTATTAAAATAACTTATTAATAAACAATACAAACACATGACACATGTGTTGAATTCAAGACAAAAAAACGTGGTCTACCCAAACATATAATTCGTGTGTTGTACTGGAGATAAAATAAATGTATTCTTTTCGAACACATATGTTATTTTACAGATGACACATACATAGTCTACTCAACACCTAACACATGTGTTGTTTTGAAAATAAAATATATGTGGTTTCACCTAAACACATAACACATGTGTTGTATTGGAAATAGTATATACTTGGTCTACCCAAACACATAAAAGATGTGTTCTATTGTCTTCCCGAACACATGGGCTGCATTGAAAATAACATAAGACATGTGTTGTATTGAAAAAATAATAAACGTGGTCTACAAAAACATATAACACATGTGTTGTATTGAAACTAAAATAAAGGTGGTGTAGTCAATCACATTACACATCTGTTGTATTGAAGATAACATATGCGTTGTCTACTAAAACATAGGACATATGTGTTGTATTGAAGATAATATATGTTTGGTCTACCCAAACATAGGTGTTGTATTGATGAAAACATAAAAGTGGTGTAGACAACACATGACATATCTGTTGTATTCAAGATAACATATACATGATCTACCCAAATGCATGACATATGTGATCTAATCTACTCAAACACACAATACAATGCCAGTTCCTCGAAGTTCCCGTATGTCACACTATCAACACTGTTGGAGGATTTCATATATAATAGATTGTGAAGAACAACCTCACTGCTTAAGGTTTTGAATATTGTGGCTTCAATTAACATCGTTGCTTGCGTTATGAGCCTGACATAAACTTACTTTGATAGATGATTGTGTTACAAGCCTGGGGTATACTAACTTGGACAGTCGATTGTGTAACAAGCATGAGGTAAATTTACTTAGCTAGTTGGCTGATTAACAAGCATGAGGTATATTTACTTAGACAGTTGGTTGTGTTACAAGCATGAGGTATACCTTCTTAGAGAGTTGTTTGTGTTACAAGCATGAGGTCTACCTTCTTAGAGAGTTTTTTGTGTGACAAGCATGGGGTATACTTACTTGAACAGTTGTTTGTGTTACAAGCATGAGGTATACTTACTTAGACAGTTGGTTGTGTTACAAGCATGAGATATACTTACTTAGAGAGTTGATTGTGTTACAAGCATGAGGTATACTTACTTGGACAGTTGGCTGAGTAACAAGCATGAGGTATACTTACTTAGACAGTTGGTTGTGTTACAAGCATGAGGTATTCCTACTTAGATAGTTGTTTGTGTTACAAGCAAGAGGTATACCTTCTTAGAGAGTTGATTGTGTGACAAGCATGAGGTATACTTACTTAGACAGTTGGTTGTGTTACAAGCATGAGATATACTTACTTAGAGAGTTGATTGTGTTACAAGCATGAGGTATACTTACTTGGACAGTTGTTTGTGTAACAAGCATGAGATATACTTACTTAGAGAGTTGATTGTGTTACAAGCATGAGGTATACTTACTTGGACAGTTCATTGTGTTACAAGCATTAGGTATACTTTCTTAGACAGTTGGTTATGTTACAAGCATGAGCTATACTTACTTAGATAGTTGATTGTGTGACAAGCATGAGGTATTCCTACACATTTGTTTGTGTTACAAGCATGTGGTATACCTTCTTAGAGAGTTGATTGTGTTACAAGCATGAGGTATACTTACTTGGACAGTTGATTGTGTTACAAGCCTGGGTGATACTAACTTAGACAGTTGGTTGTGTAACAAGCCTGAGGTATACCTACTAGGATGGTTGATTGTGTTACAAGCCTGATGTAAACTTTCTTAGACAGTTGGTTGTGTTACAAGCATGAGGTATACTTACTTGGACAGTTGATAGTGTTAAAAGCATAAGATATACTTACTTAGATAGTTGATTGTGGGACAAGCCTGAGATATACTTACTTAGACAGTTGGTTGTGTTATGAGCATGAGATGTACTTACTTAGACATTTGATTGTGTGACAAGCATAGGGTATACTTACTTTGAGAGTTGGTCGTGTTGCAAGCATGAGATATACTTACATAGACAGTTGGTTGTTTTACAAGCATGAGATATTCCTACTTAGACAGTTGGTTGTGTTACAAGCATGATATACTTACTTAGATAGTTGATTGTGTAACAAGCATAAGGTAAACTTACTTGGACAGTTGATTGTGTAACAAGCATAAGGTAAACTTACTTGGACAGTTGATTGTGTAACAAGCATAAGGTAAACTTACTTGGACAGTTGGTTGTGTGACAGGCATAAGATATACTTACTTGGACAGTTGGTTGTGTGACAAGCATAAGATATACTTACTTAGATAGTTGATTGTGTGACAAGCCTGAGATATACTTACTTAGACAGTTGGTTGTGTTTTAAGCATGAGATGTACTTACTTAGACAGTTGATTGTGTGAAAAGCATAGGGTACACTTACTTAGAGAGTTGGTTGTGTTGCAAGCACGGGGTATACTTACTTAGAGAGTTGATTGTGTTACAAGCATAAGGTATACCTACTTAGACAGTTGGTTGTGTTACAAGCATGAGATATTCCTACTTAGACAGTTGGTTGTGATAAAAACATGAGATATACTTACTTAGACAGTTGGTTGTGTTACAAGCATGGGGTATACTTACTTGGACAGTTGGTTGTGTTACAATCATGATATATACTTACTTTGACAGTTGGTTGTGTTACAAGCATGGGGTATACGTACTTAGACAGTTGGTTGTGTTACAAGCATGGGGTATACTTACTTAGACAGTTGGTTTAGTAACAAGCATGAGATTAACTTACTTAGACAGTTGGTTGTGTGACAAACATGAGGTATACTTACTTGGACAGTTGTTTGTGTTACAAGCATGATGTACTTACTAAGACAGTTGGCTGTGTTACAAGAATGAGGTATACTTACTTATACAGTTGGTTGTGTTACAAGCATGAGATATACTTACTTGGACAGTTGGTTGTGTTACAAGCATGAGGTATACTTACTTAGACAGTTGGTTATGTTACAAGCATGGGCTATACTTACTTAGAAAGTTGGTTGCGTTACAAGCATGAGGTATACTTACTTGGACAGTTGGTTGTGTTACAAGCATGATGTATACTTACTTAGACAGTTGGTTGTGTGGCAAGTATGAGGTATACTTACTTAGACAGTTGGTTGTGTTACAATTATGAGATATATTTACTTAGATAGTTGATTGTGTGACAAGTATGAGGTATACTTACTTAGACAGTTGGTTGTTTTACAATCATGAGATATACTTACTTAGATAGTTGATTGTGTGTCAAATATGAGGTATACTTACTTAGACAGTTGGTTGTGTTACAAGCATTGGGAATACTTACTTCGATAGTCGATTGTGTGACAAACATGAGTTATACTTACTTAGACAGTTGGTTGTGTCATAATCATGAGAATTACTTTCTTAGACAGTTGGTTGTGTTACAATCATAAGATATACTTTCTTGAACAGTTGGTTGTGTGACACGCCTGGGGTATACTTACTTAGACAGTTTGTTGCGTTACAAGCATGAGGTATACTTACTTAGACAGTTGGTTGTGTCACAATCATGAGATATACTTACTTAGACAGTTGGTTGTGTTACAAGCATGTGGTATACTTACTTAGACAGTTGGTTGTGTAACACGCCTGAGGTATACTTACTTAGACAGTTGGTTGTGTTACAAGCATTAGGTATACTTACTTAAACAGTTGGTTGTGTCACAATCGCGAGATAAACTTACTTAGACAGTTGGTTGTGTAACAAGCATGGGGTATACTTACTAGGACAGTTGGTTGTGTTACAAGCATTAGATATACTTACTTAGACAGTTGATTGCGTAACAGGCCTGGGGTATACTTACTTCGAAAGCTGATTGTATTACAAGCCTTGGATATACTTACTTAGACAGTTGGTTGTGTTACAAGCCTGGGGTATCCTTACTTAGACAGTTGGTTGTGTTACAAGCATTAGATATACTTACTTAGACAGTTGATTGCGTAACAGGCCTGGGGTATACTTACTTCGAAAGTTGATTGTATTACAAGCCTTGGATATACTTACTTAGATAGTTGGTTGTGTTACAAGCATTAAGTATACTTACTAAAACAGTTGGTTGTGTGACAAGCCAGGGGTATACTTACTTGAACAGATGGTTGTGTAACAAGCATGAGGTCTACTTACTTAGACAGTTGGTTGTGTAACACGCCTGAGGTATACTTACTTAGATAGTTGATTGTGTTACAAGCATGAGGTATACTTACTTAGACAGTTGGTTGTGTTACAAGCATGAGGTATACTTACTTGCATAGTTGATTGTGTTAGAAGCCTGAGGTAAACTTACTTAGACAGTTGATTGTGTTACAAGCATGAGGTAAACTTACTTAGACAGTTGATTGTGTAACAAGCATGAGGTAGATGGTTGTGTTACAAGCATGAGGTATACCTACTTAGACAGTTGACTGTGTTACATGCCTGATGTATACTTACTTAGACAATTGACTGTGTTACATGCCCGATGTAAACTTTTGTGGACAGTTGGTTTTACAAACATGAGGTATACTTACTTGGACAATTGACTGTGTTACATGCCTATGGTAGACTTATTTAACAGTTGAATGTGTTACAAGCCTATGGAGCTTACTTGGAGAGTTGATTGTGTTACATGCCTATGGTAGACTTACTTAGACAGTTGATTGTGTTACAAGCCTATGGTAGACTTACTTAGACAGTTCATTGTGTTACAAGCCTGAGACTCTGCTGTATCTCCCGTACACAGTGCACCATTATATCGGGGTTCGGGGTTCGTGCAGGATCGAGACCGGTTCTGAGTTCCACCTGCACACGTGACGGTACACGTGGTCCATACGCTCCAGGTTGTCAGGCCTCCGTCAACTAGTGAGGAAAACAGTTGTTCTTAAATGAATTATCATTTCATAAAGAGATACTCAAGGAAAAATGTACCCTCATAACAATTTCTCATGTATTCACAATTTCTTTAACATGACTTAAGAAAAAGGTGTTTCAATGTAGGGAAAGTATCTGAACATTACGGGAACACTTATAACGAATCACCAATGAGATGGCCAACCCAGATACATTAACTTTTTCATATTTAATTCCGTGTACCAACTTCAAACAAAAAAAAGACGATAAATCTTATTCCATCTCCTTGCAGACAAGCCCATTTTGCAAGGGTATATGAGATAAGATCACGTTTAAACACATTGTTTTATAAACATTATATATAAATGAAACGTTTTTAAAATGATCATAGTATGTCTGATAAGGTCAGCGCGTGTTTCTTGGTCTAGTTATTATCTTCAACCAGATTGTTTTAAAACTCACACATTAAACGCCATATATGCACATGTTATGCATATATATCTTTACCTTAAAAATAATAAACATAAACTATATTGAATTCGATACATAAATACCTTCATAGAGAATTTGTCCTACACATCAACGTGTTAACCGTTTAAACATTGATGCTTCAGAGTATCTCATAGCATGATTATCAACAGGCTTTGAATAAAATGCCTCTGAATACGTCGTAATTTAAAATCACACATACTTTAAATGATTATCGCAAACTATTGAGCGAAAGAACGCGGCTTAACACATGACATATTAATATAATATGAATCATTTTATCAAAATATTCTAAATTGTACTCGTATTACATTTCCTGTTGTCTATGTCAATCAGAATGGTGATAAAAACATGTTGTGTTATAATTATGACAATTCCTGTTTTTATAACACTTACGATTGTGACTTAGCAAGCTTACTTGGACACATTATTCCTGTATAGCAGTCTTGTGTTTCTGAGGCATCTCCGGCACACTGCGCTCCGTTGTACTGTGGTGGCGGATTGTCGCAGGTTCGAGACCTAGAGTGGGTGGTATTCCCACATGTGACTCCACATGGTGACCAGGCAGTCCAAACCGAGTAGCCGCCATCAACTATAAATATACAAACACCGCATAACTCTCCAGTGTATATTGATCAGACATCGACGAATTGCTTGAATCGGCATCTACCTATTTCAGAAACAGGAGACATATGCATTTTAGAAATGAATGCACAAATGTGTGTGGTTTGTTTATCTGTATGCCTTTATGAGTTTGTCTGAATTCATGAATCAAAATTAACGCATTCCACAAAGGCAAATTGTCGACCTAAATATTAATGATAACAGTGATAACAGCATATTTATTTTCATTTGTTTCCTTGACTGATAACTTTATTGAAAAAGAAAAGTCATAACATAACATAACATCAATTTTCTTTCATTGCTTTTAAGGTCGTTAACGTACTTGGACAATTCAATGTGTTGCATGTCTTTGTCTGATCCGAGACCCCGTTACAATCAGCGCCGCCATATTGTGGTGCAGGATTCGTGCATGTTCGAGCGCGGGCATTTATCCCACCTGCACACGTCACTGTACAGGACGTCCATTCAGACCAGCTTGTAAAACCTCCGTCAACTGCAAAGACATGATGTTACTATTAATGGACGTTCATGATTGGTACATGTAAACATCCATAACTTGATAACCATTATCATAGCCATACACCGTGTAGATAGGCGTTTTAATCGTTATCATCTACGGTTGAACCATAAGAACCATTAGAATTCAACTTTGGACGATGCCTAGGAAATTAACTTCTCTTTACACCATGCTTGCTTTCTCTTTAAAATGTTCCGTAAATATACTTCTCATTTAAACCAATGCTTGATTTCTCTTTAAATTGTACCGTAAATATACTTCTCATTTACACCCATGCTTGATTTCCCTTTAAAATGTTCCGTAAATATACTTCTCATTTACACCAATGCTTGATTTCCCTTTAAAATGTACCGTAAATGTACTTCTCATTTACACCAATGCTTGATTTCTCTTTAAATTGTACCGTAAATGTACTTCTCATTTACACCAATGCTTGATTTCTCTTTAAATTGTACCGTAAATGTACTTCTCATTTACACCCATGCTTTATTTCCCTTTAAAATGTACCGTAAATGTACTTCTCATTTACACCCATGCTTGATTTCCCTTTAAAATGTACCGTAAATGTACTTCTCATTTACACCAATGCTTGATTTCTCTTTAAATTGTACCGTAAATGTACTTCTCATTTACACCAATGCTTGATTTCTCTTTAAATTGTACCGTAAATGTACTTCTCATTTACACCCATGCTTTATTTCCCTTTAAAATGTACCGTAATATACTTCTCATTTACACCAATGCTTGATTTCCCTTTAAAATGTACCGTAAATGTACTTCTCATTTACACCAATGCTTGATTTCTCTTTAAATTGTACCGTAAATGTACTTCTCATTTACACCAATGCTTGATTTCTCTTTAAATTGTACCGTAAATGTACTTCTCATTTACACCCATGCTTTATTTCCCTTTAAAATGTACCGTAATATACTTCTCATTTACACCAATGATTTCCCTTTGAAATGTACCGTAAAGATGCTTTTTCTTTTACACCAATACTTGATTACCCCTTAAATGTACCATCAATATATTTCTCATAAACACCCATACTTGATTATTAATGAAACTGTATATATCGGTTTTGATTTTAACAATAATGTGATATTAACCCTATACTCTATTTTAAAAATATATATTAAAGAAAATGTTATAAACAGATTGACCTATGTAAATATGTGTTATTAAATATTATGTCCTATCTTAATATATCATTTTACCTGAACAGTTATTGGTGTTACAGACAATGTATGTCCTATCTCAATCCATCAATTTACATGGACAGTAATTGGTGTTATAAACGATATAGTATGTCCTATCTAAGTGCATCACTTGACCTGGACAGTTGTTGGTGTTACATATGATACATTATGTCCTATCTAAATGTATCACTTTACCTGGACAGTTGCTGGTGTTATAGGCGACATATTATGTCATATATAATTGCATCACGTCACCTGGACAGTTGTTGGTGTCACAGGCGATATATTATGTCCAATCTAAATACATCATTTTACCTGGACAGTTTTCGGTGTTACAGACAATATATCATGTCCTATCTAAGTGATTTAGTTTACTTGGACAGTCGCTGGTGTTACAGACGATACATTATGTCATATTTAAATGCATCAATCTACCTGGACAGTTGTTGGTGTTACAGACGTTATATTATGTCCAATCTAAATACGTCATTTTACCTGGACAGTTGTTGGTGTTACAGACGATACAATATGTCCTATCTATATGCATCACTCTACCTGGACAGTTGCTGGTGTTACAGACGATACATTATGGCATATATAAATGCATCTTTTTACCTAGACAGTAATTGGTGTTACAGGCGAAACATTATGTCCTATCTAAATACATCACTTTACCTGGACAGTCGCTGGTGTTACAGACGATACATTATGTCCTATCTAAATGCATTATTTTACCTGGACAGTCGCTGGTGTTATAGACGATATATTATGTCCTATCTATATGCATCACTCTACCTGGACAGTTATTGGTGTTACAGATGATATATTATGTCCTATCTATATGCATCACTCTACCTGGACAGTTATTGGTGTTACAGGCGATATATTATGTCCTATCTAAATGCATCACTTTACCTGGACAGTTATTGGTGTTACAGACGATACTTTATGTCCTATCCAAATGCATCACTCTACCTGGAAAGTTGTTGGTGTTACAGACGATATATTATGTCCTATCTATATGCATCACTCTACCTGGACAGTTATTGGTGTTACAGATGATATATTATGTCCTATCTATATGCATCACTCTACCTGGACAGTTATTGGTGTTACAGGCGATATATTATGTCCTATCTAAATGCATCACTTTACCTGGACAGTTATTGGTGTTACAGACGATACTTTATGTCCTATCCAAATGCATCACTCTACCTGGAAAGTTATTGGTGTTACAGACGATATATTATGTCATATTTATATGCATCACTCTACCTGGACAGTTGCTGGTGTTACAGATGATATATTATGTCATATCTAAATGCATCACTTTACCTGGACAGTTGCTGGTGTTACAGATGATATATTATGTTCTATATATATGCATCACTTTACCTGGACAGTTGCTGGTATTACAGGCGATATATTATGTCCTATCTATATGCATCAATCTACCTGGACAGTTGTTGGTGTTACAGACGATATACTATGTCATATCTAAATGCATCATTCTACTTGGACAGTTGCTGGTGTTACAGATGATATATTATGTTCTATATATATGCATCACTTTACCTGGACAGTTGCTGGTATTACAGGCGATATATTATGTCCTATCTATATGCATCACTCTACCTGGACAGTTATTGGTGTTACAGACGATACATTATGTCCTATCTATATGCATCACTTTACCTGGACAGTTATTGGTGTTACAGACGATATATTATGTCCTATCTATATGCATCACTCTACCTGGACAGTTGTTGGTGTTATAGACGATATATTATGTCCTATCTATATGCATCACTCTACCTGGACAGTTGTTGGTGTTACAGACGATATATTATGTCCTATCTAAATGCATCACTTTACCTGGACAGTTGCTGGTGTTACAGATGATATATTATGTTCTATATATATGCATCACTTTACCTGGACAGTTGCTGGTATTACAGGCGATATATTATGTCCTATCTATATGCATCAATCTACCTGGACAGTTGTTGGTGTTACAGACGATATACTATGTCATATCTAAATGCATCATTCTACTTGGACAGTTGCTGGTGTTACAGATGATATATTATGTTCTATCTATATGCATCACTCTACCTGGACAGTTGTTGGTGTTACAGACGATATATTATGTCCTATTTATATGCATCACTCTACCTGGACAGTTGCTGGTGTTACAGATGATATATTATGTCATATCTAAATGCATCACTTTACCTGGACAGTTGCTGGTGTTACAGATGATATATTATGTTCTATATATATGCATCACTTTACCTGGACAGTTGCTGGTATAACAGGCGATATATTATGTCCTATCTATATGCATCAATCTACCTGGACAGTTGTTGGTGTTACAGACGATATACTATGTCATATCTAAATGCATCATTCTACTCGGACAGTTGCTGGTGTTACAGATGATATATTATGTTCTATATATATGCATCACTTTACCTGGACATTTGTTGGTATTACAGGCGATATATTATGTCCTATCTATATGCATCACTCTACCTGGACAGTTATTGGTGTTACAGACGATACATTATGTCCTATCTATATGCATCACTCTACCTGGACAGTTGTTGGTGTTACAGACGATATATTATGTCCTATCTATATGCATCACTCTACCTGGACAGTTATTGGTGTTACAGACGATACATTATGTCCTATCTATATGCATCACTCTACCTGGACAGTTATTGGTGTTACAGACGATATATTATGTCCTATCTAAATGCATCACTTTACCTGGACAGTTGTTGGTGTTACAGGGGATATATTATGTCCTAGCTAAATGCATCACTTTACCTGGACAGTTGCTTGTATTACAGACGATAGATTATGTCATATATAAATGCATCACTTTACCTGGACAGTTGTTGGTGTTACAGACGATATATTATGTCCTATCTATATGCATCACTTTACCTGGACAGTTATTGGTGTTACAGGCGATATATTATGTCCTATCTATATGCATCACTTTACCTGGACAGTTATTGGTGTTACAGACGATACATTATGTCCTATCTATATGCATCACTTTACCTGGACAGTTGTTGGTGTTACAGACGATATATTATGTCCTATCTATATGCATCACTTTACCTGGACAGTTGTTGGTGTTACAGACGATATATTATGTCCTATCTATATGCATCACTTTACCTGGACAGTTGTTGGTGTTACAGACGATATATTATGTCCTATCTATATGCATCACTTTACCTGGACAGTTATTGGTGTTACAGGCGATATATTATGTCCTATCTATATGCATCACTCTACCTGGACAGTTGTTGGTGTTACAGACGATATATTATGTCCTATCTATATGCATCACTTACCTGGACAGTTGTTGGTGTTACAGACGATATATTATGTCTATCTATATGCATCACTTTACCTGGACAGTTATTGGTGTTACAGACGATATATTATGTCCTATCTATATGCATCACTCTACCTGGACAGTTATTGGTGTTATAGACGATACATTATGTCCTATCTAAATGCATCACTTTACCTGGACAGTTATTGGTGTTACAGACGATACATTATGTCCTATCTATATGCATCACTCTACCTGGACAGTTATTGGTGTTACAGACGATATATTATGTCCTATCTAAATGCATCACTCTACCTGGACAGTTATTGGTGTTACAGACGATATATTATGTCCTATCTAAATGCATCACTTTACCTGGACAGTTATTGGTGTTACAGACGATATATTATGTCCTTTCTAAATGCATCACTTAACCTGGACAGTTATTGGTGTTACAGACGATACATTATGTCCTATCTATATGCATCACTTTACCTGGACAGTTATTGGTGTTACAGACGATATATTATGTCCTATCTAAATGCATCACTTAACCTGGACAGTTATTGGTGTTATAGACGATACATTATGTCCTAGCTAAATGCATCACTTTACCTGGACAGTTATTGGTGTTACAGACGATACATTATGTCCTATCTAAATGCATCACTTTACCTGGACAGTTATTGGTGTTACAGACGATATATTATGTCCTATCTATATGCATCACTCTACCTGGACAGTTGTTGGTGTTACAGACGATATATTATGTCCTATCTAAATACGTCATTTTACCTGGACAGTTGTTGGTGTTACAGACGATATATTATGTCCTATCTATATGCATCACTCTACCTGGACAGTTATTGGTGTTACAGACGATATATTATGTCCTATCTAAATGCATCACTTAACCTGGACAGTTATTGGTGTTATAGACGATACATTATGTCCTAGCTAAATGCATCACTTTACCTGGACAGTTATTGGTGTTACAGACGATACATTATGTCCTATCTAAATGCATCACTTTACCTGGACAGTTGTTGGTGTTACAGACGATATATTATGTCCTATCTAAATACGTCATTTTACCTGGACAGTTGTTGGTGTTACAGACGATATATTATGTCCTATCTATATGCATCACTCTACCTGGACAGTTGTTGGTGTTATAGACGATATATTATGTCCTATCTATATGCATCACTCTACCTGGACAGTTGTTGGTGTTACAGACGATATATTATGTCCTATCTATATGCATCACTTTACCTGGACAGTTATTGGTGTTACAGACGATACATTATGTCATATCTAAATGCATCACTCTACCTGGACAGTTGCTGGTATAACAGACGAAACATTATGTCATATATATATATATGCATCACTCTACCTGGACAGTTGCTGGTGTTACATGAGATATATTATGTCATATGTAATTGCATAACTCTAACAGTTGTTGGTGTTACAGACAATATATTATGTCCTATCTAAATGCATCAATTTACCTGGACAGTTGTTGGTGTTACAGACGATACAATATGTCCTATCTATATGCATCACTTTACCTGAACAATTATTAGTGTTATGGACGTTATATCATGTCATATCTAAATGCATCACGTTACCTGGACAGTTGCTGGTGTTACAGACACTACATTATGTCATATCTATATGCATCACTTTACCTGAACAGTTATTAGTGTTATAGACGATACATTATGTCATATCTAATTGCATCACTCTACCTGGACAGTTGTTGGTGTCACAGGCGATATATTATGTCCAATCTAAATACATCATTTTACCTGGACAGTTTTCGGTGTTACAGACAATATATCATGTCCTATCTAAGTGATTCAGTTTACTTGGACAGTTGCTGGTGTTACAGACGATAGATTATGTCATATCTAAATGCATCACTCTACCTGGACAGTTGCTGGTGTTACAGATGCTATATTATGTCATATCTAAGTGCATCACTTTACCTGGACAGTTGCTGGTGTTACAGACGATACATTATGTCATATCTAAATGCATCACTCTACCTGGACAGTTGCTGGTGTTACAGATGATATATTATGTCATATCTAAGTGCATCACTTTACCTGGACAGTTGTTGGTGTTACAGACGATATATTATGTCATATCTAAATGCATCAATCTACCTGGACAGTTGTTGGTGTTACAGACGATATATTATGTCATATCTAAATGCATCAATCTACCTGGACAGTTGTTGGTGTTACAAACGATATAATATGTCATATCTAAATGCATCACTCTACCTGGACAGTTGTTGGTGTTACAGACGATATAATATGTCATATCTAAATGCATCACTCTACCTGGACAGTTGCTGGTATAACAGATGATACATTATGTCATATCTAAATGCATCAATCTACCTGGACAGTTGCTGGTGTTATAGACGATACATTATGTCATATCTAAATGCATCTCTTTACCTAGACAGTTGTTGGTGTTACAGATGATATGTTATGTCCTTTCTAAATGCATCACTTGACCTGGAAAGTTGTTCGAGTTACAGGCGATATATCATGTCATATCCAAATGCATCACGTTACCTGGACAGTTATTAGTGTTACAGACGTTATATTATGTCCAATCTAAATACGTCATTTTACCTGGACAGTTGTTGGTGTTACAGACGATACAATATGTCCTATCTATATGCATCACTCTACCTGGACAGTTGCTGGTCTTACAGACGAAACATTATGTCATATCTTAATGAATCACTTTACCTAGACAGTTGCTGGTGTTACAGACGATACAATATGTCCTATCTATATGCATCACTCTACCTGGACAGTTGCTGGTGTTACAGACGATACATTATGGCATATATAAATGCATCTTTTTACCTAGACAGTAATTGGTGTTACAGGCGAAACATTATGTCCTATCTAAATACATCACTTTACCTGGACAGTCGCTGGTGTTACAGACGATACATTATGTCCTATCTAAATGCATTATTTTACCTGGACAGTTGTTGGTGTTATAGACGATATATTATGTCCTATCCAAATGCATCACTCTACCTGGACAGTTATTGGTGTTACAGATGATACATTATGTCATATCTAAATGCATCACTTTACCTGGACAGTTGCTGGTGTTACAGATGATACATTATGTCATATCTAAATGCATCACTTTACCTGGACAGTTGCTGGTGTTACAGATGATACATTATGTCATATCTAAATGCATCATTCTACCTGGACAGTTGCTGGTGTTACAGACGATATAATATGTCATATTTATATGCATCACTCTACCTGGACAGTCGCTGGTGTTACAGATGATATATTATGTCATATCTAAATGCATCACTCTACCTGGAAAGTTGCTGGTGTTACAGATGAGATTTTATGTCCTATCCATATGCATCACTCTACCTGGACAGTCGCTGGTGTTACAGATGATATATTATGTCATATCTAAATGCATCACTCTACCTGGACAGTTGCTGGTGTTAGAGACGATATAATATGTCATATTTATATGCATCACTCTACCTGGACAGTTGCTGGTGTTACAGATGATATATTATGTCATATCTAAATGCATCAATCTACCTGGACAGTTGTTGGTGTTACAGATGATACATTATGTCATATCTAAATGCATCATTCTACCTGGACAGTTGCTGGTGTTACAGATGAGATTTTATGTCCTATCTAAATGCATCACTCTACCTGGACAGTTATTGGTGTTACAGGCGATATATTATGTCCTATCTATATGCATCACTCTACCTGGACAGTTATTGGTGTTACAGGCGATATATTATGTCCTATCTATATGCATCACTTTACCTGGACAGTTATTGGTGTTACAGGCGATATATTATGTCCTATCTATATGCATCACTTTACCTGGACAGTTATTGGTGTTACAGACGATATATTATGTCCTATCTAAATGCATCACTTTACCTGGACAGTTATTGGTGTTACAGGCGATATATTATGTCCTATCTAAATGCATCACTTTACCTGGACAGTTATTGGTGTTACAGGCGATATATTATGTCCTATCTATATGCATCACTTAACCTGGACAGTTGTTGGTGTTATAGACGATATATTATGTCCTATCTATATGCATCACTTTACCTGGACAGTTATTGGTGTTACAGACGATATATTATGTCCTATCTAAATACATCACTCTACCTGGACAGTTATTGGTATTACAGGGGATATATTATGTCCTATCTATATACATCACTCTACCTGGACAGTTATTGGTGTTACAGACGATACATTATGTCCTATCTATATGCACCACTCTACCTGGACAGTTATTGGTGTTACAGACGATATATTATGTCATATCTAAATGCATCACTCTACCTGGACATTTGTTGGTATTACAGGGGATATATTATGTCCTATCTATATGCATCACTCTACCTGGACAGTTATTGGTGTTACAGACGATACATTATGTCCTATCTATATGCATCACTCTACCTGGACAGTTATTGGTGTTACAGGCGATATATTATGTCCTATCTATATGCATCACTTTACCTGGACAGTTATTGGTGTTACAGACGATATATTATGTCCTATCTAAATGCATCACTTTACCTGGACAGTTATTGGTGTTACAGGCGATATATTATGTCCTATCTATATGCATCACTCTACCTGGACAGTTATTGGTGTTACAGACGATACATTATGTTCTATCTATATGCATCACTCTACCTGGACAGTTATTGGTATTACAGGGGATATATTATGTCCTATCTATATGCATCACTCTACCTGGACAGTTATTGGTGTTACAGACGATACATTATGTCCTATCTATATGCATCACTTAACCTGAACAGTTATTGGTGTTACAGACGATACATTATGTCCTATCTATATGCATCACTTTACCTGGACAGTTGTTGGTGTTACAGACGATATATTATGTCCTATCTAAATACATCACTCTACCTGGACAGTTATTGGTATTACAGGGGATATATTATGTCCTATCTATATGCATCACTCTACCTGGACAGTTATTGGTGTTACAGACGATACATTATGTCCTATCTATATGCATCACTCTACCTGGATAGTTATTGGTGTTACAGACGATATATTATGTCCTATGTAAATGCATCACTCTACCTGGACAGTTGCTGGTGTTACATGAGATATATTATGTCATATGTAATTGCATAACTCTAACAGTTGTTGGTGTTACAGACAATATATTATGTCCTATCTAAATGCATCAATTTACCTGAACAATTATTAGTGTTATAGACGATATATCATGTCATATCTAAATGCATCACGTTACCTGGACAGTTGCTGGTGTTACAGACACTACATTATGTCATATCTATATACATCACTTTACCTGAACAGTTATTAGTGTTATAGACGATACATTATGTCATATCTAAATGCATCACTCTACCTGGACAGTTGCTGGTGTTACAGATGATACATTATGTCCTATCTAAAATTAAAATGCATCACTTTACCTGGACAGTTATTAGTGTTATAGACGATACATTATGTCATATCTAAATGCATCAATCTACCTGAACACTTGCTGGTGTTATAGGCGATATATTATGTCCTATCTTAATGCATCAGTCTACCTGGACAGTTGTTGGTGTTACAGACGATATATTATGTCATATCTAAATGCATCATTTTACCTGAACATTTATTGGTGTTACAGGCGATATATTATGTCCTGTTCAAATGCATCACTCTAACTGGACCGTTGCTGGTGTTACAGATGATATCTTATGTCCTATCTATATGCATCACTTTACCTAAACAGATATTGGTGTTATAGACGATACATTATGTCATATATAAATGCATCAATTTACCTGAACAGTTATTGGTGTTACAGATGATATTTTATGTCCTATCTATATGCATCACATTACCTTGACAGGGGTTTGTGTTACAGGTGATATATTGTATCAGATCTATATTCATCACTTTACCTGGACAGTTGTTTGTGTTACAGGTGAATGATTCTGTAGCACTTCCGACACATTCCGCCCCGCCATTAGATCTGGGCGGGTTTGTACAGGAACGGGTTCGAGTCGAACTCCCGCCACCACACGTGACAGAGCATCCACTCCAGGACCCCCAAGTAGTGTAAGCACCATCAACTGGGGAATAAAATACACAGATATAGGTCCACATCATACAGATCATATCAACAAGTGATCAACGTTACAATGTATTTTACATCTTAAAATGCCTTCATTTCTTGTTTATAATTAAAATTATGATTTGCTGGCAAACATGTTGGCTTATGCATTGTAGGGTTTTAATTAAACGCAATTGTTCATTTTACGCAGAATTTGGTCAGAATAGTCATGTCTTTCCGATTGTTCTGGTGAACTTTCATGGAGGAAACATTTTTGTGCAGGAATTCAAATTTCTAGACACAAAACAATTGAAAAAACTGACTCTGTTGAATTTACACACGATTGTTGGGAGACCTTTTTGGATGCCTATAAGAGTGCTGTTGTACACATTAGCTCTTATATAGTATGTAGTACATGAATTATATTCATTAATTAAAGACGATTATGTGAAACACCGGTGTCACCGGTAAGAGCTTGTTAACAGATTAGCACAAATAAATAATATCAACATTTCACAGGATAGCAAAAGCCTTCAATCCTGAATACACGAAAGTATTGTGTGATCAGTGAACTGATCATGTACTTCGTTGATAAGGTTAGCCAAAAAGCGTTGTATCGGTTTTGAAAGCACCAGAGTTTAAACTCCATATACGAAGGTAAGGTTGCTCAATTTGAAATCAATTCAGTTGTTAATAGCAAGCGAATAAACTCCCTTGTCACTTGAATACAATAAAGAAAGAAGAGTAGTAAGACCAATCAAACGAAAGGAAAACTGTATTGGAAATTGCAAAAGGAAGTAGAGATAACACCTTACTGGCACAAGGAACCCTGTATCACAAGCTGACTTATAAAGACAGGGATCGCCTGTATCATAAGGTGGCTTACCAGGACAAGAAACCCCTGTATCACAAGCTGGCTAACCCGGCCAAGGAACCCCTGTATTACAAGCTGACTTACCAGAACAAAAAACCCCTGTATCACAGGCTGACTTAACAGAACAAAGAACCCATGTATCACAAGGTGACTTACCAGATCAAAGAACCTCTATATAACAAGCTGACTTACCAAGATAAAGAGCCCCTGTATTACAGTCTGACTTACCAGGACAAGACCCCTGTTGCACAAGCTTACTTACCAGGACAAAGACCCCTGTATCACAAGCTGACTTACCAGAACAAAGAACCCCTGTATCACAAGTAGACCTACCAAAACAAAGAACCCCTGTATCACAAGCTGACTTACTTGGACAAAGAACCCCTGTATAACAAGCTGACTTACCAGGACAAAGAACCTCTGTATCACAAACTGACTTACCGGGATAAAGAACCCCTGTTTAACAAGGTGACTAACCAGGCAAAAGAACCCCTGTATTACAAGCTGACTTACCACGACAAAGAACCCCTGTATTACAAGCTGACTTACCACGACAAAAAAACCCTGTATCACAGGCTGTCTTACAAGAACAAAGAACCCCTGTATCACAAGCGGACTTACCAGGACAAGGAACCCTGTGTATTACAAGCTGACTTACCGGAACAAAGAACCCCTGTATTACAAGCTGACTTACCGGGACAAGGAACCCCTGTATTACAATCTGACTTACCTGAACAAAGAACCCCTGTATTACAAGCTGACTTACCAGGACAAAGAACCACTGTATCACAAGCTGACTTACCAGGACAAAGAACCCCTGTATCACAAGCGGACTTACCGGGAAAGAGAACCCCTGTATTACAAGCTGCTTTACCAGGACAAAGAACCCCTGTATCAAAAGCTCACCTACCGGAACGAAGAACCCCTGTATCAAAAACGGACTTACCAGAACAAAAAAAACCTGTATCACAAGCTGACTTACCAGGACAAAGAACCCATGTATCACCAGCTGACTTACCGGGACAAAGAACCCCTGTATTACAAGCTGACTTACCAGGACAAAAAAACCCTGTATCTCAAGCTGACTTACCGGGCCAAAGAAACCCTGTATTACAAGCTGACTTACGAGAACAAAGAACCCCTGTATCACAAGCTGACTTACCACGACAAAGAACCCCTGTATCACAAGCTGACTTACCGGACCAAAGAACCCCTGTATTACAAATTCACTTACCAGGACAATGAACCCCTGTATCACAAGTTCACTTACAACGACAAAGAACCCCTCCATTACAGTCTGACTTACCAGAACAAAGAACCCCTGCATTACAAGCTGAATTACCAGGCCAATGAACCCCTGTATCAAAAGCTGATTTACCAGGACAAAGAACCCCTGTATCACAAGTTGACTTACTGGGACAAAGAACCCCTGTATCACAGGCGGACTTACCAGGACAAAGAACCCTTGTATCACAAGCTGATTTACCAGGACAAAGAACCCCTGTATTACAAGTTCACTTACCAGGACAATGACCCCCTGTATTACAAGCTGACTTACCAGGACAAAGAACCCCTGTATCACAAGCTGACTTACCAGAACAAAGAACCCCTGTATCACAAGCTGACTTACTGGAACAAAGAACCACTGTATCACAAGCTGACTTAACGGGACAAAGAACACCTGTATTACAAGCTGCTTTACCGGAACAAAGAACCCCTGTATTACAAGCTGACTTACCAGAACAAAGAACCCCTGTATTAAAAGCTGATTTGCATGAACAAAGAACCCCTGTATCACAGGCTGACTTACCAGGCCAAAGAACCCCTGTATCACAAGCTGACTTACCAGAACAAAGAACCCCTGTATCACAAGCTGACTTGCCGGAACAAAGAAACCCCTGTATCACAAGTTGTCTGACCAGAACAAAGAACCCCTGTATCACAAGCTGACTTACCAGAACAAAGAAACCCTGTATTACAAGCTGACTTACCAGAACAAAGAACCCCTGTATCACAAGCTGACTTGCCGGAACAAAGAACCCCTGTATCACAAGCTGACTTACGAGGACAAACAACCCTTGTATCACAAGCTGACTTACCAGAACAAAAAAAACCTGTATTACAAGCTGACTTACCAGGACAAAGAACCCCTGTATCACAAGCTGACTTACCAGAACAAAGAACCCCTGTATCACAAGCTGACTTACCAGAACAAAGAAACCCTGTATTACAAGCTGACTTACCAGAACAAAGAACCCCTGTATCACAAGCTGACTTGCCGGAACAAAGAACCCCTGTATCACAAGCTGACTTACGAGGACAAACAACCCTTGTATCACAAGCTGACTTACCAGAACAAAAAAAACCTGTATTACAAGCTGCTTTACCGGAACAAAGAACCCCTGTATTACAAGCTGACTTACCAGAACAAAGAACCCCTGTATTAAAAGCTGATTTGCATGAACAAAGAACCCCTGTATCACAGGCTGACTTACCAGGCCAAAGAACCCCTGTATCACAAGCTGACTTACCAGAACAAAGAACCCCTGTATCACAAGCTGACTTGCCGGAACAAAGAAACCCCTGTATCACAAGTTGTCTGACCAGAACAAAGAACCCCTGTATCACAAGCTGACTTACCAGAACAAAGAAACCCTGTATTACAAGCTGACTTACCAGAACAAAGAACCCCTGTATCACAAGCTGACTTGCCGGAACAAAGAACCCCTGTATCACAAGCTGACTTACGAGGACAAACAACCCTTGTATCACAAGCTGACTTACCAGAACAAAAAAACCTGTATTACAAGCTGACTTACCAGGACAAAGAACCCCTGTATCACAAGCTGACTTACCAGAACAAAGAACCCCTGTATCACAAGTTGTCTGACCAGAACAAAGAACCCCTGTATCACAAGCTGACTTACGAGGACAAACAACCCTTGTATCACAAGCTGACTTACCAGGACAAAGAACCCTTGTTTTACTAGCTGATTTACCAGGATAAAGAACCCTTGTTTTACTAGCTGATTTACCAGGATAAAGAACCCCTGTATCACAAGCTGATTTACCAGGACAAAGAACCCCTGTATTTCAAGCTGACTTACCAGGACAAAGAACCCCTGTATCACAAGCTGACTTACCAGGAAAAAGAACCCCTGTATTACAAGCTGACTTACCGGAACAAAGAACCCCTGTATCACAAGCTGACTTACCAGGATAAAGAACCCCTGTTTAACAAGCTGACTTACCAGGACAGAGAACCCCTGTATCACAAGCTGACTTACCGGAACAAAGAACCCCTGTATCACAAGCTGACTTACCAGGACAAAGAACCCCGGTATTACAAGCTGACTTACCGGAACAAATAACCCCTGTATCACAAGCTGACTTACCAGGATAAAGAACCCCTGTTTAACAAGCTGACTTACCAGGACAGAGAACCCCTGTATCACAAGCTGACTTACCGGAACAAAGAACCCCTGTATCACAAGCTGACTTACCAGGACAAAGAACCCCGGTATTACAAGCTGACTTACCGGAACAAATAACCCCTGTATCACAAGCTGACTTACCAGGATAAAGAACCCCTGTTTAACAAGCTGACTTACAGGACAGAGAACCCCTGTATCACAAGCTGACTTACCAGGACAAAGAACTCCTGTATTACAAGCTGACTTACCAGAACAAAGAACCCCTGTATCACAGGCTGACTTAACAGAACAAAGAACCCATGTATCACAAGGTGACTTACCAGATCAAAGAACCTCTATATCACAAGCTGACTTACCAAGACAAAGAGCCCCTGTATTACAGTCTGACTTACCAGGACAAGACCCCTGTTGCACAAGCTTACTTACCAGGACAAAGACCCCTGTATCACAAGCTGACTTACCAGAACAAAGAACCCCTGTATCACAAGTTGTCTGACCAGAACAAAGAACCCCTGTATCACAAGCTGCCTTACGAGGACAAACAACCCTTGTATCACAAGCTGACTTACCAGGACAAAGAACCCTTGTTTTACTAGCTGATTTACCAGGATAAAGAACCCCTGTATCACAAGCTGATTTACCAAGACAAAGAACCCCTGTATTTTAAGCTGACTTACCAGGACAAAGAACCCCTGTATCACAAGCTGACTTACCAGGAAAAAGAACCCCTGTATTACAAGCTGACTTACCAGAACAAAGAACCCCTGTATCACAAGCTGACTTGCCGGAACAAAGAACCCCTGTATTACAAGTTCACTTACCAGGACAATGACCCCCTGTATTACAAGCTGACTTACCAGGACAAAGAACCCCTGTATCACAAGCTGACTTACCAGAACAAAGAACCCCTGTATCACAAGCTGACTTACTGGAACAAAGAACCACTGTATCACAAGCTGACTTAACGGGACAAAGAACACCTGTATTACAAGCTGCTTTACCGGAACAAAGAACCCCTGTATTACAAGCTGACTTACCAGAACAAAGAACCCCTGTATTAAAAGCTGATTTGCATGAACAAAGAACCCCTGTATCACAGGCTGATTTAACTGAACAAAGAACCCCTGTATTGAAAGCTGATTTGCATGAACAAAGAACCCCTGTATCACAAGCTGACTTACCGGAACAAAGAAGCCCTGTATTACAAGCTGACTTACCAGGACAAAGAACACCTGTTTCACAAGCTGACTTACCAGGACAAAGAACCCCTGTATCACAAACGGACTTACCGGAACAAAGTACCCCTGTATCACAAGCTGACTTGCCAGGACAAAGAACCCCTGTATCACAAGATGACTTACCAGAACAAAGAAACCCTGTATTACAAGCTGACTTATCAGGAAAAAGAACCCCTATATTACAAGCTGACTTACCAGGACAAAGAACCCCTGTATCACAAGCTGACTTACCAGAACAAAGAACCCCTGTATCACAAGCTGACTTACCAGGCCAAAGAACCCCTGTATCACAAGCTGACTTACCAGAACAAAGAACCCCTGTATCACAAGCTGACTTGCCGGAACAAAGAAACCCCTGTATCACAAGTTGTCTGACCAGAACAAAGAACCCCTGTATCACAAGCTGACTTACCAGAGCAAAGAAACCCTGTATTACAAGCTGACTTACCAGGACAAAGAACCCCTGTATCACAAGCTGACTTACCAGAACAAAGAACCCCTGTATCACAAGCTGACTTGCCGGAACAAAGAACCCCTGTATCACAAGCTGACTTACGAGGACAAACAACCCTTGTATCACAAGCTGACTTACCAGAACAAAAAAACCCTGTATTACAAGCTGACTTACCAGGACAAAGAACCCCTGTATCACAAGCTGACTTACCAGAACAAAGAACCCCTGTATCACAAGTTGTCTGACCAGAACAAAGAACCCCTGTATCACAAGCTGACTTACGAGGACAAACAACCCTTGTATCACAAGCTGACTTACCAGGACAAAGAACCCTTGTTTTTTTCTAGCTGATTTACCAGGATAAAGAACCCCTGTATCACAAGCTGATTTACCAGGACAAAGAACCCCTGTATTTCAAGCTGACTTACCAGGACAAAGAACCCCTGTATCACAAGCTGACTTACCAGGAAAAAGAACCCCTGTATTACAAGCTGACTTACCGGAACAAAGAACCCTGTTTCACAAGCTGACTTACCAGGATAAAGAACCCCTGTTTAACAAGCTGACTTACCAGGATAGAGAACCCCTGTATCACAAGCTGACTTACCGGAACAAAGAACCCCTGTATCACAAGCTGACTTACCAGGACAAAGAACCCCGGTATTACAAGCTGACTTACCGGAACAAATAACCCCTGTATCACAAGCTGACTTACCAGGATAAAGAACCCCTGTTTAACAAGCTGACTTACCAGGACAGAGAACCCCTGTATCACAAGCTGACTTACCAGGACAAAGAACCCCTGTATCACAAGCTGACTTACCAGGACAAAGAACCCCGGTATTACAAGCTGACTTACCGGAACAAATAACCCCTGTATCACAAGCTGACTTACCAGGATAAAGAACCCCTGTTTAACAAGCTGACTTACCAGGACAGAGAACCCCTGTATCACAAGCTGACTTACCAGGACAAAGAACTCCTGTATTACAAGCTGACTTACCAGAACAAAGAACCCCTGTATCACAGGCTGACTTAACAGAACAAAGAACCCATGTATCACAAGCTGACTTACCAGGACAAAGAACCCATTTATTACAAGCTGACTTACCGGGCCAAAGAAACCCTGTATTACAAGCTGACTTACGAGAACAAAGAACCCCTGTATCACAAGCTGACTTACCACGACAAAGAACCCCTGTATCACAAGCTGACTTACCGGACCAAAGAACCCCTGTATTACAAGTTCACTTACCAGGACAATGAACCCCTGTATCACAAGTTCACTTACAACGACAAAGAACCCCTCCATTACAGTCTGACTTACCAGAACAAAGAACCCCTGCATTACAAGCTGAATTACCAGGCCAATGAACCCCTGTATAACAAGCAGACTTACCAGGACAAAGAACCCCTGTATCAAAAGCTGATTTACCAGGACAAAGAACCCCTGTATCACAAGTTGACTTACTGGGACAAAGAACCCCTGTATCACAGGCGGACTTACCAGGACAAAGAACCCTGTATCACAAGCTGATTTACCAGGACAAAGAACCCCTGTATTACAAGTTCACTTACCAGGACAATGACCCCCTGTATTACAAGCTGACTTACCAGGACAAAGAACCCCTGTATCACAAGCTGACTTACCAGAACAAAGAACCCCTGTATTACAAGCTGACTTACTGGAACAAAGAACCACTGTATCACAAGCTGACTTAACGGGACAAAGAACACCTGTATTACAAGCTGCTTTACCGGAACAAAGAACCCCTGTATTACAAGCTGACTTACCAGAACAAAGAACCCCTGTATTAAAAGCTGATTTGCATGAACAAAGAACCCCTGTATCACAGGCTGATTTAACTGAACAAAGAACCCCTGTATTGAAAGCTGATTTGCATGAACAAAGAACCCCTGTATCACAAGCTGACTTACCGGAACAAAGAAGCCCTGTATTACAAGCTGACTTACCAGGACAAAGAACACCTGTTTCACAAGCTGACTTACCAGGACAAAGAACCCCTGTATCACAAACGGACTTACCGGAACAAAGTACCCCTGTATCACAAGCTGACTTGCCAGGACAAAGAACCCCTGTATCACAAGATGACTTACCAGAACAAAGAAACCCTGTATTACAAGCTGACTTATCAGGAAAAAGAACCCCTATATTACAAGCTGACTTACCAGGACAAAGAACCCCTGTATCACAAGCTGACTTACCAGAACAAAGAACCCCTGTATCACAAACTGACTTACCAGGCCAAAGAACCCCTGTATCACAAGCTGACTTACCAGAACAAAGAACCCCTGTATCACAAGCTGACTTGCCGGAACAAAGAAACCCCTGTATCACAAGTTGTCTGACCAGAACAAAGAACCCCTGTATCACAAGCTGACTTACCAGAACAAAGAAACCCTGTATTACAAGCTGACTTACCAGAACAAAGAACCCCTGTATCACAAGCTGACTTGCCGGAACAAAGAACCCCTGTATCACAAGCTGACTTACGAGGACAAACAACCCTTGTATCACAAGCTGACTTACCAGAACAAAAAAAACCTGTATTACAAGCTGACTTACCAGGACAAAGAACCCCTGTATCACAAGCTGACTTACCAGAACAAAGAACCCCTGTATCACAAGTTGTCTGACCAGAACAAAGAACCCCTGTATCACAAGCTGACTTACGAGGACAAACAACCCTTGTATCACAAGCTGACTTACCAGGACAAAGAGCCCTTGTTTTACTAGCTGATTTACCAGGATAAAGAACCCTTGTTTTACTAGCTGATTTACCAGGATAAAGAACCCCTGTATCACAAGCTGATTTACCAGGACAAAGAACCCCTGTATTTCAAGCTGACTTACCAGGACAAAGAACCCCTGTATCACAAGCTGACTTACCAGGAAAAAGAACCCCTGTATTACAAGCTGACTTACCGGAACAAAGAACCCCTGTATCACAAGCTGACTTACCAGGATAAAGAACCCCTGTTTAACAAGCTGACTTACCAGGACAGAGAACCCCTGTATCACAAGCTGACTTACCGGAACAAAGAACCCCTGTATCACAAGCTGACTTACCAGGACAAAGAACCCCGGTATTACAGCTGACTTACCGGAACAAATAACCCCTGTATCACAAGCTGACTTACCAGGATAAAGAACCCCTGTTTAACAAGCTGACTTACCAGGACAGAGAACCCCTGTATCACAAGCTGACTTACTGGAACAAAGAACCCCTGTATCACAAGCTGACTTACCAGGACAAAGAACCCCGGTATTACAAGCTGACTTACCGGAACAAATAACCCCTGTATCACAAGCTGACTTACCAGGATAAAGAACCCCTGTTTAACAAGCTGACTTACCAGGACAGAGAACCCCTGTATCACAAGCTGACTTACCAGGACAAAGAACTCCTGTATTACAAGCTGACTTACCAGAACAAAGAACCCCTGTATCACAGGCTGACTTAACAGAACAAAGAACCCATGTATCACAAGGTGACTTACCAGATCAAAGAACCTCTATATCACAAGCTGACTTACCAAGACAAAGAGCCCCTGTATTACAGTCTGACTTACCAGGACAAGACCCCTGTTGCACAAGCTTACTTACCAGGACAAAGACCCCTGTATCACAAGCTGACTTACCAGAACAAAGAACCCCTGTATCACAAGTTGTCTGACCAGAACAAAGAACCCCTGTATCACAAGCTGCCTTACGAGGACAAACAACCCTTGTATCACAAGCTGACTTACCAGGACAAAGAACCCTTGTTTTACTAGCTGATTTACCAGGATAAAGAACCCCTGTATCACAAGCTGATTTACCAAGACAAAGAACCCCTGTATTTTAAGCTGACTTACCAGGACAAAGAACCCCTGTATCACAAGCTGACTTACCAGGAAAAAGAACCCCTGTATTACAAGCTGACTTACCGGAACAAAGAACCCTGTTTCACAAGCTGACTTACCAGGATAAAGAACCCCTGTTTAACAAGCTGACTTACCAGGATAGAGAACCCCTGTATCACAAGCTGACTTACCGGAACAAAGAACCCCTGTATCACAAGCTGATTTACCAGGACAAAGAACCCCGGTATTACAAGCTGACTTACCGGAACAAATAACCCCTGTATCACAAGCTGACTTACCAGGATAAAGAACCCCTGTTTAACAAGCTGACTTACCAGGACAGAGAACCCATGTATCACAAGCTGACTTACCAGGACAAAGAACCCCTGTATCACAAGCTGACTTACCAGGACAAAGAACCCCGGTATTACAAGCTGACTTACTGGAACAAATAACCCCTGTATCACAAGCTGACTTACCAGGATAAAGAACCCCTGTTTAACAAGCTGACTTACCAGGACAAAGAACTCTTGTATCACAAGTTGACTTACCAGGACAAAAAACCCTTGTATTACAAGCTAACTTACCAGGATAAAGAACCCCTGCATCACAAGCTGACTTACCAGGACAAAGAACCCCTGTATTACAAGCTGACTTACGAGGACAAAGAACCCGTGTATCAAAAGCTTACTTACCAGGACATAGAACCCTTGTATTACTAGCTGACTTACCAGGATAAAGAACCCCTGTATCACAAGCTGATTTACCAGGACAAAGAACCCCTGTATTACAAGCTGACTTACCAGGACAAAGAACCCATGTATTACAAGCTGACTTACCATGAAAAAGAACCCCTGTATTACAAGCTGACTTACCGGAACAAAGAACCCCTGTATCACAAGCTGACTTACCAGGATAAAGAACCCCTGTTTAACAAGCTGACTTACCAGGACAAAGAACCCCTGTATCACAAGCTGACTTACCGGAACAAAGAACCCCTGTATCACAAGCTGACTAACCAGGACAAAGAACTCCTGTATTACAAGCTGACTTACCGGAACAAAGAATCCCTGTATTACAAGCTGACTTAACGGAACAAGGAACCCCTGTATTACAAGCTTGCTTACCAGGACATAGAACCCCTGTATCACAAGCAGACTTACCAGGACAAAGACCCTTGCACACAAGCTGACTTACCGGGACAAAGAACCCCTGTATCACAAGCTGACTTACCAGAACAAAGAACCCCTGTATCACAAGCTGCTTTACCGGAACAAAGAACCCCTGTATTACAAGCTACTTCACCGGAACAAAGAACCCCTGTATTACAAGCTGATTTACCACGACAAAGAACACCTGTTTCACAAGCTGACTTACCAGGACAAAGAACCCCTGTATCACAAGCTGACTTACCGGAACAAAGTACCCCTGTATCACAAGCTGACTTGCCAGGACAAAGAACCCCTGTATCACAATATGACTTACCAGAACAAAGAAACCCTGTATTACAAGCTGACTTACCAGGACAAAGAACCCCTATATTACAAGCTGACTTACCAGGACAAAGAACCCCTGTATCACAAGCTGACTTACCAGAACAAAGAACCCGTGTTTCACAAGCTGACTTACCGGAACAAAGAACCCCTGTATTACAAGCTGACTTTCCAGGACAAAGAACCCTTGTATCACAGGCTGACTTACCACGACAAAGAACCCCTCTATTACAAGCTGACTTACCGGAACAAGGAACCCCTATATTACAAGCTGACTTACCAGGACAAAGAACCCCTGTATCACAAGCAGACTTACCAGGACAAAGACCCATGCACACAAGCTGACTTACCGGGACAAAAAACTCCTGTATCACAGGCTAACTTACCAGGACAAAGAACCCCTGAATCACAGACTGACTTACCAGGACAAAGAACCCCTGTATCACAAGACACCATGTCCGATTCTGGTCCACTGCAGTCTGCACCATTATGCAGGGGTGCTGGATTGTCACATGACCTAAAATAAGCAGTAAATATCATAACGGAAACTGCTTGGCCCAGTAAAGTATTACACTCAATACGAACAATAAAACGTCCATTATCTATGTTTATTGTTGAAATAGTTTAGTGCTTAAATTGGAATCAAGACTCAGATCAAGGTGATTGTCCAATGCATCAAGTTATACCTCTTTATACACTTGCTTATTCAATGCCTTTAGTAAACTCGGCTCTTGCATTTATTAAATTTCACATTTGTGTTTATTTTCTATCTTCACGTCAAATCTAACCTATTGAGTAAACGACATCACCTTGACCTTTGTGGTCCTTGAACATGTACATTGGAGCGCAGGAATGGATCGAGTCTGGATTACCTACCCTTAACAATACTAATTTCTGATAGTATGAAATGGACCACGAAAGAATGATTCGGACATCTAATTGTAAATTGTTAAGATATTTGTAGTCGTTGGTTTGATGAGATACCATACATGTTGGACAGTATAGACTTAAGGAGTATGACTGATAAATTTGGTGTTTTACTGTAGTATTGAGTTCACCAAAAGGTCTACTTCTTACTCAAATGGAGATAATTCATTTTATCATTATCACTAGTTGTACACGTATGCCATTGTTTTAAGTCAAATTTGAATAGATATCTACAAATATGTAATATGTAAATTCAATATTGTCGAAAAAATACGGAATATTATTACGTAGTATCTTTCCCGGGAATTGAATTGACTTACAGGTGAGTGAAAAAATGTGTATCTTGTAAGACCGAATGTCGAGCTAAATCAAAGATTTTCACACGCGACGAGACGTAAATAACAAACAAAGGGAAGATAGTACGTACTAATATTTCTTTTATTACATACGATTTCAACTATAAAAAGAGTATCTTTTTACAATATGTGTTTTGTCTTAAACAATAGATACAATGAAATGATAGACTTGTTCAAATGATTTTGAATTATGAACGGCGGGTGAATGAATTGACACAATTTAGGCAGGCAATACAAACATGACAATTTAAAAAAAAATTACCACCATTATTTGATACTCTCCATTTCGATTTATCTGAACCGATTAACTTTGAAGTAAGAAGTGTTTCAAAGAGTGATAAATGTTTTTAAATGGATTTTGATACATGAACTTGGAATAAATCTGTGGAAGTTTCAATAACTGTGAGGATTGCTAAACGTTTCTTCTGTTTGGGTGAAAACCTACCAAAGAAGCTAACAGCGTTGTTGAAAATTAAGTGAAATGTCCATTAAAAGAGGTACAATCCTGATAAAATTTGGCTTACAAACGTCACATATCGCTAGGTGTGGAAAGGCAAGGACCAGCTGCTGATACTTAAACAAATCGGCAAGACGGATAAATTTGACCTTTCGTTGTGCGGACGATGTTTACTGAAGTGATTACCATTTTGTATTCACAAACAGTGTCGTTGATTGCACGCGATTTTTAGAACGATTATTTGTAAGACTGTTCATACAAGGTATGAAAAATGGGAATAATTGTCTCCAGTTTGTCGTTTTTTAAATAGCTTTATTTCGACTGTTTTACACATTGAGGGTCCCGTTGCTAGATATAGAACATTATGTTTTTGAAACGGCAAATGGATATTGTTCGACCACAAAAACCACACGACGTCATTCTCGCGGGAAACAATACGGCATCATCCCTATTATTTCAGAGGTGTTTTCATTGGATAAACCCGATATGTTCTGATTGCTTTTCGTCATAACACGTCACTGATGACATTCTGTCTTGTTCAATTTCCTTACAGAGTTATCGTCCGTTTCTCACCAAAATAAAAGTGGGAGCGTAGCAGTAATTATACTCGGGTGGTGATGATCAAACGTCATTTTATTGTTTGTTTTGACGTGTATATGTTGACAAGTGATGGATTGTGTACATGGTATTTTAGTTTTACTATTTTATCAAAGAACAATGCCTCCTTGATTTATTGGTTTTCTGCTTTTATTTACAAGGTCACCGCAAACAATAAATGGGTACCTATAAAATTAGCTCTGTTGCGTTGTTTTAAAACAACGTCATGTCCAGAAATATCAAACTTGAAGACAGTCTCATAGTAATACCGATTTTTTTATATTGTGTGTGATTTGACCCGCGTGAAACTTATGTATTTGTGAATAATCACTGGTATATGATAAAATGTGAATATCTCATCTACTCATGATCAAGGCGGAAGTGATTGGCATTTATTGTCTTAAAACACATGCAACTGATTATGCGTGCCTGTTCTTTAGACAAATCATGCTATATATAAGCTTGTAAAATAGCTTAAACTTACCTGTTTCTTGTCTTACTTCCTGAAGCACAACTCACTGAACACGATGCCCATGCTCCCCAACTACCCCAATTACCATCAACTGAAAACAGTGTAATTAATAGTACATCAATGAATATAAATCGAATACATTTTCATGATTATTCCAAAGCATATCGACATACGCACACTATTTAAAACGCAATAATAATAAAATGAAATAAAAAGAATAACAAGGGTCATCAATATTTCGATTATGTTCCGATGTCTTACTTAAAATAAAGAGGAATGTCCCAATCTGGTTTGCCCATTAGGGAAATATATGTATCTTGTCCTTACAATTGTATAAGCATTGACGGATAAACATATATCTCGGCACCAACCATACAGTTCTATAAGTTATAAAAAGATATAGAAATTACACAATGTGTAGTTCATAGTACACAATGCAAATACTAAGTTATAGAAGGTGCCTTTAAGAGGGCAATACAAAAGTGGCATACTTGGACACTCTATGGTTGGTGTGCATGAAACAGTTTCAGCAGATACACCGACGCACTGTAGTCCATCGTATTTCGGTTCTGGGTTTGTGCAGCCCCGGGTTCGAGTCTTGGTACCACCACCTGTCAATCCGGAGTTGCAGGAGCAGATCGCCCAGGCCACCCAGTCAGCATATCCTCCGTTAACTGTAAATTACAAGTAAACACACAACTTTAAACCGTGGTGAAATCAAATCATATAACTTCCGTTAACTGCAAGATACAAGTACACAGACAACTTTAAACAGTGGTGAAAGATAAATGTACACAGACAACTTTAAACAGTGGTGAAAGATATATGTACACAGACACTTTTAAACAGTGGTGAAAGATACAAGTACACACACAACTTTAAACAGTGGTGAAAGATACAAGAACACACCCAACTATAAACCGTGGTGAAATCAAATCATGTAACCTCCGTAAACTGTAAGATACAAGTACACAAACAACTTTCAACCGTGGTGATATCAAATCGTTTAACCTCCGTCAACTCTAAGATACAAGTACACACACAACTTTAAACCGTGGTGAAATCAAATCGTGTAACCTCCGTTAACTGTAAGATACAAGTACACACACAACTCTAAACCGTGGTGAAATCAAATCGTTTAACCTCCGTTAACTTTAAGATACAAGTACACACACAACTCTAAACCGTGGTGAAATCAAATCATGTTACTTCCGTTAACTGTAAGATACAAGTACTCACACAACTTTAAACCGTGGTGAAATCAAATCGTTTAACCTCCGTTAACTGTAAGACATACGAAATATTACATCGTAGTATCTTTCCCGGTGTCTGTATTTACTTCGAGTCTCATGAAAAAATGCGTATCTAGCGCGACCGAAGGTCGAGCTGGATGCAAATTTTTCTCACGCAACGGGAAGTAAATACAAATCCCGGGAAAGAAACTACGAAGTAATGTATATTCCTTTTTGTTATATACATCTACTTTATCAACTACAAAACCAGTATACCCTTTTTTTAACTATTTTTGTTTAAAACATTAAAAACAATGGAATTTCTAATTAACTTGTTCAAATGTTTTGATTTATGAATGGCGGGTGAATATACTAGAATTCTCTTTGACATACTTTAGCTCCGCCCATACGACGATGTCAATCTCAAAATAAATCGACCGCCATTATTGAGTTTATCCCCTCTTCGGTTTTTTGTACCGATTTACTATGTATACAAAACGACGTTTTTGTAAGAGTGACAAATGCATGAAATGGGATTTTTTTACATGACCTTTCACATGAAAGTAACCTCTGGAAGATTTTATAACTCGGTGGATTGCTATTTGTCTCTTCTGTTTCGTTGAAGAACTACCATAGGAAAAACAGTATTGTTGACAACTTGGTGAATGGAAAATTTATTTATTTAACATTTTGCAAGTTTTGTCCTGTAAATGTTAAAAACAGATACAATAATGATAAAATGTCATGGTTTGCCAGCGACACAGACCGCAAGGTGTCGATGGGAATGGACCTGCGCCTGAAACTAAAACAGATCGGCAAAAGGAGAATTTGACCTTTCGATGTGTGGATGATGTTTACTGAAGAGGAAGTGTTTTACAATTCGAACTCACGAACATAGACTAGTCGCTGTTGGAACGATATAATTCTGAAGGAGTATGTGTAAAGCTGTCAGCAAACTGTTTCTGTTCATTAAATGTGAAAGAAAGGATTAATAAACTCCAAATTGCGATCTTTTTGTAAGTTGTATCGATCCATATTACTTTAGTCATTGAAGGTCCCATTGCTAAATATAGAACGTGTTGTCCTTGATACTAAAAATGGATGGCATAAATACCCCAACTCTTAGTCATGATAAGTCATTGATTACGTATTTTATTTTTCAATCTCATGCATAGTTATCGTTCGTTCCTCACTTTATAAATGTGGGAGCCTAGCGTGAACTTTACTCTGGTAGGGATTGTTTGTTCTTCCCGACTTGATCAACTGTATTATTATCATATGTACGGACATGTGTATGTATGTAGGCGAGTGATTGATTCAGTTTGGCATTGTTTTCATTAAAATACAGTACGTCATTGACCTATTGGTTTTCTGCCTTTCTTTATTATGCCAGCACAAACCATACTCGAGTACGGTGGGGGCTTGAAAAATTACGACATATTTAAAAAAAAGAAAGCCGGAAAACACTGCAGCGTAATACGGATTTTTGAGTGTAAAACGGAATTTGTTTCTGTCGTGTCTGATTTCTTCGTTTTTATTTACTCCAGAATACTGACTGGTATATAATAAAAGAACACACACAACTTTCAAACGTGGTGAAATCAAATCGTTTAACCTCCGTTAATCGAAGAAGCAAGTACCCACACAACTTTAAACCGTGATGAAATCAAATCACATAACCTCCCCGTCAATTGTAAGTTACAAGTACACACACAAACTGAACCACGATGAAATCAGATCATATTTCATCCGTCAACTGTAAGAAACAAGCACACACAGCTTTAAACGTGGTGAAATCAAATCATATAACCTTTGACAACTGCATGAAACAACTTCATACAAAACTTTAAATTATACCAAGTAAACAAGTCACATAACTGTAAGATTAACTGTAAGATACAAGAAAACACCCAACTGTAAAGCGTATTTTAAACAAATCATAAAATCTCAGTCAATTTTGTGAAGCACGTACACACACAACTTTAAATCGTGGTGTAAACCAATCATATAACTCCCGTCCACTATAAGATACAACTAAACACAACTTGAAACCTTGAAATTAATTGATTAATTAATTGAATAAAAGATTTTTAATTAGATTATTTAATTAATATATTTTAAATAGATGTTTATAAATTATATAGAGATAAATTAATATATTAATAGATTTTTATTATAATGTATAGAAAACAAGATGAGTATAAATGAATTTTATATATAATGTATTGTAACGAAATATTGCTCCTGAGGGATTTTAATTTCTTTTAACAAAATTTTTAATGGTCCGGGGGCCGTACCTATCTCAGTGAAAAGTGATTGTCCAAGTAGTATTTCTTATTTTTCAATATATGTTTTTAACCTCGGGGGCAGAATTTAGGAATGAATAGAGACAAAATAATCAGAGAGATATAAATGGAATAGATATATAAGTAAACGCATGTTAGTAAAAAAAAAAAAAAAAAAATAGTCAATTAAATTTATAGTCCACGTAAACAAACAATGGCTGCTCACCGAATGGCGTTTGCCTAGGTGGTGAGGGTAAACCGTCAAACCAAACAAACAACTTGAAACCGTGGTGTCAACAAACCAAATAACCTGTTTACTGTGTGAGGGACAAGTACATACAACTTTTTACAATAGTGTGATCGTACTGTAAAACCTTTGTTAATTGATAGATTGATGTACAAACACAGACTATAACCATTAAACACTTTAAACTGTGGCAAAACGAATCACATACATTCCGTTTGATATTAGATACAAGTACATACACAACTTTAAACCGTGAAACAAACCACATAGTTTCCGTTTACTGTTAAAAACAACTAAACCCAACTTGGAAAAAAACAAATAATTTGTATACTGTGTAAGGTACAAGTACACACAAACTGTAACAATAGTGTGATCGTACATCAAACCTTAGTAAATTGATAGATTGGTGTACACACACATTATAACTGGAATATGAGAAATATATCATAGAAAGAACTCTTGAATTATAGGTCTATAGCATATCTGGAAGATATACATCGATGACTTGGGAGAGAAAATGTTTATGTGTTTTGTCAAAAAATTGGACTTTAGGGCTGGGATTCACATGATCAGAAATGAAAGAGACCGGGGAAAAATGGCGACTGTCGTTGATTCACATTCTCCTACGCAGTGATTTTCGTTTCCATTTTGGTTATGAGCTCTCTGCTATCACAGAAAAACTCCTTCCAAATCTGGAAGGATAATAGTTTTTACATTATAAATTTTTAATCGAAATCTAAATACAGCATTTTTTCAAATTAAGAAGTTTGACTTCTTTGGCCCAATCATTACATAAAAGTAATGGCAAAATATATTTATATGTAAATGAACTGACAGAAATTGCTTAAATTGGACTCAAACCAGTCTTATCTTTTTCCTTGTTGGTTAGTAACAAGGTCCCGTTTCAGCCAACCCAGTAAAGGTTTATTCGATATAATGAAGCAATTAAGTACATAGGGTATGCCCTCAAAGCAACAGACATCAACAGTGTGTTTTCATAAAAAAAGATAATATCGAAGTTGATTCTTTAATTCACATTTTGAAAACAAATTACATAGTTATGTCTGACAATACTGGCGAAATTGTCAAAGAAATGTATGAATTAGATTAATCATTCATTTTCAAAGCAATACATGTTGAATTAAATCATGATATAGCGTCTCAGCTATATTGTTTGGGTCACATGACTGTATCTATTGTCACGTGATTTCTATGAATGCAGTGGTACCGTACTGAAGTGAAGCGAGGATTCCTGCGCGGAGTTTGGTTAACTCAATGTGCTAAAACCGGTGAGTGTCCTTTCAAATAGTGATTTCTTGCACGAAATGTAGCGCAAAATACCCGACAAACAATCTGATTTTTTCCGACGCTTGGTGTAATGGTACAAGATAAACGGTTTCTGCAAACACTTGGCCACAATGTTCGAACCATTTTCCACGAACAGTGGAAGATTTTATATCTAAAGCCCTACAATTCTTGCATATAAATACAATCGACCGTGCAATAGACCATTCAATTTAGCCCAAAATAGGACCCGACCTAGACAAACTTGCAAAAGAATTTCTGTATATTATGTGCGAAACTAGACATAGATAATAGCTCATTGCAAAAAGTTGCATGTTGAAGAAGGTGGGGAAAGTTATATAAAAGTGATTATTTAAACCTGCCCTTCTTTAGGCAAAGTCAAATGGCCAGTATAATACCCCATAGATGTACATGTACATTACGATGTAAAATTGAGAAACGTTATCACTGTGACGTCATTTTGGCTTAGATAATGGCTACCACGAGGTACCTTACACGATCAAATATTGCAGATTGTCGTTCATCTTTTATTGAATAGATGCTTATGTTGCATTAAATGCGAAAAAATATGATTATTGTGACAAAACTTAAAAGAAAATAGGTGATAAAATAAATGATTAAATGAAACAATGTGATGTATTGTCCAATTTCATGAAAGTACGGAACGACATTTCTGTCATAATTCTACTGATTCTTCAAAACCTTTCGTGGATACCACCTCATTGATTTTAAATCCTTATTAGACCTTGTATTCAGCTAACAGTAACTTTTTCAACCCATCTGTTTAATGTGTTCGCTATGTGACTTCTAGTTTGTAAATTATTTGCACTAATTTATACTATTTGCAGAAATAACTTTTATATGTTGTTTTTTTCTCATTTGACAGAAAACATGATACTTTAAAAGGGGGAAAACGAATCTTAAGACAGTGGTTAGTTTTAAATAATTTCATGTCAGGGTCTTTCCTATGCCCGTTAAGTAGAGGAGCTTGGACATATAAAATAAAGTTCTTATGGCATCATAATCTTAGGGCTCTGTCATACCATGTAAGTTATCAACTTTGATTAAGGACATGTTCTACAGTTTTATCAGAAAATAATCCTTTCATGGAGTTTTCTAAATTTTTGATATGTTATTTGAAATGTTATTGTTAATTCAAAAATGGAAAGAGAAATACAGGTCGACGAACTAGTTTTTTTGTAAAATGGTAATTCCATGGTAACCGTTTGAGGCTTCAAAGGTAATAAAAGAATTTCTGGAAGGTTTATTAACATAAACATTTTGAATTCATATATTAAATTCTTTATAATTCAATGGTATTTTGAATTGTTAATATCTGTACATTTTTTTTAATCCGAATCATTTTTTCAAATTTTTTGTATTCCGCAAAAACAATGAAAATTATCAATTATATTACAAAAAAAATGAAGATCGTTTCATAGAATTTTCTTATTTTTCAGTATGTAAAGTAAAACTCAATCTTGAAATACATAATGCAAAAAAAGATTATGTTGACAAGCTAGTTTTTCTGTAAAATGACAGTTTCTATGGAAACCGTATTTGAAAAACATTCATAAAAACGACTAATTTAAATTAAAACTTGAAAAAATAGAAGCTGGGGGCTTAATATGCATGAGAAATATATAATATTGTTTATAACCTTTTATAGTTTTTTGGATTATATGATTAATCTTTGAAAAAAATTGCATACAGTTAACTTCAACCGAATAAAAACGTTTATCCGATTACTATGCAATTACCTCTTCGGTAACATGTTATTATCTCCCTTTGCTGCGCAGATGAAGTGCGCAGAAAAAAACTACCGAGAACGTTCTTAAGCCGAGGGCTGCTTAAAACATATGTTACAGCTATATCAGTCCGTCAGCGGTTCTCTGTGAACTGATAGTACACAGGCTATCCTAATAAGTTCCAGAAAAAAGCACCAGACATTGAAACGGGCTCATCATGTCAATGAGCATGGTCATGAACGATATTAAGTGAAAAACGAACTAACTCAGAGGAACGCAGTCTTGATAACTATAAGAATATTAGAATCGGCATTTATAAGTGTGTCAATATTTAATTAACATTCTACATTGATCTACGGGAAACTTTTAATGATTAAGATATCAAAATCGATTATCTCATGCTTCCCTGATAGGATTTGTTTGTTATTTTATAAGTGGAATTATTTTATCCAAATGCGCTTGGAAAACTTGAAAAGAAAAAAGAAAAAATACTTTGTAATGAAAAGCGGAAGCTGGACTACATAAAAATTAATGTAAATCTGACTTAAAATACTATTCATATGACAAAGCAAATATTAAGCCTCTATCCAAAGTATATTTTTGACCGTAAAGGTGCTCAGAGCTTGCTTAATTTCAGCAATCATAAAAAATACCCATTGGCTGAATATTCACAGGCTTGAAAGAAGCGTCACCAAGCTTGGCTATACATTGTTAATTTTACCTTAAGATATTCATTTCCTATTAGGCAATCGTTAATTGGACAGTCAACTGAAAGCACACCTTATCCGCAAGTAATAAAACCATGATAGCAGTATTCCAAACTAAATATTCTTGACGTTTTGTCACAGAACTTATTGCAAAATAAAACTGCCACATGTACGAATGTTATGTTTTGGTATTTCAACAGTTAAACCAGTTTGTGCATAAAAACAAGTGCTTTATTTTCAGCTAAGTCATTATATTCACCAATTTTTAATGAAAACCAAGTACCATAAGAAGTTGATGTTCTGTACTCGGGACATCTGCTAAACATTTGACTTGAAAAACTATTGTCACGATCCATACAGTTGTATTAAAGACATTGTTGTTGAGAGAAAATTCACATTTCCTAGCAATTGCCAGAATACGTGCTACATCGTTACATTTAAAAGGCGAGAGCCTAACTCAACAATGATTGCAATTCTTATATAAGACAAAAATGCATATAACACAGAGAAAAAAAAACGCCTATAAAAACAAAACACTAAACAATAATTTGATCGTGATGCTTCTAGATATATGACAAAGAGACTTCAATAGTTGATTAAATGAACTTAAAAACATAATTCATCGTATCTTTATATCATTTATCTTATGCACCACTGTGATGTGTATATTATTTATTAAATGGAACTCTTCCCTCAATTGTGTTGGGATAATTGAAAAACGAAAAAAGACGTTGAAATGAAAAGCTGATATGGGCTTAACAAAAGATAATGTAAATCTGATTGGAGTTGCAATTCATAAAACAAAGCAAATCTTGAGATTTGTTTCAAAAGAGATTATTAGCGTATAATGATCATAAAGGTGTTCAGAAACGTGTTTAATTTCAGCAATTATAAAAAGTTTCCCTTGAATCAATGCCGAATTTTGATTGAATATTGACACATTGAATTTCGTTTGAAAATGGTGATTCTAATATTTATAGTGATTGTGCTATACTGAGTTAGTTCATTATTCATTTCCCCAATAGTTTGTGATCATGCCTATCGACATGGTTAATTCAAAAAGTACATAAGTGCTGAACACGTACAGTCATGTTACAGGGAACCCGTTTATATGTCTGGCTCTTTTTCCGGGAATTTATCAGATAATCTGGGATACAATTAATCCACAATGAACCATCGACGTACAGCTACATCTTTACCATATTTTTAAATAGTTCACAGCTTAGGTCAAAATTGGTGGCTATGATGGTATTGGGATGTACAATTAATGTGCTAGACATTTTATTTAAGAACCACGGCTCCTCTGCTTAACAGACCTAGGAAAGAGCCTGGCATGGTGAGATTTAAAATAAACCACTTCCAAAAGATTTTTTTTTAAGTATTATGCTGTCTGTCAAAAGAGGAAACTTTATCAAAGTTATTTCTAAAGAGTCTGTAAATATATTCAAATGAATAGAATAAAAGAAATCTCACAGCGAAAATAAGCAGATGGGTTGATTAGTCATATATTTACTGTAAGCCGAATACAAGGCCTGTTAAGGATTTGAAATCAACGACATTATATTATTCTTAGTAAAAAGTTGAAACGGTGTTCAACGTCACACAAAAAGACAAATAAAAAAGGATTGAAAATCCACGAAAAGAATTGGATATCCAGTGAACTTATAACAGGAATGTTCTTCCGTAGTTTCATGAAATCGACCAAATCAACACATTATTTCATCAAACTTACTTTCGTCACTCATTTTTCAGAAGTCCTGTTCCAAAGATCATGTTTTTAGCATTGTCACGCAAAATAACCTTCTAGTTGATAAAAAAGGAACAAAAACCGCGCAATATTTGATCCTATATGATACCTCTTGCTAGCCATTTTGTAAGCAAAAATGACGTAATAGTTATGACGTTTCTGAACTTTGCGTCATGAAATACTCCTATGGTGTACCATAATGGCCAACTAATTTTGCTTCAAAATGCGCTGTTTCAAATCGTTTTTATATAACTTTCCCAACCTACTTCAACCTGAAACTTTTTGCATAGAGCTATTATGTATGTCTTATTTCGCACATAACATTTAGAATTTCTTTTGCAATTTTGTCTAGGTCGAATCTTTTATTGAATGGCCTAAAAAGTATAAATGATTGTAAGACGATCGACAGAGAAGTTCAAGTGCTGATTTCCCAACAAACAGGGTGTTTCCTAGATGCTAAATGTAATCCTCCTACATTTGCATATTGGTCCTTTCGGAAAAACCATTAATTGCGCTATGAGGCTTTTCACATTCTCTATAGTTAGAAAATTTCCCACTGCATGTTAGTTGTTTTCTTGATTAACCCATTAGCCTCAAGCTATTCACATTTAGACATCTGATGCATATTGAATAGGCAACTTTGAAAACTATTGATGAGATTTGCACAGTTAATGTCTTGGCATAAATAAACATGTTTTCACCTTTGAGGGAGGTATGCAAGTCAAGAATATCTGGATTTATAAGCTCCTGCGGAGCTGCCTAATCAGGGTGAACTTAATTTGTAAAAGAATACTCAAGTCTTCACTAGGGCTGAGCTGAATGAGTATCGCTAAAAACGATCGGATCATAATTTGTTCATTGTACAATGAAAATTACTTTTTATGTAGAAAGTAAATATATTTCATGAAGCTGCACATGTCGAGCATTGATATCTAAATATTAATTTATTCAGCCTTGAAAATTCCAAGAGAATTTTGACACCTTATGCATATTGATTAGCTAGAATATCAAAAACGAGAGTTCAATTGGCGTAATATTGTACTGAAGTATTGGTTTAGATATAAAATCTTCCACTGTTCATGGAAGTATCCAAATGCGATTGGTGTGGTTCGATTAGTGTGCCCGAGTGTTTTAATGAAACCGTTCATCTGGCACCATTACACCAAGCGGCGGAACCAAAAAATCGGATCGTTAGGCGGGTACTTTGCACTACATTTCATACACGAAATCTCTATATGAAAGGATACTCACCGGTTTGGAGAAGTCAAATCGACACCAGTCGCCATTTTTTCCACGGTTTCTATCATTTCTGATCATGTGACATGTTATACTGTCAGGCAAAAATTCTGAAAGTGGTATAATTACTACTTAGCTTTACTTAATGAGATTTGACTTGGAACTGTGAATTTGAACGATGCAGGCATTTTGTGTAACTCGTTTGAATAGTCGGATATTGAGCAAACAGACTCATATAAATTGTTTCCTGCTTTTCCAGTCTAGCATCTTAAAGAGGCTCTCTCAGAGATGGAGATTTTAACTTTTTGAAATAAATCGTCTTCAACCGTAAAAAGAGCAACAAAGATTTCTGAAGTAACATAGAAGTAGATTAATGACAGTTTCCAAACCCTAATCGTAACTATACAAAGAAGATCTAGAACATTAAATTCGCAGATATCTAAAACCGTTTAAACGGGTTTATTTTGTAAACAACGTCTACACTTAGAGTAAGAGGTGGTAATTTTAGATACACCATTGTCATGTCGGTCTTCTATAAAACAAAAAAAAAGTTTTCCACGCATGCGCATGAGCGCATACATTATATCCGTCAGACAAAAATGGGTTAAGCGAGGAGAAAAATAAACAGCGTAAATATTAATAAGTTAAATCTGGCTTAATTAGATTATAATCGTAGTTTCAGTTTAACCCCATCTCCTAGGCATTTGCCATTTGATGAGCAAGAAAGAAAAGTATTATTTATCCAAAGGATGTTAGGCCAAATCTACGCTGAAGGTTATGAAAAGGTATTTTCAGAATAAAAAGATTAAAGATTTTACAGAACAAATGCCAATTTTAATCAAGTTTCATATCATAAAATGTTTTCGTGGATTGGAAGTTGCATTTGCTATTCTAAATTCAATGTGAATATTGACGATTAAAGGGAGGTAGTTAATATGAAATATATTTTAAGCTGTCACATGACAGAGCGCGCGAAAGAGAATTCTTCCATTTATTTATAAACCGGCTTTTCCAAAGAACAGACACGAGCGACGGCTCACGCAACGAAATAACTGGATTTTAGCGCCTTTTACGAGTAAGTAAAGAAATTGAAAACGGTCTTTGGTTTAGTGACAAGGATTGTGAATAAAAAAACTGACATGTTTTACTTTAACCCTTTACGGTATATAGCGCCGTTCGCCGCCTTATCGATTACCGCATAAAACGCTTTTCGCCGTTATACCTATTACCGTATAAAACCTATTTGACAGCTGAAAAATTAATTTAACTTTAACCCTAAATTACACACATAAACACACACGTCACTTTCTCCAAATTTCAGTTTCCTCTTAAATAAATATGTTTTCTTTCATTTCCGATGATAAAATCATAGGGTTAAAGTTGCTCTAGAGCATCTTTTGATAATGGTCCCACGACACCCTTCTGAAAAAGACGCTATCAAATTGAGATGAAGGGAATTCAAATTACCAACCCAATCAATATCCGGTCATCAAAGATCAAAACAATGCCGATTTGTAAAGACTCGATAAGGATTTCATGCAATTCTTTAGAAATTAACAAATTTCTAAAAATACTATCCAATTAAAATGAGAGCGAGCATACGGCACGCAACCCATAAATGATGTTTATGACACGGAGCTGTTGTTCAAAGTTGAATGGCGAATGAAAATAAAGCCTTCGAATAAAGGACGTTATAAAGACGGCTACTTAAAGTATTTATGTCAATTTTTGTGCTTCCAATCGCAGGTCAGACATCAATGTAGGTTCAGAGCAGTCATTTGATCGGTCTTTTGAGCATGAAGATGATGAAATGCTGATAAATCTTACCAATTCGCGGACAAGCAAATTAGATTATTCCTCCGACTTTTCATCACCCATGGACACCTATTTTACGGAAATAAAAGCATGATTTGTTGCCATAATGAATTGATTTATACAATTTTACATGTATTAGAGGACCAGGTTTGACTACTTTATGAAGCAACATTGCGTTGAAAAACATTTTTTTTTTATTTGAAAACGGTTTTAATGGAAATAGAAGTAAAACGATTCAGTTTTGTTGAGAAATAAACAAAGACAAAGCATGTATCTCCGTCATGAATGGTATTTTTCGATAACAAAATTCCCTGAAATTGATGACAAAACAGAGAACCATACCTCATTTATTACTTCACACCACAATATACAGTTTCATTGTTTGTCTAATTTTCTTCACCTTAATCTTAATATGTATGTATCACTAAACAATTGAAAATAACATCAATTTAAAGGGAATTTTGTTCTCGTCGTCCTTTATTCTCTGTGGAAATCTATTGGATTAACGAAAATTGCATAAATCTTGGTTTAATTAACAGTACCCCAATCAGTGACAATTATCTGAGATAATCCTGTCCAAATAAGTACCTAGAGTGACTAAATATGTATGCGTTAATGGTCTGCGATAATCGGATGGTTTATACCTATGGTGACATTGATAAGCCTTATCTCTATACCTTAAAGGGTTAAATGCATACATCTCTGAGAGAGTATCTTAAAGGCCTTAATATTTCATTGGCGTGCTTGTACGACTGTTACTGAAACTTTGAAGAGCAGAATCAAAATGACAGAAAGACGGTGTTGTTTAAAACGTCCATATTTGTGTTCTTACTTGGTGATGGTGTAGCGCAATCTTCTTCGGTCCGTCCATCTCCATCGTCATCTTAAAACAGAATTTTAAATAAACAAGATGATCTGTTGTCTTCCCTTGTAGTAGTCTATTTCGTGTTAGATCATGATTCTCTGAGGGAAACCATTGCTACCATTGAGTTAATTTGGTGGCTTTTTAATTATTTCGTTCTTTTAGGAAAAATAATATGTACAGTATACATGAATAAATAAAGGATTGAAGATATTGACCTTGGAGGAGCACATTTGTACATCTTTTAAAAAACTTTTTTAAACGGTTTGAGACCCATGGTGTATTCTTATATCTCAATTAACAGTGGGGGATCTAACACAAAGTCTCATATAGGTCAAAGGGATGAAACCTTAGTGGTGCGGCCATTGCTGCTCATTTGGAAGAGTATTTGGTTCACAACCACTAGGATACACTTTGCCAAACTCTCAGATTTGCTATTTAATCCATCGTGGACTGTCACTTGGTTACTTTGGTAGGGGTTGGTTTTAACGGAAAATGTTTTTGGGTTATAGATTATCAATCGGCAGTAGCAACGGACATCACAACACAAATGAAATATAAATGGTTTAGGCGATTATATTCTCCAATTAATCAATGACAATGAGTACATGTCCTTATATAAGAAATACCTGCTCCATTGTTCTCCACTGTACACATTTCTTCATCGATCAGTCCATCGCAGTCATTATCAATACCATCTCCCACCTGTGTTGTAGAAGGTACACACACCTGAAACACACACGAGAAAACCTGCATCACACTTTACTGTGCTTTGCTTTGCTTTTACACAAGTCGGAAGAAATATGAAAAGAGAGAAAACATAATAAGGAGTAAAAACTTCAGTATGAACAAGAGTTAATTTGTATGTTGTGGAACAATAAAGCTGAGAGAGGGGGCAATATAGAGTAACTTGTAAGGCTGCTTCAGTAGACACTGGCATCTCTGTGAGAGAGGGAGCAATATAGAGTAACTTATAAGGCTGCTTCAGTAGACGCTGGCATCTCTGTGAGAGAGGGAGCAATATAGAGTAACTTGTAAGGCTGCTTCAGTAGACACTGGCATCTCTGTGAGAGAGGGAGCAATATAGAGTAACTTGTAAGGCTGCTTCAGTAGACACTGGCATCTCTGTGAGAGAGGGAGCAATATAGAGTAACTTATAAGGCTGCTTCAGTAGACGCTGGCATCTCTGTAAGAGAGGGAGCAATATAGAGTAACTTGTAAGGCTGCTTCAGTAGTCACTGGCATCTCTGTGAGAGAGGGAGCAATATAGAGTAACTTGTAAGGCTGCTTCAGTAGACGCTGGCATCTCTGTGAGAGAGGGAGCAATATAGAGTAACTTATAAGGCTGCTTCAGTAGACACTGGCATCTCTGTGAGAGAGGGAGCAATATAGAGTAACTTGTAAGGCTGCTTCAGTAGTCACTGGCATCTCTGTGAGAGAGGGAGCAATATAGAGTAACTTGTAAGGCTGCTTCAGTAGACGCTGGCATCTCTGTGAGAGAGGGAGCAATATAGAGTAACTTGTAAGGCTGCTTCAGTAGACACTGGCATCTCTGTGAGAGGGAGCAATATAGAGTAACTTGGGCTGCTTCAGTAGACGCTGCATCTCTGTGAGAGAGGGAGCAATATAGTAGGCTGCTTCAGTAGACGCTGGCATCTCTGTGAGAGAGGAGCAATATAGAGTAACTTGTAAGGCTGCTTCAGTAGACACTGGCATCTCTGTGAGAGAGGGAGCAATATAGAGTAACTTGTAAGGCTGCTTCAGTAGACACTGGCATCTCTGTGAGAGAGGGAGCAATATAGAGTAACTTGTAAGGCTGCTTCAGTAGACACTGGCATCTCTGTGAGAGAGGAGAGCAATATAGAGTAACTTGTAAGGCTGCTTCAGTAGACGCTGGCATCTCTGTGAGAGAGGGAGCAATATAGAGTAACTTGTAAGGCTGCTTCAGTAGACGCTGGCATCTCTGTGAGAGAGGGAGCAATATAGAGTAACTTGTAAGGCTGCTTCAGTAGACACTGGCATCTCTGTGAGAGAGGGAGCAATATAGAGTAACTTGTAAGGCTGCTTCAGTAGACGCTGGCATCTCTGTGAGAGAGGGAGCAATATAGAGTAACTTGTAAGGCTGCTTCAGTAGACACTGGCATCTCTGTGAGAGAGGGAGCAATATAGAGTAACTTGTAAGGCTGCTTCAGTAGACACTGGCATCTCTGTGAGAGAGGGAGCAATATAGAGTAACTTGTAAGGCTGCTTCAGTAGACACTGGCATCTCTGTGAGAGAGGGAGCAATATAGAGTAACTTGTAAGGCTGCTTCAGTAGACACTGGCATCTCTGTGAGAGAGGGAGCAATATAGAGTAACTTGTAAGGCTGCTTCAGTAGACACTGGCATCTCTGTGAGAGAGGGAGCAATATAGAGTAACTTGTAAGGCTGCTTCAGTAGACACTGGCATCTCTGTGAGAGAGGGAGCAATATAGAGTAACTTGTAAGGCTGCTTCAGTAGACACTGGCATCTCTGTGAGAGAGGGAGCAATATAGAGTAACTTGTAAGGCTGCTTCAGTAGACACTGGCATCTCTGAGAGAGGGAGCAATATAGAGTAACTTGTAAGGCTGCTTCAGTAGACACTGGCATCTCTGTGAGAGAGGGAGCAATATAGAGTAACTTGTAAGGCTGCTTCAGTAGACACTGGCATCTCTGTGAGAGAGGGAGCAATATAGAGTAACTTGTAAGGCTGCTTCAGTAGACACTGGCATCTCTGTGAGAGAGGGAGCAATATAGAGTAACTGTAAGGCTGCTTCAGTAGTCATTGGCATCTCTGTGAGACAGGGAGCAATATAGAGTAACTTGTAAGGCGGCTTCAGTAGAGCAGGCGTATTACCACCTAGTAAACTTGATGAGAATATACGTACGGTATTGATCGGCGCCATTCGTAGACCTGTTGGCATTCCATAGCTTTCATACTTTGCCCTACCATACATAAATCCTCCAAACACGGATACGGGCGAGTCATGGCGAAGTGTGTGTGTTCCAGGAGCAAGCTGTGATATAGTTAATTAAATCAATTCAGTGTGCAGTATGTCTATTGTTACTACATAGAAACTTAGAAAGCTATAATATTAATTGTGTCTTTACTCATTAATCATTGAAACCAAAATAACGTGATAAAATGACTTGTACACTATCATACAACATATAGCTGACAAGATACGCGATCGTGATGTTAATGTTTTAACGTTTTAAGCTGTGTTTTTGCTCCTAGCTCGTACAATAAATATGACAAACCGTGCATTTCCCGGTGTTTACAGCAAGTTCGGTACATATATACGTGTATGCACACAGGCTTTTATAATATCACCAGCTTATGTAAAACTCTGGAAACAGTTTAATTAGAACTTTTTCCTTACAAAATAAACTACCTTTTCTCACACAAGCGTCTTATCAATTAAAACGTGAAATGATTTTTTTCAATCTGTGCTTTCTGCTTTTAATTTGGAAGACTCTTTGAAGACTGGAAGAATCTGTCGATGAAGCAATTTTTATGTTGTCCATTTGCGAGGATTCGAAATTGGTTAAGGAATTTTAGGCCATTTCTAACTAATATCAATCAATTCATATAACGACTTTCAGTGCACATTGTGTTTCCTCACAAGTACAGCACAAAAAGCAACCAATACCCACCGATTGTTTTTCAGCATGAAAGTATGTTGTTTAGAGAACAATCAAAATCTCTAAGGATATTTACCTAGCCTTGGTGTCGAACTTTACTTTCCTGTAACGTAGTCTATTACTAGCATTATAAATGATTATTTATATACGAGTTCAGGTTCAATAACGGGGGGGGGGGGGTTGTATTCATTACTCAAATATCCAAAGGGGCAAGAAGAGGAATTCCTTCTAAGTTAAACACACACTATTAACCCAATTTAGAACGGAATTGTTTTGTTGAAGCTGTTCCATATCAATACTTGTTATATTGCGCTTTACGTTGTGTATTATTACACGTTTATGCTTACCACAACATGACCGCCGACAAAGTCCGTGTTTGGTATTCGTGTGTATGTGGTGCCCGAGGGAAACGTGTTTCCATCAGCCTTTAGTCCTCCTTTTTCAGACTCCTTCACGATGAACATGAAGAAGTTTTTATATTCTCCAAACGAATACTTTGGAGTGGCGAAGGTATAATCTGCGGCGTATTGTTCTATCGGAGGAATACTAATAATGGAGGGATCTGCAGGTTCTCTGTAAACAAAACGTAGTACTCTACTCGTTATAAATAATGGAGGGTTCTGCAGGTTCTCTGTAAACAAAACGTAGTACTCTACTCGTTATAAATAATGGAGGGTTCTGCAGGTTCTCTGTAAACAAAACGTAGTACTCTACTCGTTATAGATAATGGAGGGGTCTGCAGGTTCTCTGTAAACAAAACGTAGTACTCTACATGTTATAAATAATGGAGGGATCTGCAGGTTCTCTGTAAACAAAACGTAGTACTCTACTTGTTATAAATAATGGAGGGATCTGCAGGTTCTCTTTAAACAAAACGTAGTTCTCTACTCGTTATAAATAATGGAGGGATCTGCAGGTTCTCTGTAAACAAAACGTAGTACTCTACTCGTTATAAATTCTCTCCGTCCGTCCATTGTTCTATCTGATCTTAAGCATAACATTAAGATAATTGAGAAATGCAAATAACAACTAAAGGAATTGGATTCTCGAAAACAGCGAGCAAATAGGAGAATCCATAAATACTGACAGGAAAAAGTCTAGTTTCATCGATTTAAATGTAATCCCATATATTGACATAAGATAATGTTTGTATCATTGAAACCCACCATATACTTAACAGTAAACTTTGCACATTATTTTGCATAAAGACATGTTAAACCTGCTAACGAATCATACTTTCTAAAACGTTAGTTCCCATGGTAACCGTTTGGGGCAAAAATGTCAAAATGACTAAACGATTTTCGAAGGGAAAAACATAGATTCTGGAAGATTTATTAACGCTAAAAACATGAATTCATACAGTCAAAAGTTTATAATTAAGTGTTATTTTAAAGTATTACAATCTGAACAATTTTTGGAATCAAAATCAGATTTTTGAATTTTTGCATTCGACAAAAAAACAATGAAAATTGATATGTATAGTACAAATAAATGAAGATATATCAAAAATCTTTTCATAGAATTTTCTTATGTTTCAGTATATGAAGTAAAATTTAATCTTGAAATATAAAATGCAAAAAAGTATGTGTTGACAAGTTAATTTTTCTGTAAAATGAGTTTCCATGGATACCATATTTGAAAAACATTTATAAAAACGACTTAAATAACGAGAAATAGAAGCTGGGGGCTTAATATGCATGAGAAAAATATAATAATGTTAATAGCCTTTCATACTTTTATGGATAATATGATTATTCTTTGAAAAAAGAGTTGCATACAGTAAATTCCATCCGAATAAAAACGTTTTTGTTCCGACTACTATGCCAGTACCTCTTCAGTAACATATAATTATCTCCCTTGGATGCGCAGTTGACCTGCGCAGATAAAACTACCGAGAACGTCCTTAATATGGTATTTCTTATTTTACAGGAAGCATAATACCGCTCTCTCAGAGCGCGAAGCGCTCGGAGAGCGGATAACGGTAACATAAAAAAAACAGGTGGCTTCCGGTTTACCTAAAGGAGAAAACTCGGGTTTGCTTCGGGTGTTTCCGGCTTTACGGAGTGGACTGGTTCTATCTAAATTTATTTTCAAGCATTACCTTTATCTACCAATATATCTACCAATAGTGAACCATTCCTTGTAAAGAGAAAACTCGGGTTTGCTTCGGGTGTTTCCGGCTTTATGGAATGGACTGGTTTTACATAAATTCATTGCCGCTCATTGAGTTTATTTCCGCCAATCATGAAAGAACCATAAACCATTCTATCGAAAAACAAAACACGAACAACAGGAACGGCGCCACCGCTTCAAACTTTAAATTGGACACAGTGTTCAACTCCTTGAAAGGAAAACGAATCGCCGGTTGAAGGTAAGAGAACTTTTTGTACTCTTTCATTTCGTTATAAAACAGTTTATCTAAATAGACCATTTTCACCAAAATTCGTCGTAGAAAAATCGAGAAGGCGAGCCCTCGTCACGCCTCGCTGAAGATGCTTCCTCTAAACAAACATCCATCTGAAAAAACTTCTTCCTTTTAAGTAGAACTACAGCATTCATTTTTTAGTATTACAGTACATGCTCCCTGCAGTACTTGGCTAGAAAATGTGTGTTGCCCGGTGAAATAAGTGTTCACCTATCGATTCGGTGATTACACCCTGCAGTTAGGCATAATCTAATGTTTATGTAGACGGTCTATGTCATTTTTGCGGTGTGTAAGGAAAGCATTAGGTACACATCGTGTTGTAGATGGAATACACTATTATGCTGACCAATAAAGAAACGATATCAACTCTTCAGTTGCTGATATGGATTATTTGTTATTGTTGGAGCTTTTAAATTGAGTACAAGGTACCTTCTTGACAATTCAATAGCAATTCAATAATTCAATTATGGGGCGATATTTTAAGTAACAATAACAGCATGAATTTCCTTTTCCAAAAGTGAAATACCCTTTTACATAGGCGTAGGAGCTGGGGGGCCAGCCCCCCCCCCCAATATCCACACGGGGGGGGGGGCAGAGTATACTTTGCCCCCCCCCCCTAATATTCACAATGGCAAATGAAGATATTTGAAAAGAAAAATGAAAGAAACGAAATTTAACAGCAGAATAAATGCGTTTTTTGTGCTTTATCTTACACCAATTCGCCTTTTGTTATGCATTATAACAAAAATCTTTTTGACGTCATCATTGCAAATGGCAATCTAAACACATCTGGTTTATCCAATGAAAACTTAGCTCACTGAAATACCCGGGAAGTCTAGATTGACGAAAACAGTGGTGTAAAACGTGTTCTAAGGAGTCAGACTCAATATTGTCTTCAATTGTTACCTAAAGGGGTCAGACTCAATATTGTCTTCAATTGTTACCTAATGCTTGAAAATTAATCTAAAACGAGTTGAATGCGTGGCTGTGACAGTCTGGCCGCTGCACCTTTTGTTTAGATCAATGCATTTGATTTCCGCGTGAGATCGAGACCTGGCATATCCTTTTATTATTATTTTTTTTTTTTAATTAAGATACACATTTTCATACGCTTTCTTGTTATTCTTATAATGTTATTGAATTTGTAAATGCATGAATAGCCATGAAAAAGTTTAGGAACATTTATTCTTAGACGGGCCCTCATCTGAAGTTGGCCCCCCCAATATTGAAAACGCTCCTACGCCTATGTTTTAAGTATTTGGTTATGTATGTCACCTTATATGGCAGTATTTTATTTTATTCATTTCGTCCAGTGATGATATAATTCCAAAACATTGAATTGTTCTTGCAAGTGAGAATTTTGTCCTAAAGGTTTATGGTAATAGATCCCTTAGTTGTTTTTTCTTTATATTACAGAATGTATGATGGTTGGAAATATGTCAATTCTAAAGAAAAGATGCAGACCTGCATAAACATTGATTCTGTTTTATAATACAAGTAAGTATATGTCTAAACATGTATATTCTTTCTCTCCCCTTTGAATAAACAAACATAATTGTCATAAAGATTGAAGGTAACTTATTAATGTAATATAGCAAAGAAGCAATTCTCTTTAATGTGGAAGTTTTTTTTTTCTTTAATTTGAACATTTTTGTATGATCCAGAAATGTTGATGAATTTGGTGTTGCTCACAATTTGTAAATAACTCTTTCTCTTTTCTTTTTAAAAACCTTGGTTAGAATGAGAATGAAACCAAAATAAGTCAAGACAGGTTGGACTATAGATTTTTTTTATCACCAATCAGTTCTTTTTTTATTCTGTTAGTAAACTGCTTCAATTGATTACCATCAGGAATGAATTATTTGATTTATTTCCATTGTTACCAATTAAAAATTATAAGTCAGTTTAATGTGGCCAGTATTGCCAAAAGATTTAAATTTTTAATTTTTCTCTTTTAACAGCCAAATCTGATGACTAACAGGCAGAGTAAGGAAGGTGTAACAGCAACAGAACATTCAGTGATGTGGATATAATAAAAAAAACAGATGAAGATTTACAAGGAGATACCTTAAATCTTCATGTTTGATCAGTGAATAGTCTTAAAGTTTAGTTTTCTTTTCAAAAGACTTATTTCATGAAGAAAAAATAACATTAACAATGATATATCATATGTTATGGACATCAAAGGACAATAATATAGAAAAAATTGAGAAGGACTATGAAATATTCTATAATGACAACACTGTCACATGTCTCATCTTTTCTTTCTTTCAAGAAGCCTTAAAAAAACACAACTCAATCAAATTATTGAGACAAAAAGCATTATCATATTATGTTAAAACTGCTTAGTAAGCCTGCAGCAGACCAGAGGAAGACAGTAACTTGAGTCATTACTTGAATTTCTTTTCTAATTATTGCATGAGTATGAAGGGAAAAAAGATGACAGTTTAATTTGCATACATCAATGTTGAATTATTATTTCTCCTTTGATTTACCACAAAATTTTGAAACTTATTATGACAAGGGGAAACAGGCTCAGAGAGAACATTTTCCTTGTCACAATTCCTTCGATTCATTGGAAAAAGAAACTAATTAATACCTGTTATTGCTTTAAATTTGAAACATTTTGTAAAAGAAAATGGCTACTTTGTATATCATAGAGTATTTGTTATTTCTTTTATTTGAAGAAGTTGAACACAAATGTTTCTGTCATATTTTTCCAACTCTCAGAAGTGTTTTTCTATTCAAACAATGAAGGTCAGGGAACTGTTGATGTCAAGAATGAAGCTAATGTGCCAAAACTAAGCTGTGACTTTGTTTTTTCAACCAAATTGTTAAAGCAAGGAATTAGAATACATTAACTAATGCTGTCTGCTGATTATCACTTATGTCTTTTAACTTCATTTCATTAATCATTTATTGCATACAGAACTTTTTTTAAGTTCTTTAATAGATAAAAACATATAAAAAAAGCAGTGTTTCATGTGTTAACAAAGGTTTATGAAATATTAATATGAAAAATTAAGGATTTTTTTTATTTTAAAGTTAAACGAAATACCTTTTGGCTACAACAAAGCTTTTTGTTGTTATTAAATGACCTTTTGTAGATCAGCAAAGCAATCTCTGGGATTTTCTTATCTATATTGAACAATAAAGAACCATTCAAACAAAGACCTGATTGGCTTTCTATTTGATGTAATTTGGTAAGTCCCAAAGCATGTAGATGAGTATGTTGTTGAACATCATCTGAAACTATTAATCCAACTGACCCTTCTTCATCATTAAATGACATGTTGTTTTTTTCTCATGATGATTTAAACCAGTACCTACAACATATGATTTTGTGAAGAAAATTCTATGATTTCAAGCAGAAACAGACTTGTGGTTCAAAAATTATAGTTTGGTGGTTCTGTCATTGCATGAGTAGTTTGTCCTTACATGATGAATGACTCATTATTGATGAAAGGCCCTCATACACAGCCCAAGCAAGCTTTAACCTTTCCCAAAAAACCAAATTGACAGAGTTTGCAGACGATATTTCAAAATGTGATGAAATTGAACAATATTATTCGGAAAGAGCAGAAAACCTTATGGGAAAAGGAAGACTCGCTCGTTACGAACAATTTCTCCTTTTCCCATAATGTTTTCTAAAGTAGTCTGCAACAAAGTCGTCAAATGTCGTTACTGTTTGGGAAAGGGTTAACTAATACCCATATAGAACGTAGTCCATCAAAAAAGTCTACCAGGAGACTTGCCCTTTTACTGAGACCTATCTAAATGTGACAAAGATGACAGCTCTGTGATAAAATGAGTATTTGCTCCCCTTAGTAAGCTAATTCTTTTATTTCCACAAAGTTGTACTTTGAATTTAGATTGAAAAGCATATTCAGTATGCAAGTTTCATGCAAAATCCATAACAATGAGTTGAGAGAGCGGTCTAGAGGCAATGCCTTTGTTCATATTACTTTTAAAAAAAAGAATCTTTATACAGTAGTTCATTTGAACAATTTCAAGCCATGGTCTTTCCTCTGCCTGTTAAGCAGAGGAGCTTGGACACTTAAAATAAAGTTCTTATGGCACCATAATGTTGGTCCCTGTCAAACCATATAAGCTATCAACTTTGATTAAGCTGAAGGCTACTTAAAGCTATGTTAAAACTATAACAGTGCGTCAGCGGTTCTCTGTGATCTAATAGTACCCCGGTTATTTTGGTAAGTTCCAGACAAAAGTAGCAGACATGTCAATATTCAATTAACATTTGGCATTGATCTACGGGAAACTTTTATGATTGGATATCAAAATCGATTATATCATGCTTCACTAAGATTTATTTTGTTATTTTATGAGTGGAGTTCTTTTATTCAACTGCGCTTGGAAAACTGGAAAAGAAAGAAAAAATACTTTGTAATGAAAAGCGGAAATGGAACTACACAAAAGTTAATGTAAATCTGATTAAAGTTACTATTCATTTGACAAAGAAAATCTTTAGTCTCTATTTTAAGTGAATTTTAGCGTATATTTATGAACGTAAGGATGTTCAGAGCTTGCTTAATCTTAGCAATCATAAAAAGTTACCCTTTGGTTGAATATTGACAGGCTTGGAAGAAGCATCACCAAGCTTGACTATAGATAGTTAATTATATCTTAAGGTATCCACTTCCGATTAAGCATTCATTTATTGGACAGGCAACTGAAAGCAATCCTTATCGCAAGAAATAAAACCATGACAGCAGTATTCCAAACTTAATAGTCTTGACATTTTGTCGCAGAACTTATTGCAAAAAATCTGCCCCCTGTACGAATGTTATGTTTTCGTATTTCAACAGTTGAACAAGTTTGTGTATAAACAAGTTTGTGTATAAACGAGTCCTTTGATATTTAGCTCTGTCGTTATATTCATTATATTCACCAGTTTTTAATGAAAACCAAGTCCAATAAGAGGTTGATGTTCTGTACTCGGCTAAACAAGTAACTTGAAAAACTATTGTCACGATCCATACAGTTTTATTATAGACGTTGCTGTTAAGAGGGAAATCACCTTTCAACATTGCAACTGCCGAAATACATGTTACATCGTAACATTGTTATGAATGCAAAAAGTGACATCGTAACTCAACAATGAATGCAATTCTTGTCTAGACAAAAATGCATATAACACAGAGAAAACGCCGATAAAAACAAACCACTAAACAATAATTTGATCGTGATGGTTCTAAATATTTAACACAATTAGACTTCGACAGTTGTATAAATTTAAAAACATCAAAATCATCGATTTTTGATATCATTTATCTTTTGCTCCACTGTAATTTGTATGTTATTTGTTAAATGGAAGTCTTCCCTCAATTGTGAAAGGAAAGTTGAAGAACGAAAAAAAATGTAATGAAAAGCTGAAGTGGGGCTTAACAAAAGTTAATGTAAATATGATTGTAGTTGCAATTCATGAAAAACAAGGCAAATCTTGAGGTTTATGTCATGAGTGATTAATAGCGTATAATGATCATAAAGGTGTTCAGAAACTCGTTTTATTTCAGCAATTTTAAGAAGTTTCCCTTGGATAAATGCCGAATTTTGATTGAATATTCACATACTTAATGTCATGGAAAATGCCAATTCTTATAAATATCAGAATTGTACTCATCTGAGTTAAATCATTATTCATATCCCTCATAGTCTGTGATCATGTTACAGGGAACCCGTTTATAAATCTGGCTCTTCTTCCGGGAATCTATGAGGAAATCTTGGAAACAATTAGTTCACAAAGAACCATTAAAGTTCAGCTTCATCTTTACCATATCTTTAAATAGTTCACAGCTTAAGGCAAAGTTGGTGGCTTGGATGATATTTGGATGTACAATTAATGTGCTCGACATTTTATCTTAAGAACCACATCTCCTCTGTTTAACAGCCCTAGGAAAGAACCTGGCATTGAAAGATTTAAAATGAACCACTTCCAAAAGATTTTTCTTTAAAAGTATTACGCTGTTTGTCAAATGAGAAAACTATATAAAAGTTATTTCTAAAGATTCTGTAAATATATGCAAATGAATAAAATAGAATAAATCACATAGCGAGTATAAGCAGATGGGTTGATTAGTCATATAGTTACTGTAAGCCGAATACAAGGCCTGATCAGGATTTGAAATCAACAACATTATATCATTCTTAGAAATAAGTTGAAACGGTGTTCAACGTCACACAAAAAGACAATTAAAAAATGGAAATCCACGAAAAGCATTGAATATCCAATGAATTTATGACAGTTTATGTCCTTCCGTAGTTTCATGAAATCCACCAAAGCAACGCATTATTTCATTAAACTTTTACTTTCGTCACTCATTTATTTATGAGTCCTGTCCCAAAATAACATTTTTAGCATTGCCACGCAAAATAACCTTCTAGTTGATAAAAAAAGGAACACAACTCCGCAATATTAGATCCTATATGGTACCACATGCTAGCCAATTTGTTAGCCAAAATGACGTCATAGTGATGACGTTTCTGAATTATACGTGATGAAATACTCCGATGGTGTACAATTTTGGCCAACTAATTTTACTTTAAAATGAGCTGTTTAAAATCGTTTTTATATAACTTTCCCCACCTACTTCAACCTGCAACTTTATGCATAGAGCTATTATGTATGTCTAGTTTCGCACATAACATTCAGAAATTCTTTTGTAATTTTGTCTAGGTCGAATCTAACATTGAATGGCTTATCAATATCGACAGCAACTACGAAGCCCAATTTGTCCCCAAAAGTTTATAACATACTTACCGTCTTCCAACTTGACTCATTACAATAAGTATGACCATGATAGCCTCGGTTGCTTCTACATAACAACATTGATCCGACGGCGTAACCTGCAGGACATGGCGTCCGGCATTCACACTAAACGATTGGCTGCAAACAAACATATTAAACCCTAAGCGATTATGTCTGATACTTTTGATATACGGGTTATATTTACTTATTCCAAAGACGAGTGTGCAGTAATCGCTAAAAGAACCAACACATATGCCAATAGCGCCTCTTTTAACCGAAATATCAATATGGTATACCGGAACTTATCAACTATCTACATGACATATCGTGCATTGCAAAAAAAATACATGACACACAAGGTGTTTTAAAATAATCTACATGACACACCAGGTGTTGTCAATAATCTACATGACACACCAGGTGCTTTAAAATAATCTACCTGAAGCATCAAGTAATATAAATAACCTACATGACACACCAGGTGTTGTAAATAATCTACATGACACACCAGGTATTGTAAATAATCTACATGACACATCAGGTGTTGTAAATAACCTACATGACACATCAGGTGTTATAAATAACCTACATGACACACCAGGTGTTGTAAATAATCTTCCTGACGCATCAAGTCTTATAATAACCTACATGACACATCAGGTGTTGTTAATAACCTACATGACACACCAGGTGTTGTAAATAATCCACATGACACACCAGGTGTTGTAAATAATCTTCCTGACGCATCAAGTCTTATAATAACCTACATGACACATCAGGTGTTGTTAATAACCTACATGACACACCAGGTGTTGTAAATAATCCACATGACACACCAGGTGTTGTAAATAATCTTCCTGACGCATCAAGTCTTATAATAACCTACATGACACATCAGGTGTTGTTAATGACCTACATGACACACCAGGTGTTGTAAATAATCTATATGACACACCAGGTGTTGTAAACAATCTACATGACACATCAGGTTTTGTAAATAACCTACATGACGCATCCAGTAATATAAATTAACTACACGACACATCAGGTGTTGTAACTAATCTACATGACACATCAGGTTTTGTAAATAATCTACATGACACACCAGGTATTGTAAATATTCTACATGACACATCAGGGTTTGTAAATAATCTACATGACACATCAGGATTTGTAAATAACCTACATGACGCATCAAGTAATATAAATTAACTACATGACACACCAGGTGTTTTAAAATAATCTACATGACACACCAGGTGCTGTAAATAATCTACATGACACACCAGGTATTGTAAATAATCTACATGACACACCAAATAATATAGATTAACTACATGACACACCAAGTGTTGTAAATAATCTTCATGTCACACCTGGTGTTGTAAATAAACTACATGTCACACCAGGTGTTGTAAATAACCTACATGACACACCAAGTGATGTAAATAATCTTCATGTCACACCTGGTGTTGTAAATAAACTACATGTCACACCATGTGTTGTAAATAACCTACATGACACACCAAATGTGGTAAGAAATCTACATGACACATCAGGTGTTGTAAATAACCTACATGACACATCAGGTGTTATAAATAACCTACATGAAACACCAGGTGTTTTAAAATAATCTACATGACACACCAGGTATTGTAAATAACCTACATGACACACCATGTGCTGTAAATAACCTACATGACACACCAAGTGTTGTAAATAATCTACATGAAACACCAGGTGTTTTAAAATAATCTACATGACACACCAGGTGCTGTAAATAATCTACATGACACACCGGGTGCTGTAAATATTCTACATGACACACCAGGTGCTGTGAATAACCTACATGACACACCAGGTGTTGTTAATAACATACATGACACACAAGGTGCTGTAATAAATCTACATGACACATCAGGTGTTGTAAATAATCTACATGACACACCAAGTGTTGTAAATAACCTACATGATGCATCAAGTAATATAAATAACCTACATGACACACCAGGTATTGTAAATAATCTACATGACACATCAGGTTTTGTAAATAATCTACATTGACACACATTTCTTGCTAATAATATAAATGATAAACAATGAGTCTTGTAAATAAACTATGTGACACTCATCGGATCTTGGTAAACATCTACATGACACACATCGGATCTTGCTTATTAAACAAAAATGATAAACATTGAGTCTTGTACATAAATACATGACACACATTGGACCTTGCCTATGATATTAATAATAAACATTGAGTCTTGTAAATAACCTATCTGACACATATTGGATCTGGTTTATGATATAAATGATAAACATTGAGTCTTGTAAATAAATTATCTGACACACATTGGATCTTGTTTATGATATAAATGATAAACATTGAGTCTTGTGAATAAACTATCTGACACACATTGGATCTTGTTTATGATATAAATGATAAACATTGAGTCTTGTAAATAAATTATCTGACACACATCGGATCTTGTTTATGATATAAATGATAAACATTGAGTCTTGTGAATAAACTATCTGACACACACTGGATCTTGTTTATGATATAAATGATAAACATTGAGTCTTGTAAATAAACTATCTGACACACATTGGATCTTGTTTATGATATAAATGATAAACATTGAGTCTTGTGAATAAACTATCTGGCACACATTGGATCTTATTTATGATATAAATGATAAACATTGAGTCTTGTGAATAAACTATCTGACACACATTGGATCTTGTTTATGATATAAATGATAAACATCGAGTCTTGTGAATAAACTATCTGACACGCATTGAATCTTGTTTATGATATAAATGATAAACATTTAGTCTTGCGAATAAACTATCTGACACACATTGGATCTTATTTATGATATAAATGATAAACATTGAGTCTTGTGAATAAACTATCTGACGCACATTTGATCTTTAAATAAACTATGTGACACAGCAGGCCTTGTAATAAACTAGTATGTGACACATCAGGTCTCGTAAACAATCTAACAGACACATCTTGAATGAAAATAATCCTACTGACACATAGTGTCTGGTTAACTATCTTAATGGCAAATTGGATAGTTTGAATAATCTAAATGAAAAAAAAAACAGGCCCTTAATAACAGTAAACAATCCTCTCCATACAGATGAAAAATATTGCGATCAGTTACCAGTTTTCAACAGAAACACGACATAATATAATGATGCACTTGTCACACTCTCAAACTTTCTATATTTGAAAGCAACTTGTGTATAAGTAATACTGAATACTTACGACCAACCCCCACTACATGTGACGGTAACGCTGGTGCTGTCTTTGGATCCTAGAAATCTCACATTGTCGCCTACGGTTCGCTCTGGGGTCGAGACGATGGCAAATTTCTTACCCCATACATCCACGGGTAACATCATTTCCACTGTATGATCTTTGGACTTTCCTGGGGGAACGATGGTAAGAACGTTTCCCGACATTACTGCCACTTTCTTGGTTGCATCGATGTGAGTGCCTGTCAGGTCGCCGCATGTCTGAATCTGTAGTGTTAAAACTAGAATGTGCAAATCTGTATAATACAATAGGCTGGTAATCTGTTAATATTTCGATATCAATATGGACGCCCGTTCTCCTTAATCTGCACACTAGAGACAAGTAACTATCATGTCTTCCAGACGCAGACTCAATAACCATAAATATGTATATGTAAGAACGTGTGATTGTGATGAGAGCAAAGCAAGAAATAGTTGTGTGAGAGTGTGTAGTTAAAGGAATAATATTCAACGACATTCTGAAATAAATAAATGTAAAACAAGCATTATTTCATAAAAGTCGAACTTGAATATCCTCATTTCTATACATGTTTCTCTTCGTGGAGATAGACATAGACATATGGATGGATATCTATAGATAATATCTGAAGATACAAAATACACACACAGAGAGGGCCACAAAAACACAAGCCTTTAGAACCAAAAGATACACACGAAAATACACTAACTGATAGACAAGACGGGTACACAAACATATATTCATTTCTATTGAAGTGACCTGAAGGGTGTCAAGTCTGTCCATATTCACGTTGATTACTTCATTCTTGTAGTATTTTCTGTTGTTGTACATCACTTCAATAGACGAGTGGACACCAAGAGTTACTGTTACCGATGTGCCATCTTCCACTCCTGGTTAGCAAAACCAAAAATATGTGAAAAACATGTAATTGAATAATATCTCTGTAATTAATCAGCTTTTAATATATCCAACGACAGCTTTTTTCTTATCCAACAATCATTCTTAAATTTTGCATTTTATTGGGGTCATAAACTCGATCCGTATCAATAAAAACCCTTTATTCTATTTAAAGATAATGTCAAATAATCAACATTTTATTTTTCCCGCGCTTGTATTGCGTCGTGCGTTTCGTCACATTATTAGTCTAAGCTGTAGACCACTTTTAATTGCGTTGATAGCACCAAAAGGTTTGTTGATGCTATTCCATAGAAAATTATCTCAGGAGTTCAGAACTGCTCGTCTGATGGAGTTCTGCTGCAGAATAAGGGGTGATAATTGCGGTTAAAATTGTCTGCCCTTAGATTTCGGGCAAAAAATAAGATTCTGCTTGGGCCTTTCTTGCATTTTATTTAGGTTGAAAAATGATATTTTGACATCAGCAATCAATGTAATTTGCCGAAATAGATATTCTAAGAATATTTTAGAGAAGTTTAAGACGCAATAAAATCCAAAATGGACGCCAAAATATCTATTTTTTGTAACAAATACACATTTCTGGGGAAATAAGCCATTCTTTTTAATCAAAGTTATTGTAAATTCTACTGGAATGTGATTAAATTTATAGAAACTTATAGGAGATTGTCTCAGGAGTTCAGAATCCATCATCTGATTGGTTTCTTTCCCAAAATAACGGGTGAGCATTGAGGTTAGTTGTCTGCCATTGGATTTCAGGCAAAAGGTAAAATTCTGTTGAGGCCTCAATTGCATGTTTTTTATGGTATCAAATGTCATTTGAACATCAGCATTTCATGTTTTCTACCAAACGACAGAATTTGATCATGTCTAAGAATGGTTTCAGACCCAAAAATATCCAAAATGGTCGTAAAAAATGTTTATTTTTAGTAACAAACACCCATTTCTGTGGAAAAAAAGCCTTTTTTTCCATCAAATTTAGTATTCATTATATTTGAATTGTGATTAAATGTATAGAAACTTAAATGAGGTTGTCTCAGTAGTTCAGAATTCATCATTTGATGGGTTTCTTTCCAAATAACGGATGAGCATTGAGGTTAGTTGTCTGTCCTTGGATTTCAGGCAAAAAGTTAAAATTCTGTTTGGGCCTCAGTTTCATGTTTTTTATGGTATCAAATGTAGTGTAAACATCAGCATTTCATGTTTTCTGCCAAACTAAATAATCTGAAGATGTTTTAGAGAAGTTTCAGACCCAAATATATACAAAATAGCCACCAAAAATGTCTATTACTAGTAACAAATACACATTTAAAGGGAAATAAGCCATTTTTTTTCAATCAAAGTTAGTATCTATAATATTTGAATTGTGATTAAATGTATGGAAATTTATAGGAGGTTGTCTCAGGAGTTCAGATATCATCATCTGATGGGTTTCTTTTTCCAAAATAACGGAGGTTTAGCTGGTTAGTTGTCTGCCCTTGGATTTCAGCCAAAAATGTAAGATTCTGTTTAGGCCTTAATTGTATATTATTTAGGGTATCAAATGGTGTTTTAATATCAATATTTCATGTTTCCTACCAAACTACAGAATTTGAAGATGTTCTAAAGGAGTTTCAGACATTGAAAAATACAAAATTGCTGCCAAAATGTATAGTTTTAGTAACAAATATACATTTCTGGGATAATATCGCTTGTTTTTAAGCAAAGGTAGTTTTAGTTCAATTAGATTGAAATGATTCTCCAAAAATTGCTAAGATATTTATACTATGATTTACTACATTAATAAGATTTAAAATGTTGATATGATATTCGACACTTCGGCTCTCAAGAAGACAACCCTAAAGATCAGACATGCTTTTGTAATCTTTCGGATAAATATGTACATGACATTCTTACGATTTGATTAGAAACAGAATGTCAAAATCATATAATTATATATTTCTACATTGAAAATATAACCATGTTCATGAACATATCTAATCGAGATGTTAATTTCATTTAAATTAACAGCGGAGAAATACTATCAAGTAGGTGTTTGCCTACAGTTACAGAATATACTTGCATTAAAGAAAATTACTATCACTAACTTTACTGTCTGCATTCAGGTATCTTGTTATTTAGTCACCATCTTTAAACATCTCATCTGCTCCAAAGAATAATTCACCGTAACTAACAATTTCATTCTCATATGTGAGTGCAACTGTTCCCTGTCACAGAGCAGAGTAAATTTCTTTTGGTTGCTGGTTCCCTTCATACCAGTGCATTTGATACACATTGTCTTCACTGTCCATGAGCCAACCTCGTCCTACAGGAGACCGAATATTAGGGCTTGGCATATGAGCTCTTTTTCACATTGCTACCACAAAATTTGCTCTCTGAACTAGTAGAGTCAATGCATAAACACAATGTGGTAAAGCGCTCGGATTCAGTCCCGTGATAGAGGCTAAATGGTCATGAAATTATCTTAATTGGTGCATAGACCTTTTGGAAGATACCGAATCACGTCTTATCGACACTTGTTCCATGTTGCTGTCCATACAGAGCACATACAAAGGCTTCACATTAAAAAGTGGTCAAAGCGTTCATTTCATTTCCTCTTAGGGCTGTCATGCAGTTAGAAACATTTTTTATTTCTATCGAATACAAACAGTTTATTTTGCCCTTGTTCAGAAAAGCGGACACATAGTCACAGCCTGTCATCAGGTGAGGGCCACTTTTGTGTTACAACGATGTTCAGTCGCATCCAGAATTGTAACCCTTGTACATCTTTTTTCTGAATTAGTTCGTCTTCAGCCTTGAAGCTAACACATTCGTTGTTCACAGCCAGGCACAAGGAACAGTCTGTAAGTACAGTCACATACTCAGATCTCACCCCTGATACTAGTAACATAAATAGCGCTTTCTAAAAGGAACTTGATCCCAACGCTGCCTGTCAGTCTTTTGGCCGTGTTTGTACAGATCCTGTAATGTTAAACACACCCTCATCGTTTTCTCTTCTATCTATGTCTTTGATCGATGGGGGTATGTATGTATCACATATCAGATAAACTTGCTTGGACATTGTAACCAGTTGTTTCAAAGTCATTTTGCAAGCTCTCCAAAGGTCACTGAAGCATTCTTCTGTTAGTGAAGGAAGAACACTGCATCAACAATGTATGCATCCATTTCAGTTCAGGATAGGTTGATTATCAAAATATTTTTTCAGCATGTGCATCAGTTTTGGAATTTCAGCGGTATTCATGCTTCATGTCAGTATGTAAAAAAGACAGTGAAGCTGGTGTTAGAGGAAATTTGAGTACTTTTTCAAAGTCAATTTTCTCTAGAGTGCTAAAAAGCAGCTACCACCCAAACAGACCCAAGTGTCTGCCACCTCTCGGGTTGTCTTGCTCACTGGTTGTTTATTCTTAACAGATGCGTACACACATTTTTTCTTTATTTTCTTACGCTTTCTTGGTTTTCCATACCTTAAATGACGGTTTAAGACTGCCTTTCGTGAACTCATCTGTCCTTGCTTCGCTGGCCCTGATAAAATCAAGTAAATCGCTCTTTATGTCATCATTTAGTTTCTTTTCTTTAGTAAGGCAGTATAGCTTATCACTAGCATCGACCCTTAAAAGGGTTCTTGTTGATGGCTGTTACCATGCACTTAAAATTATCATGATCCTCCTCCAGACTGTTGGTAAGGTTTTTCATTGAATATTCAAAACGACTCATACCAGTATTATCCGAGCTGTGCTAATAAGAGGGCTCCTAACTGATTGTGTGACCATTAAAGGAAACAAACGATACCATACCTGTATAGCGATATGCTGCATCGGCATTCACAGTCTGCTCCAATGTCCTTTTTTTTGTACGTCTTACCAAACGTGCTCCATTCTCTGGAATTGTAGTCATACCCGGATGGCTCTTTTTACAATACACTAAGGTACTTGACCATCCATAATCAATAGTTTGGCCTGTTCCAACGAAGAAGAGTGGAATTAGCTGCTTAAAACACAAATATAGGTAGATCATTGGTATGTTCTAGTTGCCCTAATAAAGACCAACAGTCTATAGACTAGGTTGATATAGATCATCCAGAACTGGGATGTAGCTCATGAATGCTCTCGGCTAAGAGTTTTATCACAGAATGACTCATATTTGCACATTAGGTCGAAGAACTCTTCTGACGTCTCAGGATCTTTCATGACTACTGGGGAAAGGGTTGTACTGAAGGATTCAAGCATGCTAGCTTTTGCTTCAGATTGATCTCCCACAAAGAATTTAAAGTGCAGAGTTGTCATCGCAGATACAGGCAACGGATGTAGTCCTTTGGACCTGTAATAGTGTGTTCCTAGCAGGAATCCATTCTGTGATCCTGTTTACAATACACAATAATCTATCTAGATAGTTGGACCACTGGAGACGTCAATATAGTGACCATGGCAAACACGATAAAATAACACAATATGAAAGGCACCGAAGCATATAAATATGTTGTCGAAGTCTAGGGCCTCTTATGCCTGTATTTGGATTGCAGGCTTTGCAATGGCCAATTCATAGGTGACCATTACATATACCTGTCCTTCGACTCTGCATCCGTTACATAAAGCGGTATTTCGATATATTTCTTTGTATATTCAAACTTTGACATTCTATGTTTCTTTCTACTTGGCTCTAATGATTTATCCTCCTTAATAAATCATTTACGACCCTCAATAACATACACTTAGGCCTAAACAGAATCTTACTTTTTTGGCTGAACTCCAAGGGCAGACAACTTACCTCAATGCTCATCCTTTTTTTCGGGAAGGAAACCCACCAGAGAATCAATTTTGAACTTCTTAGAGAACCGCTTAAAGATTTATATACATTTAATCACAATCAAACTGAACTAATACTACCTTTACTAAAAAACAAGGAGGTATTTACCCTAGAAATGTCTATTTGTTACTAAAAAAAGACATTTTTGGCAGCCATTTTGTATATTTTTGGGTCTGAAATCTCTCTAAAATATTATCAAATTTTGGAGTCTGGCAGAGAATACGATATGGTGATATACAAACACAATTTGATACCCTAAATAACATGCAACTAAGTCCTAAACAGAATCTTACATTTTTGCCTGAAATCCAAGGGCAGACAACTAACCTCAATGCTCATTCGTTATTTTGGGGAAGAATCCCATCAGATGATGATTTCTGAATTTCTGAGACAACCTCCTATAAGTTTATTTACATGTAATCACAATTCAAATATAATAAATACTGAATTTGATTTCAAAGAATTGCTTATTTCCCCAGAAATGTGTATTTGTTACTAAAAATAGACATTTATATCGGCCATTTTGTATATTTTTGGGCCTGAAACCTCTATAAAACATCTTCAAATTCTGTCGTTTGGTAGAAATCATGAACTGCTGATGTTTTTGATACCATAAAAACCATGCAATTGAGGCCTCAACAGAATTTTAACTTTTTGCTTGAAATCCAATGGCAGACAACTAACCTCAATGTTCATCCATTATTTTGTGAAAGAAACCACTCAGATAATGGTTTCTGAACTCCTGAGACAACCTCCTATAAGTTTCTATACATTTAATCACATTCCAATATAATTTATACCAACTTTGATTTAAAAAAAATGCCTTATTTCCCCAGAAATGTATATTTGTTACTTAAAATAGACATTTTGGCAGCCATTTTGGATTTTTTCTGCGTCTAAAACTTCTCTAAAACATTCTCAGAATATCTATTTCGGCAAATAACAATGATTGCTGATGTCAAAATATCATTTTTCACCCTAAATAACATGCAAGAAAGGCTTTAGCAGAATCTTACTTTTTTTGCCTGAAATCTAAGGGCAGACAACTTTAACCGTAATTGTCACCCCTTATTCTGCAGCAGAACTCCATCAGACGAGCAGTTCTGAACTCCTGAGATAATTTACTATGGAATAGCATCAACAAACCTTTTGGTGCTTTCAATTAAAAGTGGTCTACAGCTTAGACTAAATGTATGAAGTTTATTGATCCTTGTAGATCCATTCACATATAGATCATCATCTGAAACGTTTGCTTCTCTCATGGACTAAGCCAAATAAATCCATCCGCTAGTAGCGACAAATTTATTTAATCGGTCAGAATTATGACAAACTCGCAAATCATATAGCCATTAAACGATAAATGACGTCATGACAATATGGCAAATTCCTTCATTTCCTTGCTATTTTCACAAAAATAACTTAAAAATGCAACAAAATTCGAAAATTCAGAAATGTTTTGGAAATGTGAAGAATGGGGAATAATTAATTTCTTTCACTTGGTTCTTGCACGTTACGCGTATACAAAATCTCCATATTTCGTTATTTCAGGTTCTGTACAATATGCAATGGGATATCCTCGAATTCTGCGAAGATAACGCCATACTAAACATTAGTTTGGTGGTATAAAGGCGATCCTAAGTAGATTCATTTGATCGTACCCATTGATAACGTCTACCCATTCTTCATGATAACTTATGCAGAACGTGGTTACTCAACCCCTGCTAAGGGTATATCAAAGAACAATGGAAATTATGGAAATCGGTTCACTTCTAAGCACTGTGTTAAGTCCTCTGATATACCTACCAATTACCATGAGTTCGCAGGGTGAGGGTTCACACGGATAATGGGTCACGGCGTAGTATTCCGTTCCCAGAACGTCCACGGGGTAACCAAGGAAAGCGTCGTTAGAATACTCCTCGATATTTGTACCATACACAACCACTTCGTCGTCAGCTGGAAAATAAACAATGTGTATAGATATGTACATTTGTACATAGCGACGGTGGATATTTGAATAGAGACAATGTTCACCAGTGACTTGAACTGTATGTGCAAGGGTTGTTCGGAAAGTTCGTAGAATTGCAAGGGTTGTTCGGAAAGTTCGTAGAATTTTGTTATAACTCTGTGTAACATTGTTTGATACTCTTGAAATTTTATACATGCATGCATTCACCTGTTTCCAACATATATTAAACGTGAAAAAACAAAGACATCATTCTAGCAAGATATATTGGTTACTGTAGCAACGTAGCTACCGGTAGCCTGAGCAGGTCGGAACATTTCAAACATTATCCACATAATTAAAGCGTGGTTGGTCTCACTCACCGTGTTATACGAGACACGAAAAAACAGCTTGCAATAACATGACATCATGACGCCATTCCTCTGAATTTCAAAACATTATCAGAAAACTGGTATGTCGAAACATATAAAATGGCTAAATAAACAAAGAAAGAGTGTCGACATTGCTAGTGACTATGTTGAGAAAAAGCAACGATTGTTGGACTTAGGCGACGCTTAAAATTAAATGACGTCATAAAAAACATTACCTTGCTCCGGGCAGGTGATATGTACGTTTTTGTATTATGCAAGAACAATTCAATTTTTTGAATATCTCAATGATTTCTTCAGACTTAGTAGCATATATAGGTTAAAATGTATGATGATTTATTTTGTTTGATTTTAAAACGCTCATATGCTTTTTTAAAACAAAATTCTACGAACTTTCCGAACAACCCTCGTATATGTACAAAGTGAGAATGGGTATATGAAAAGAGACATTGTTTACCAGTGATTTGTACTGGATGTATTTGTACAAAGTCAGTATGGGTACATCAATAGAGACAATGGTTACCAGTGACTTGTACTGTATGTATATGTACAAAGTGGGTATATGTACATCAATAGAGACAATGCTTACCAGTGACTTGTACTGGATGTATATGTACAAAGTGAGTATGGGTACACCAATAGAGACAATGTTTACCAGTGACTAGTAATGTATGTATATGTACAAAGCGAGTATGGGTACATCAATAGAGACAATGCTTACTAGTGACAAGTAATGTATGTATATGTACAAAGCGAGTATGGGTACATCAATAGACTCAATCCTTACCAGTGACTAGTAATGTATGTATATGTACAAAGCGAGTATGGGTACATCAATAGAGACAATGCTTACTAGTGACTAGTAATGTATGTATATGTACAAAGTGAGTATGGGTACATCAATAGAGACAATGCTTACCAGTGACTAGTAATGTATATATATGTACGAAGCGAGTATGGGTACATCAATAGAAACAATGCTTACCAGTGACTTGTACTTGATGTATATGTACAAAGTGATTATGGGTATATCAATAGAGACAATATTTACCAGTGACTTGTGCTGGATGTAAATGTACAAAGTGAGTATGGGTACATCAATAGAGACAATGTTTACCAGTGACTAGTAATGTATGTATATCTACAAAGCGAGTATGGGTACATCAATAGAGACAATGTTTACCAGTGACTAGTAATGTATGTATATGTACAAAGTGAGTATGGGTACATCAATAGTAACAATGTTTACCAGTGATTAGTAATGTATGTATATGTACAAAGTAAGGATGGGTACACCAATAGAGACAATGCTTACCAGTGACTTGTAATGGATGTATATGTACAAAGCGAGAATGGGTACATCAATAGAGACAATGTTTACCAGTGACTTGTACTTGATGTATATGTACAAAGCGAGAATGGGTACATCAATAGAGACAATGTTTACCAGTGACTTGTACTGTATGTATATGTACAAAGTGAGTATGGGTACATCAATAGAGACAATGTTTACCAGAGGCTTGTACTGCATGTATATGTACAAAGCGAGTATGGGTACATCAATAGAGACAATGTTTACCGGTGACTTGAACTGTATTTATATGTACAAAGCAATCATGGGTACATCAATAGAGAGATTGTTTACCAGTAATTTGAACTGGATGTATATGTATAAAGCCAGTATGGGTACATCAATGGAGACAATGTTTACCAGTGACTTGAACTGTATGTATATGTAAAAAGCAAGTATGGGTACGTCAATAGAGACATTGTTTACCAGTGACTTGTACTGGATGTCTATGTACAAAGCGAGTATGGGTATATCAATAGAGACAATGTTTACCAAAAAAAAATTATTTATTTCAAATAGCAGGCATGTCGGCAACACTTTGCCATTGGCCTTAACAATATATAAATTTACGAAATATAGCAAACATTACAAAGCAATAGAAAACATAGTAAAATAGCATGTACTTTTCACAGAAAAGCAAATACAAAATTAAATATAAAAAGAAAACAAGATACCCGATGGAATGACAGAAGAATTTGACAATAATTGATACAGAAAGAGTAATAGTTTACGGTTCATTGCTTCTAATCCTGAAAGCATCCCTTATAAATTTTGCAGTATTAAGTACAGTACATCTGTTTTCTGATGACAAAATGTTGTTGAATTTATTAACAGTAGGAAAAGAGGTTAACTTAAGATAGTCTGTTCGTAAATCTCTGTACTTTGGGCAAATCATTAAGAAGTGATACTCCGTTTCGACTTGACCCAAATTACACTGTTTACAAAGTCGATCGTTACGGTTTGTATTATTATGTCTACCAAGTTCTATTTCTAGCATGTGACATCCAACTCTAAAACGTATATATTCCTTTCTAAGTTGTGAATTTTGTAAAATATCCAAATACTTCTCATATTCAAAGTTAGGTTTGTAATTTTTATGATAACATAGTTTTGTCATGTTATTTAAGTTAGCTCTCCATTCTTGTATAAATTGATCTTTTAATCGAGTTTTGAAAATATAACTATATTTAAAATCTGAATTGAAATTTTGAAGTGCATCAGTGCAACCCAAACTGTTTAATAAATTTCGAATAGAAGAAGCCCAACTTTTGGCATTCAAAAGATTGCTATTCTTGGAGTATGCTTCATGAATTAATGAGTCTGGATTCATCATTATCTTTATCCAGTAATTAAGCGCCCTTTCTTTACAAACAATAGAAAGGGGAATTCGACCTAACTCGCCTAATACAGCATAATTTGTAGTTTGTTTATTAACAGATAAAATGTGTTTGCAAAATCTAATATGAATTTTATCAACTTCTTTACATGTATAAATACCCCAAATATTTGATCCATACAGAATAATCGGTACCACCATAGTATCAAAAAGATTAAGTTTTGTTTTAATGTCAATATTTATTCTTCTAAAAAGTGCAAGAAGATTAAAATAAGCTTGCCAGGCTTTATTCACTTGTAATTTGATAGATCTTGTTATATTACCAGTATAATAAAAATGAATGCCAAGATAGCAGAAGGTGTCAACAGTTTCTACTTCTGTACCATTAATATAAAATGAAGGATGTGAATTTGACCTTCTTTTTTCAAAAATGCATATCTTGGTCTTAGATTCGTTTATTTTGAGGCCCCATTTAAGAGAGTACTGGTATAGACTGTCAAGCTGAATCTGGAGGCAGTCAGCTTTTGTACTAAACATACATATATCGTCTGCAAATAAAAGCAAAAAATAAGAAAATAAGTTAATGTCATTATCATTCATGTTTTGTAAATCAAAAATATTGTTGACATCGTTGATAAACAGAGAAAAAAGTATCGTGGAAAGTGGCTCTCCCTGCTTCACTCCCACTGCAACATCAAAAAACTCTGAGGAACTACCGTCAGACAATTTCACACATGACTTAACGTTACTATAAATAGCTTTTAAAATATTAATCATTTTACAACTAATACCAGCTTTAACAAGCTTTAACCATAGAGCGTCGCGTATAACACTGTCGAATGCTTTCTCAAAGTCAACAAGGGCACAATACAGTTTACATTTATTAAATAAGACATTTTGAATAACAGCATGTAATAAGAAAATACAATCGGCAGTGCTACGCTTTTCACGAAAACCAAATTGGCAATTGTTATAGATCCCTTCAGATTCACACCAATTGTCAATTCGTTTTTTTAATAAGGACGAAAAAAGCTTCGCAAGTATGTTGACAAGTGTTATTCCTCTGTAATTAGAGGGGTTATTAACATCACCTTTTTTGTGTATCGGTACAATAATACCTTTACACCAGGATTCTGGATAAACTCCCGTATCGAAAATGTGGTTGAAAACGTCGACTAAATATGGTGTGATAAAAGAATTTGCATATATAAAAAAGTCAGCAAAGATGTTTTCCAAAACTGGGCTTTTATTTCTCTTCATTGAAGAAATAGCTTGCGATACTTCCTCACAAGAGAAGGGTTTATCTAAACTTTCTATATTTGGAATGTGCTCTGAGGCGTAACTAAATTCGTCTGCATAATATTGTCTGTGAGAAGCATTACTTATTGTTCTAAAATGGTTTACCAAAGCATTTGTATCGAAATCAGAGGGTAAATTTTCTCTCTTTTTAATCCTGAATTTATTAATATACTGCCAGAACTTTTGTGGATTGTCTCTGCTTAAGTTAGATAACCTGACTTGTTCTGTTTTAAAGTAAGAACATTTTGCTATCCGTTTAGCTTTACAAAAATATCGTCTGCTGGCCAAAAATAAAAGTCGGTTTTCCTCAGTTCTTTTCCCTTTGTATTGTTTTCTTCGTTTTAAAAACAATGCTTTAGCTTCTTTACATGATTGGTCAAACCATGGGGAACACGTGCTTAATTGACCAGACCTCACGTGCACAGTTTTCCCACATGCGTCGAATGAGATTGTATTGACAATGTCGGAGAGCCTATTTATACACACATTGATATCTCCTCCTTCACTCAAAAGATTATCTCTAAGTGAATCAAAGTGAACACGATTTGAAATTAAACTAAGATTGAATTTTTCATTATCCAGGGTATTCCAAAAAAGTCTTTTTTTCAAAATGTTTTCATGACAAGTCTTAAAAGTTTCATATCTGATATCGAATTGGATCGGACAGTGATCCGAAAACTCTGTCAGTTCTAAAACATCCATATTGTTTAGTTTAGAAGGAGTATACATATCAGTAATCAAATAATCTACTAAACTTGCTGCAAAACAATTGGTAGCTTGATTATAACAAGTAAATTTTCCGCCTTCAAGACGACCATTCATAATGAGAACATCATTTGCAATACAAATATTTAATAAATTAATCCCGAACGTATTGCAAGTGCCATCTTGCGATACCCTCGGTTTAATTTGACTACCAACACTATAGGACGGACAATTAACATATCTATCAATTGTATCGCTATCAATAAAATCAGGTCAAGTGCCGGTTCTAGCATTAAAGTCACCCATTATTAAAACATCACCTAAGGCTTTAAACCGAGATATATCAGCATTCAAAACATCAAAAAAGTCGTATTGAAAAAGTGGTGATTGTATGGATTTGTAAACATTAGATTCCTCGGGAGGAATATAACATACACAAATATATAAGATCAAAGTATTATTAACTCCGTAACGCTTCAATTTGAACCACATGATTCCTTTAATGTTGTTTTGGACACACTCTATATTTTCCTTAAGATACGACTTAAAGTAAGCACATACTCCACCACTTTCACGCTTTGCTTTATTGTTAGTTTTTGGTCTTGGGCATGAGATATAGTCGTATCCTTTGATAATTATATTAGAATTGGCATTGACCCAAGTCTCTGTAAAAAATAATAAGTCGTATTTGTTAACAAAGTTAATAAAATCGCTATCATTTAATTTTTGATGAAGGCCCTGAACATTCCATAAGAGGCATTTAAGCCGACTGCCCTGTGGTTCCTAGTTCCGAGCGTCTGCAGGGATCGCTTCGCCAGCGGAGTTAAGGGTTACGGGATTTCCGTCGATATACAGTTTATCGTACCTAATATAGGCACGTTTATTCTGTTCCCTCGCCTTAATCATCGCAGGGATGAGTTGCTTTCGCCTCTCTTGAATTAAACGTGGATATTGGTCACTGACATAATGAGATGTTTCTGATGACAATTCACGGGTTTTCTGCTTCACAAAGAGTTTGTCTTGATAGTAGTTAAACTTAGCTACAATGGGGCGTTTGGTTCCAGCTCGGTAACCGCCGATACGATGAGCGCGATCTATTTTTACAGACGAGCATGCGTTTTGTATGCCAAGTGCACGTTCACAGTGGTTCAATATGGTGTGGGTACAATCCTCGTTACGCCTGGCTTCTGGGGTGTTGCACTCCTCGAAGTTAAAAAAAAGCAGATTGTCTCGCATAGATCGTGCCTGTAAATCTAACAACTCCTCAGATAACCGTCTATTCGCCGTCTCAAGTTTGACCATGTCCTGCTTTATACGACCATTCCTCTTTTCGTCTTCTTGGATAGATTTTTCGATTTCGCACTGTTTTGTTTTGATTTCGTCTAATGTTTGCGACTCGAAGGCTCGACTTGCTTCAATTTCCGATAGACGCTGGTTGGTTTCAATAGTTTTTGTTTCAAGTGACGAGACCCTTTTATCGATGTTTACAATTGTATGGTTAACGGCTGACATAGTAATTGCTATATTGTCGAGTTTCTTGAGTATAATATCAAAGTGATTTTGCTGCATCGTTATCTGGGCTGTAGGTACCGTGTCATCTGTTGATTGGTTCAGTAGTGACAGGAGATGTGGAGGGATCACAGACCCAAATTGACATGGAGTACTTTAGGGGACGATGGTTGGTCGATCGTCGATGTATCGGTCGTACTTTGGTCAGTCGACATGGAGTAGATGTCAGTGACATGTACTGTATGTATATGTACAAAGTGAGTAAGGGTACATCGATAGAGACAATGTTTACCAGTGACTTGAACTGTATGTATATGTACAAAGTGAGTATGGGTATATCAATAGAGACAGTGTTTACCAGTGACTTGAACTGTATGTATTTGTACAAAGAGAGTATGGGTATATCAAAAGAGACAACGTTTACTAGTGACTTGAACTGTATGTATATGTACAAAGAGAGTAAGGGTACATCAATAGATACAGTGTTTACCAGTGACTTGAACTGTATGTATATGTACAAAGTGAGTAAGGGTACATCAATAGAGACAATGTATACCACTGATTTGTACTGTATGTATATGTTCAAAGTGAGTAACGGTACATCAATAGAGACAATGTTTACCAGTGACTTGAAATATATGTATATGTAGAAAGTGAGTATGGGTATATCAATAGAGGCATTGTTTACCAGTGACTTGTACTGGATGTATTTGTACAAAGCGACGATGGATATTTGAATAGAGATACTGCTTACCAGTGAGTTGAACTGTTTATAGATATGCACAAAGCGAGTACGGTTATATGAATAAAGAACTAGTTTACCCGTTACAAGGACTCCTTTACTGCTCAGTTCTGTTCCAACTCCCCGGATTCTATTGTCGATTTTCAGCTGGTAAACTTCACCGGAAGTTACAGTAAACTGCCCGTCTACATTAGCCAAACTGAATCGTGGTGCGGTTACCTACAACATAAACTGTCGAGTTTTGTTTCTTGTTGTTATTTTTTTGCATATTGTGGAGGATTATGGGCTGAATATATGCGACGCAATGATCGAAACTCATTTTTACCAAGGGCTTACATAGTAGAGATGCATTGTGAGAGCTACAATGTTACATGTGCAATACGGATACTAAGTACAGACGAAATTATAGAATGGCGTTGTTAACTTGGCGTTAACAATGATTAAATTGAATTGTACTCCTGCGTTAACATAAATGAATTGAGCTTAGTACTGGATTAACGTAAATGAGATGAGTTTGGTCCTGCATTAACGTAAATGAAATGAGTTCAGTTCTGCTTTAACGTAAATGAATTGAGCAAAGTCCTGCATTAACATACATAAATTGAGATGAACTATCGGGGTAACATAAATGATACCAGTGAACTACCGGGTAAGCATAAATGGTACGAGTGAACTACCCGGTTAACATAAATGGTACGAGTGAACTATCCGGTTAACAGAAATGATACAAGTGAACAACCGGGTAAGCATAAATGGTACGAGTGAACTACCTGGTTAACATAAATGGTACGAGTGAACTACCAGGTCAACAAAAATGATACGAGTGAACAACCGGGTAAGCATAAATGGTACAAGTGAACAACCGGGTTAGTATAAATGGTATGAGTGAACTACTGGGTTAGTATAAATGGTACGAGTGAACTACCGGGTTATCATAATGGTACGAAGGAACTCCCGGGTTTACATAAATGGTACAAGTGAACTACCAGGTTAGTATAAATGGTACGAGTGAACTACTGGGTTAGTATAAATGGTACGAGTGAACTACCGGGTTAACATAAATGGTACGAAGGAACTTCCGGGTTTACATAAATGGTACAAGTGAACTACCAGGTTAGTATAAATGGTATGAGTGAACTACTGGGTTAGTATAAATGGTACGAGTGAACCACCGGGTTAACATAAATGGTACGAAGGAACTTCCGGGTTTACATAAATGGTACAAGTGAACAACCGGGTTAGTATAAATGGTATGAGTGAACTACTGGGTTAGTATAAATGGTACAAGTGAACTACCAAGTTAGTATAAATGGTACGAGTGAACCACCGGGTTATCATAATGGTACGAGTGAACTACCAGGTCAACAGAAATGCTACGAGTGAACAACCGGGTAAGCATAAATGGTACAAGTGAACAACCGGGTTAGTATAAATGGTACGAGTGAACCACCGGGTTATCATAATGGTACGAGTGAACTACCAGGTCAACAGAAATGATACGAGTGAACAACCGGGTAAGCATAAATGGTACAAGTGAACAACCGGGTTAGTATAAATGGTACGAGTGAACCACCGGGTTATCATAATGGTACGAGTGAACTACCAGGTCAACAGAAATGATACGAGTGAACAACCGGGTAAGCATAAATGGTGCGAGTGAACTACCGGGTTAGCATAAATGGTACGAGTGAACTACCAGGTTAACGGAAATGATATGAGTGAACTACTGGGTTGGTATAAAAGGTACGAGTGAACTACCCGGTGAGTATAAATGGTACGAGTGAACTACCGGGTTAGTATAAATGGTACAAGTGAACTACCGGGTTAACATAAATGGTGCGAGTGAACTACCGGGTTAACATAAATGGTACAAGTGAACTTCCGGGTTTACATAAATGGTACGAGTGAACCACCGGGTTAACATAAATCATACGATGAACTACCGGGTTTACATAACTGGTACGAGTGAACAACCGGGTTAGCATAAATGGTAAGATTGAACTACAAGGTTAACACAAATGGTATGAGTAAACTACCAGGTTAACATAAATGGTGCGAGTTAACTACCGGGTTGACATAAATGGTACGTGTGAACTCCCGGGTTAACATAACTGGTAAGGGTGAAATACCGGGTTAACATGAATGGTACGTGTGAACTCTCGGGTTAACATAATTGATACAGGTGAACTACTGGGTTATCATAAATGGTATGCATGAACTACCAGGTAAACATAAATGGTACGAGTGACCTACCAGTTTAACAGAAATGATACAAGTGAACAACTGGGTAAGCATAAATGGTACGAGTGAACTACCAGGTTAACATGAATTACAAGAGTGAACTACCGGGTTAGCATAAATGGTACAAGTGAACTACCGGGTTAGCATAAATGGTACAAGTGAACTACCAGGTTAGCATAAATGGTACAAGTGAACTACCGGGTTAGCATAAATGGTAAGTGTGAACTACCGGGTTAACATGAATGGTACGAGTGAACAACCGGGTTAACATAAATGGTAAGGGTGAACAACCGGGTTAACATAAATGGTACGGGTGAACTACTGGGTTAACATAAATGGTACGGGTGAACTTCTGGGTTATCATGAATGGTATGAGTGAACTTCCGGGTTAACATGAATGACACGAGTTTCCTCTTGCGGTAACATAAGGGAATCAAGTTTACGCTCGCATTTACATACATAAATCGAGTTTACTCCCGCGTTAGCATAATCAGGCCTTCCAGCAGCAACTCACAAAAAGTAGGAAAAAGGTAGTAGGTTGTTTGACAGAATATGGCAAATAACTTATCTGAGTGGGCATTCTAAATGCAAAATCCTAGCATTCTTTGCGCCATGTGGACTATTCTCTGCATAACAGGATAAAGACACTGGGCTTCTTTCATCAGATTGCTCTGAAGCGGTAGGCGTTTCTGTAGATATTCAGCAACTGTCTGGTATAAAGGCTTCATGCCTAACTACACCTTCTTTTTACAACTATGTTCTAGGGTAGATAAAGTTGTCTTTGTGTCATTTTAAATCTCCATGTCAGTAACATCAGAACACAACTCGGCTTTCAGAACACCCACTGCCAGCAACTGCCTGTCCTTACAATTTTCAACGGATTCATGATTGTCTTCAGCAGATCTGCTCAGAGTACAGCCAATGGATAAGCGGCCCTTTCTTCTGAAAGTGGTCCAGGAAAGATTCAAACAAAGGCCCTGTGTTTGTCAAGAACTGGATCTGAGCATGTCATCCTTTGCCCTTAAGTTCACAACAAATACGTTGATACCTTTCGAACACTACACTCTGTATGATTCTCTTTGTTCATAGCTGGGTGGTCAGTTATGAAATACTTACTGGCAGCTTTTCAGTTGTGCAATATTCTCAGCAGAGCAGGGACGAGTGTTAGCCACCAACACTGAACATGATGCACAAACATTTCATCATTCAGTCCCAGTCTTGCCAAGGTTTCCTGGAAGTCCTCCAGCTGACATATGTGTCACTTGAACCACTGAAAAATGTGCGCTGCCAGTTGTTCAGCATCTTCACCATATACATATATTACTTTCTTGAAGGCGATGTGGTCAACATGAAGGGTACAAGAAAATTAATGGCACCGACTCTGCAAACCCTAACCTCTTCTTATAGTCATTGAGTTTTTTCCGTATTGATTTGTCCACACTTAAGCCATCACAACCAAGAACAACTAACTGTTGAACATTCAGTTCAAAATCATTTTCAGTTAGTGTTTAAATGATTCCCTCGGTTACCAAATCATCTGGAGCATGTCCAAACAGTGGACTCTTGAGATATACAATTGAAACATGTCCATTTTTAACATTCCAATTCGAAAGAAGAATACTACATTGTCTTTTTGTCTTGGCAAGTACCTTTTGACTTGCTCATGGTCAAGTCTCCAGACTCTTGTCCTGGAAACATGGCTATAAATATTTCAGTAAGACGATCACATGAACTATACAACATACCAGTAACGCTGCAACGTTCAATGCCCATAGAGCTTCAACTTTTGCCTCTTGTTCAGTGTGTGTGTTGGCGAGGGGCTGTAGGTTTACAACTTTCCCAACATCTCCTCTTTGAGTGCTCGTTGAAGTTAAAGGAGTTGGTTTTGCAACAAGCAGCAGTTTCTGTGTCTTTTTTCCAATACTTTATTTGTGATTTGCTCTATGAGCATGGTTGATAACCTGATGTAAACCATTGTTTGCACAAGACATGGTATTGAAACACACAAAACAGTAGTATGCATCAAATTCATTTGAGGAATCCTGTCCACACCAGTCACCAACACTATTTCCATTATTGTCAAGCTTCACAAACCAAGACTTGCTGAACTTCCAACTGGCAAAGCTAGTTAACTAGTATATTTTTTTGTTACATCATGGGGAAAGCGAAGTTCATATTTTATATAGTTGCGGACTTTATTTACCAAAAAAGTAGGTATAGAAGGAACTTTTTAAGAAAACAGTAAGAAATGGTAGGAAGCTATGTAAATAGTAGGAAAAAAGGAAATAGGAGGGAAAAGAGGGAACGCTGGAAGGCCTGCCTAAATTAATTGAAGCTTAAACATAAATGAATTGAGATAACTCCAGCATTTACATAGGTGAATCAAGTTTACTTCAACATTAACATATAAATGTAAATTGAGTTAACTCCCGCATTAACATAAATGAATCAAGTAACCTCTCGCATTAACAAACAGGAACCGAGTTTACTCCCGCATTAACAAAATTGAACCGATTTTACTCCTGCATTAACAAAAAAGAATTGAGTTTACTCCCACATTAACATAAATGAATTGAGTTTACTCCCACATTAACATGAATGAATCGAGTTTACTCCCTTATTAACATAAATGAATCAAGTTTATTCCTGCATTAACAAAAATGAATCAAGTTTACTCTCGCATTAACAAAAAGGAACTGACTTTACTCCCGCATTAACAAAATTGAACCGATGTTTACTCCCACATTAACAAAAATGAATCAAGTTAACTCCCTTATTAACATAAATGAATCGGGTTTACTCCCACATTAACATAAATAAACTGAGTTTACTCCCTTATTAACACGAAGGAATCGAGTTTACCCCCGCATTAACATGAATGAATCGAGTTTACTGCAATGTTAACATAAATGAATCGAGTTTACTCCTGCATTAACAAAAATGAATTAGGTTTACTCCCTTATTAACAAAAATGAATCGAGTTTACTCCCACATTAACATCAATGAACCAAGTTTACTCCCACATTAACATAAATGAACTGAGTTTACTCCCTTATCAACATAAATGAATCGAGTTTACTCCCGCATTAACATAAATTAATTGAGTTTACTCCCTTATTAACATGAATGAATCGAGTTTACTCGCATGTTAGCATAAATAAATTGAGTTTACTCCCACATTAACAGAAATGAATCGAATTTATTCTCGCATTGACATGAATGAGTTGAGTTTACTCCCGCATTAACATAAATGAATCGATTTTACTCCCACATTAACATAAATGAATCGAGTTTAATCCCATGTAAACATAAATGAATCGTGTTTACTTCCACATTACTATAAATGAACCAAGCTTACTCCTACATATACATAAATGAATTGAGTTTACTCCCTTATTAATACGAAGGAATCGAGTTTACCCCCACATTGACATGAATGAATCGAGTGTACTCCAATGTTAACGTAAATGAAATAAAACCATCTTCCTTATCTTGTTTTTTTATATTTCCTTGTTACGCCCCTGAAGTTCTTAATAACATAACTACAATAATCATATTTTGTTTACAGACATGATCATTTAAAGTCATGATATTAATTTAACATACGCATGCAATAGGAATTCGTTTTCCGACATCATCAAATCAATAATTTTTAAACAACCTGGTATTAACAAAACCAGACTTGTTTACGGTGATTATCTAATTATAATGTTATTTCGACAAACTTTGATGTTAATTAAGCATTTTTATTAAAAAAAAAGAAAACATCAATAGTTGTGTACATCTTATTATTGTTATTGTGTTGAGCAATGAATAAAGGGCAAATTCTTATTTCGTCTTTACCCATTTCTTCCATATAAACCTTGGGCTGAAGACGAAAATCCCCAATTGTCTACACACAAATTTCACACCTTTCAAAAAAGAAATCCCATCTCATCAATTGGTGTATATTGAATTGTGTTTGACACAAGTTGCGTATAAAATGTAATGCAAGTTATTATCACATTTGTCTATGGATATGGTGGTTAGAAATGTGAGTAAAGTGTAGATCCAGAACAGAATAAGACAAATGTAAAAAGAAAACGCAGATGCCTCTAGACTGAGATTTTTCAGTGTTTTGGTGAAGCCTACTTTTTTTGTATTCAATGCTATTTACAACTGATTTGCTTTTCAATTCATCTTACAGTTTGGCTTTGCATACCGTCTTGCCATATAAACTCAAATTTGATAATCCTAAAATTAGATGGAAAAGTGTAAGTGTAAATTCAGATGGAAGTTAAGACTTTAAAATAGACTGTTTTCATGCTTACCACTAACTTGTCCAATTTTGTATATTGATAAGACGTTTATAGGCAAAACATATGACATCTCTTCACGATTTCTCTCACTATAATACTCACAAATTATGCAGATCTTAATCAGATGTAGGCATGATAGGTTGGATCTAAATTGATTATTTTCATGCTCAAAATCAGATAGTGTACACCCAAATAACCGTGTTTACGGGATGAGGGTATGTATTTATTGTCATACTAATTGTTTTTCATAAAACAAATGCTCAGTAAATTATTTTAATTGTGACATTTTTAAGCAACATTTGATTCATTATCAAACATTTTAAAGATGTAGATAAATTTGACTTCGAATTGTAAACGAAATGACAGAGTACGAAACTGGAAGTCACCGAATATAATACACTGTATTTAAAAAAAAGATTTAAATGAAAGTTTACTAGTCTACTTTGAGTATGATAAATAATGATAACTGTTGGTCATGATTTATAAGAGAAGAACATAATAGAACCATAACAAGTCGGGCATCATGTGGAACATTGGGCTTGATAAGTTATATCTAAAAAAAGCAGATTTTTACCGAGTCACATCTGTCATGAATTAAAAGGGATTCATCGTTAAATATACCAGAATTGTTGAAGACAGATAAGAGATAAACAACAAGGCATAAGTCACCCGCTGGGTTTACCTTTTAATTGTTTCAATAGAACGCGGTTGATATACAACAGGTTGATAATCGTGTCAAACTTGCTGTATACTTCAAAAGCTGGGTCCAAATTATAGAAAAGGGTTTTTGGGTTTCTACTCAAGCGACGTGATGAAAAAGGATTCAATTGTGGAAAAAGCAATTGATCAACTCTTTGAGGACTGCTTTCTCCACAAATAGGTAACACCCCAAATAAACCAAAATAGATAAGAAATTTGTTAAAAAATGGGCATATTTCATTTTCGTTCCAAACTATTTAAATGGATATTTATAAATGAACATGGATGATATCAAAACGAACATTGATCACAGAGTCCTTTCTCGTTTTCTGTTTACGCATACGCTTGATTTCCTTATCCTTGCGTTAAGAGCCTCGTTTAGGTTGATCTGAAAACGAGGCGAGATTAGGGTCCATTGGTAGATATAAAGTCAATGTTTGACATGACTTTTTGTAGAACCAGTCTATTCCGTTCTTACTCGGAGACGATCCGAATCAAATCCACTAACGCTAAATACAAATGCGCTTAGATCATAAAAAAATGTTCTTATTCACAGACACTGCCGTAAACCGGCAAAAAAATAGGTTCCGAAAAGATGCGATTATTGCATTTGCCAAAAACCGACCCCAGGAAATCAAAGTACCTGGAGTGAACTTTTCGAATCCTACAAGCTTCATCTTATTCTTCCTCTTTTCCTATGTTGTCGGGGGTATTTTAGCCTGTATTCGATAAGATAGACACCTAATCTTGGTATGTATTGTAGGTTCATGCCCTAGGTACGATTCTAGCCCAAAATACTGATAATCAGACCCTCAGTACATGGGCAATGGATTGTTTGCGGATTCAAGACCCGTAAAAACGCTTTGACAACTGTGAATTTTGGACGATTTTCAGTGCTTATTATCTCCGTTAATCGTATGCTGATACTTATGAAAACTACAAATTATTGTCAACATGCTCTATGTTAACCAATACATACAGACACATTTCTGATACGAGCACTTGTTAAGCGCTGTTCGGTGTTCGAACATTGGTCGAAAATCAAGGGGAGATATGCCTTCATTCAATCTCAGGAGATAGTACAAATTATGTTGGATAAGACTAGATGTATGTTGTAGGTTCATGTACATGTAATTTTAGACAAGTTAGCCGGTTGTTTGACTATCGGTCCGTTAGCAATGGTTTGTTTCCGGGATCAAACGCGGGTAAAATAGACCTTGATGTTAAGTGTATTTTGTGTATTGTTGATGCTATTCCTATATGGACAGAGAGGTTATTATTCTTTAATGTTTCTATAATACGTTAGTTTAACCTCATATTAACACATCGATAAAAGAAAAGAAGTTGTACAATTGTCCATATGTCAGTAAACCTGTCTGTACGAGGTTGCATGTCGTCAATTTCTTGATACAAGTATTAACCAAGTTTGACAAATTATTTCAGAAACATGGAAAAGGTATTCAATAAAATCTGTTTAATGCCGTAAGTGAAATATATTGTCTAAACGAGAATGAAAAATCATGAAGATATGTTTGTCTGTTTGTATGTATGAAGCATTATAGCAAACCGAATCCATTTATAGAATCGTCAGAAATAGGTAGTTGGAGGGAGGGAGGGAGGGAGGGAGGGAGGGAGGGAGGGAGGAGGAGGGAGGGAGGGAGGGAGGGAGGGAGGGATTTGTGCCTGACAATGGAGTAACCGTACAAATGCTGACATGAAAGATACCCTAAAGATACCCTTGCCAAGAAGAGAACAGATGAAGATGTGTATGAACATTTTCCCTGTATTTTTTCTCTAAACTTTAAAATGTTAAAAATGTGTGAAATCTATGTTTTGTAGGGCAACATAAACAAGACTGACAGAAATGCATGTAATTCCCATACTAATAGATAGTTGTAGCAATACTGTCTCAATTTATAGAAACTTTTCCCATACTGTTTAAGAACATTCAATAACCAAGGTTAAAAGTAAAATCATGGGACAGTAGGAGTTTTTATTCATTAGTTTGTACAATGTAAGGCAGCAGGTAGCATTTAAAACTGAGATACATATTGATTGCAAATTACCATTCAATAATAAAATCTCTGGTTTATTGCATACTCTGCGACTGATTTGAAGGACCTATTTACTGCAAAATGTGCAATAGGGTGAATTATTGTTCAATACAATAAAATAATAAAGGTCATAGGGAGATCATCGCTTCTGTTAAGACGGATGTTAATGTGCTCCTATACAACCGCTAAATTCTATCGTTTTGACGAGGATATTGGACATATAAGTTGATAGTTGTGTGTGAGAAAGTCTTTCTCTACGGATAACATAAGTGATTTGGACTATGTCGACTGCAGCTGCAGAGGGTAAGTCTGAATCTGAATTGACACGCGAAATGTCGGATGAGTTACACGTCAAATATGGCGGCGCTCCTATTGTGTTTCTACGAGAGAAATCCTTTTTCGGAGATCGTAAACCCACTAAATCTGAGTGGTTAAAACATTATGAACTGTATGAATCGCTCGCAAAGATAATAGACCCAACTCATCTCACAGGATTGCAGAGAGTAAATGGATTATGGCGTATTTACACCGATAATCTTGATGATAAAGTCGCCTTACTCGCAGAAGGGGTGTTCTTAAGGGGGAAACACATTTCTTTGCTGAGTACCAATCCCAATCGCCTCGACGGTGAAGGAACGATCAGGGTGAACGTCAAGAATATCCCACTTTCTGTTGATGACGGCGTTCTATCTAGAACATTGATACTTAAGGGACTTGAAGTAATATCCCATAGCAGGGTTAAACTGCGCATCAATGGGCGCCTTACCAACTGTGAGACCGGAGATCGCGTCTTCGTAGTGAAGAACACTTCCCTTAAGGAGCCCCTGTCCCGTTTTGTGTCTTTCGGGAAACACACGGGGCGTGTATTCCATGAAGGACAAGATGCCGACAAGCCAAAACACGCTACATGTAAAAAGTGTTTGGAGCAAGGCCACGCTTTCCACGAGTGCCCCAACGACCGGACGTGTATTGACTGTCGACAAAGAGGCCACAAACGGGGACAATGCTCTACACTCGAGAAGTCGGACACATCTGAGGGCGATACACCTGTCGTGTACACCCCAGTAGTCGAGCAGCTCGGAGTGCACGTGCCGACCAAAGTGACTAAACCTGCTGCGACCGAGAAGCAGAAACGCTCAACCGTTAAGCCCAGCAAGGTGATCAACGGTCAGCCAGCGATTGACGCCTACTGTACCGGAACACCAGGCAAAGGCAAATCATCGGGCAACTTGGCACGCTCACCACCGACACCTCCAGAGACACTGAATGATCTCAGCAAGAAGACGCGTATGGCAGAAGACGTCGCCGCTAACAATGCGGATATAGACTCGTCTGGCGAGACATAAATATACATGCACGGTCACACACGCTTCTAGAAACCTTTGCTTTTCACCACGGACTATGAGATTGAATAGCGATCTTAACACATTCACACGGAACTTTACTTGTCTATGCGGTAGACATAATTCGTTTATTTGTCTGTATGGAGACAAAGCAATTAGTTTATACATAAAAACAATATATTGATTATCCGGTCATGGAATCCCGCTGGTGGATTTTATGTTGGTGTCGCAATTGTGGATTGTTATTGGGTATTTCATTTTGATAATTAAATGTATGATTGTTTTCGTCAATCTACAGATGGAGTATACGCCGTGGTCACACTCCCCACTTTGCTAAGCAGAGTCGAGAGACGTCTTTTATCATTGCGTGTCTCTTCCTTGTAAATACCTTTGTATATTATTCATCACATGATGAATCTACATGCGCGGATCAGAATGTAACACGATATTTATATCATTGCGTGAAAAAGCGTAAATGTTTCTTTCACTTTATAGTAAAATACTTGTCTGTAACAGAGCACTTAAACATGTGTACTTGTTTTAATATTTTGGTAATATGCACTCTTGCACGCTATCTTAAACAACTTCATGTGAATAAGCATATGTGGATTGGGCGACTCTACATGAAGTCACCAGATCAAAAGTGCATCGTGACAGGTCTTGTAAGTTTACTGTAGTTCTTATTTTCGCCATGCTGTTTGGTTTGATTTCAAAATTGTGTAAACCTTCATCTGTTCTAGCATAAACGAAAGTATCTTAATAATTTTTATGCTAGAGTACATGACATTAAGTCAACTTATTCACGACATAAGTATTTTATATCTTAATATTGTGCAGTCTGTCATTTGGTCAACAAATGGCTACTTGTGCTATTTTGTAAGTGCCAAGTCACCTATATTAATTAGGCACAGGCGGATTTGGCGACTCTACATTGAGTCACCCAATCAATCAGTGCAACGTTTCATGTTGCTTTGCATACTGTTTGAAGATATGATGGTAAAACACATGGAACTCATTCCATTTACGTTCTTGCACATTCCGTTGCATGATATTGTACATAGGTCGTCAGTAGATAACGGGCGATATCTTCTTAACATAATCACACTGTATACGTAGCCATATGGTTACTATGCCCAAAGGAAGAATAACTCTGTATCGAGTCACTCGATCAAAATATCGTCGTTTTACATCCTGCAATTTCTTAGTTATGTCAGCCCTTATAACAGTATTATCTGTTCTTTTCGACATTAATTATTTCTAGACAATGCATTGGCTGCTGATGTTGATATCTGAGATACAAACAGTCCAAATGGTTGATCTTGGATTTATTTTTGAATATTTGGACATCCTTTAATGACGAGTTCAACTAAAACATTACATGTATTATCCCTAAATACCCAGGGGTTAAGGGATAAAATGAAAAGAGCACGATTGAAAGAATGGCTAAAGCAACAAAAAGTTGACATAGCATTTCTTCAAGAGACTCATTTTTCTGCAGATATAAGCATGGTTTTAAGTAATGAGTTTGAGGGTTGGAATTTATACCACTCTTATGGAGAAACTAATAGTAAAGGATGTACCATTTGCATAAATAAAAAGCTTGGTTGTAACATAATTGACATACACAGTTGCAATGATGGAAGACACATATTTATTAATTTAGAAACATTAAACAATACTTATTCCTTGTTGAATATATATAGCCCTAATAATAAGAATGCAAGAAATACATTCTTTAAAAACATATCTTCCTTACTTTAAGAACAAGCTCAGGGAATAAAGGTCGTAGGTGGAGATTTTAATGAAACATTAAATAATGAATTGGATCGAAAGTCTAGATCAAACTCCCAACATGCGAATGTAAACAAATCTACACAACTGAAAACCATGATGAAAGAAAATAATTTAAGTGATATCTGGAGAGAAATGCACCCAGAAAAAACAACAATTTACATGGCGAAGAAAAAATAATTTAGATAAAAGCCGAATTGACCTCTGGCTTACGGAACGCAATTTAAGGCCATTAATATTAACCTCTGATATAAGTCCAATTGAAAGAGGACCGGGTTTCTGGAAAATAAATAATTCGCATCTAAATGACAATGAATTTTGCAACTCTGTTTCTGATCTAATACAACAATGCCTCTATCTTGATATAGAAAGCTATATCACTAAGTGGGAAATTTTCAAACACGAATTAAAACAAGTGTCAATAGCATACTCTAAGCGTTAATCAAAAGAAACACATAGTAGGCTTCTAGTACTAGAAAAAGAACTTAAACAGCTTAACGAAAACGATGATGATAACAACAACCTAGAACAAAAACATGGTATTGAAGCAGAAATTAAACTAATATACGATAAAAAAGCACAAGGTGCACAGATAAGATCACGCGTTCAAGTTTTAGAAGAAGGAGAAAAAAATACAAAATTCTTTTTGAATTTAGAAAAATCACGCCAAAATCGTAAAAATCTAACTTCAGTCTTGGTAGATGGAAATCGGGTCACTGATATAAATGATATTCTAAACGAAGAAGTTAAATTCTATAAACGTCTTTACAAGTCAAATAATTCTAATAACAATGACATTTATTATATTGATTCCTTCGATTTGGAATCAAGATTAACTGATGATGATGCAATAAAATGCGCTGGGCCGATAGATTTAGATGAATACTTTACAGCTATCAATGGCATGAAAACAAACAAAAGTCCTGGTTTAGATGGCCTATCTATAGAATTCTACCAACGTTTTTCAAAGGAACTTGCACCCTTATTACTAAAAACCTTTGAGCAATGTTATACAGAAAAGGAACTCTCTGTATCTCAAAAACAAAGTGTGTTTTCATTGATATACAAAAAAGGAAATCCAGAAGATCTAGAAAATTGGCGTCCTATTTCTCTGCTTAACTTAGACTACAAAATAATTGCAAGAGTTTTAGCTCTCAGATTACAAAATGTTTTACCCAAAATTGTTAATACAGACCAACAAGGCTTTATCAAAAATAAATTTATTGGTTTTAACATTAGTTTTAAAATTCAGGATATGATTGACTATGCCGATGTATTAAATATAGATGGGGTTGTATTATTTTTAGACTTTAAAAAAGCATTTGATACTGTAGAATGGAATTTTATGATACAAGTTTTAAAAAAGTTTGGTTTCAATACAAGTTTTATCGATTGGGTTCAGATTTTGTATAAAAATGTTAACTCTTGTATAATAAACAATGGTTGGAAATCACAAAGCTTTAAGCTCGAGAGAGGTGTTAAACAAGGCTGTCCACTTTCAGCTCTACTTTTTACCATAGTGGCTGAAATACTATCCAGCAAAATAAGAGCCAATAAAAATATTCAAGGTGTTTGCGTTAATTCAGGAAATGGTAATGAAACCAAATTAAAGATAACTCAGCTTGCTGACGATACAACTTTATTTCTAAAAGACATAGAAGAAATTCCTACAGTGCTCGACGAAATTAGAGAATTTGGAATCCATTCAGGACTAAAATTAAATATAAGCAAAACAAATGGTTTAATGATAGGAAAATCTAAATTGGAAAATGATAAATTCATTTACGGTATTAGATTAGAAAAACATGTTAAAGCCCTTGGGACATATTTTGGAACAAATAAAGCAGAATGCGAACATCTTAATTGGCAAAGTAAAATAGATTCCTGTCAAAATCTAATTAATACTTGGAATATGAGAGTTTTGACTTTCTATGGTAAAATAGCCGTAATCAAATCACTGATCCTACCTAAAATAGCATATCTTTGTCAATCTATAGCAACTCCCAAGAACGTTATTGATAAACTCAACACTATGATTTTTAAATTTTTGTGGAGTAATAAACATGAAAAAATTAAACGTAATACATTAATAGGTCCAAAGCAAAATGGTGGACTTGATATGCCAGATGTCCAAACCTTTGTAAACACGCTTCAGTTAAAATGGATAAACTCCCTAAATGACAACTCTAAAGCAAACTGGAAAATATTGCCTAGTCTCTTTGTTAACCAATATGGAAGTAATCTATTGATTTTTAAAATGAATGTGGACTCTCTTAAATCCCTGCCGAAGCCCAAAATACAACTATCAACGTTTTACATAGATATTATTGAAGCCTTTTTAAAGTTAAGGAAATGTAAAAGTACAGCAAACTGTAACACCTATCTAGAAATCAGAAACCAAATTATTTGGGGAAATCGATTCGTTAAAAACAAAGGTAGATGTCTTTTATATAAATCATGGATTGATTCTGACCTTATTTGTATTGACGATATAACCATGAACGGAAAACTCAGTGAAAAACGTGTCTACGGTAAACTAGTAAACAAGACAAACTGGATTTCTGAATTTTCTCTATTAAAAAAATGCATTCCGACTCAATGGAAACATGTTCTTAAATCAGAAGTATCGGTAAAATCAAAAATAAAACGCAATATAGGTATATCAGTTGGTAATACTCTATTGAATCTCATGAATAACAAACAAATAAAGACACTTCTTATCTTGAACAAGTTTGTAAAACCGTATATGCATAACTTTTGGAATAACTATACAGGGTATATCATTAACTGGAACTCGGTATATCATATCATAAATAATGTTATATGCGATAACAGACTCAAACAACTTAGGTTTAAGATAATCCACAAAATTGTGCCTACAAATGAAAAATTATTTACTTGGAAAATCGTAGACTCACCAAATTGCTTGCATTGTAACCAAACAGAAACTCTTGAACATTTCTTTCTTACATGTCCTTATGTTGATCCTTTTTGGACCATGGTAACACATTGTTTTAAACATGTTGGTTTACATAAATCCTTGCGTTCCTTAAACTATATTGTTATCGGTTACAAACCATCATACCAAGGATACAACGATTTCAATATCATGCTTAGTTATATTAGTTATTGCATCTATAAATCATATATGATTAGTGAACGACGTACAAGAACTGTGAATATCTTGAGAATATTTACTGATGAAGTTAAGAACCTTCAATATCTTTACGAAATACGTAAAACGCCACACCCTATACTCAATAAGTTTGTGACATTTTTGCAAAATTTTTAATCTCGATCCTGCAATACCTTTTGGCTCAGTCAAGTACTGCTTTGGATCTTTTCTAAACTTTTTAAAATACCACCGGATCTCTTGGCCTACGTTTCGCAAGATACTCCTGTAAGGTATTACTTATACAGGTCCTTTAAATGTGTTTTTTTTGTACTCCTCCGCTGTGGTCTTAACCTTTCAGCTATTTTCTATCATTCTTTTATTAGACCTTTATATAAGGTCTTTCATTTTTACCTGTATGTTACAATCATGCTTTGTTACGAAAACATGTTAGAACGACAATCATTTGGTAAAGCAAATTATCTTCTTTTTAAAGAGATACATACATTGTTGTCTTTCTATTGCCGGAAACGGTTGAACTTTATCATAATTTAATTTTCATGTTTATGCGAGACACTGATTGAAAATGACGCTTCAAATCTATATGCTGCTGGTTGCAGGAGAGGAATTTGTTTTCAAAGCCTCATTTGGAACAATATGAGACAAATAAATAGATACTGAGAATGTAGAGCAACACAAAAATAATAATGCTTCTACGTTATATCCGTTTTTTTTAATGAATAAGACAACATGTAATGCCAACACGTCAACGCTTTATACTTTGTATATCTGTTTTTACTTTGTTGTATATGATAGCTGAATAAAAGATAAAAAAAAAACAACGAGCATACATGTAGAATGCACCACAAGTACTAGTAACAAAGAATGCGTTTTGTACCATATACACTATAGTACAATACACAGTTACCGGTAGCTGTGGAATGCAAAAGTGCCGATTCTCAACCCTCTTACAATATTCTTTTTTGATTAACTTCGTATTGTAACATATTTAAGTATGGTGTAAATGGCTAAATCTGCGGTTCCACTTAAAATAATGATGTTCTAAAAGCATGTTACACTTCCTGTCATTAGCATTGTTGAAGGTTGGCACATGATCACGGTGACGATCTCTGCAATACTTTGATTGAGTGGAATTTACTTATTACCAAACAATTACGTCATTTGATCAGTTTGTTGCAAACGACTCTGGTAAACATTGTGGGAAAAGGAGAATTGAAAGTGCAATTTCTCCCTTTACTCACACTGTTTTCTGTTCAACCAAATGATTATTTTTCAATTTTATCACATTTTGAAATGTCGTCTGCAAAATGCTTCAATTAGGAACAGTCAAACATTTTTGGTAAAGGGTTAAGTCATCCCTTTTTCAATAGAAAAAGATGACCTAATATGTTGACCCTTGTTGTAAATACGGTTTATACTTGAGTTTAACTCAAAAAAAAAAAATAATAAAATAATAATATCTGCTTTAGTTTCAATTGTAAACCATTTGACTCATGTAAACACATTTTGAAGCAAGTGGAGTATAACTAATTTGAATAAAGCCACCATTGCGACTAAATTATTTTTACAGCAAGTATTCCTTTTTATCACAATGATTTTATTGCTCTCTTTTTTGTTCTGATTACAGAGACTTTTGATTGCTAATACTTTCTATTTCAAACAATGAAGGCTTTACATTTTGAAATCATTTGGAAATTTGTAGAAATAAAGTTTAAAGAATAATTTCTAAAAGTTATTGGGTGAAAGATATTGTTATTAATAGAAACATTGTTTTGAAAGATTTCCTTACATCACATCCTCTGGTAAAGATATGTTAAATTCTTACTACCTTTTGAAACGCTTTGTACGTTGCAGGAGTCTTCTAGAAAACACTGACAAAATCATAAATTGAGTCAAATGACTAAATGAGCTGTTATCCTTTTTCTCATCATAGTTTTAATCAAATGTAATAGTTGAAATATGCAAGTTTCTTGTGATGTGCTACTGCTTTCATTTGTAAAAGTCACAAATAAAGTTTAAATAAAGTTTTAAGGATAAATGATGAAATGTTGTTGTCTGTTTACTTCCAATAGAATAGGTAATAGTTATTTGAATAATATACAAAGATTCTGTGCTTTGTTCCTAAATTGGACTCATGTTTGTAAATGATTTAATGAATATAGATATTGCACCCTGAAGATGATGTTTGAAAAGTATACTTTAATATATAGTTTGTTAAAAGTTAACAAATAACAGCTTATTGACACAACATTGTAGCAAAAGTAATGTTTAAATGTGGTAAACATGCAATCTTGTATAACTAATCTTTTTTTTATTACACAATGAAAAGTATTCAATGCATTTTGAGAAGGTTTATCCAAATAAAGACTTACACTATGGCTTATCATTTGAACAAGTTATTGTAAGAATATGTACATATTCTATTGGGAAAAGTGTTTGTTATTACTAATAACCATGAATGAATTTTGTCAAGTGTTTAACAATAGAATTGTCTTTTGTTTATTTCAACGTATTATACCGCTCTCTCAGAGCGCGAAGCGCTCGGAGAGCGGATAACGGTAACATACGTACGAGTAACAAGTTATGTTAACACCGGTTATACCATTAGCAAAAAAACAGGTGGCTTCCGGTTTACCTAAAGGAGAAAACTCGGGTTTGCTTCGGGTGTTTCCGGCTTTACGGAATGGACTGGTTCTATCTAAATTTATTTTCAAGCATTACCTTTATCTACCAATATATCTACCAATAGTAAACCATTCCTTGTAAAGAGAAAACTCGGGTTTGCTTCGGGTGTTTCCGGCTTTATGGAATGGACTGGTTTTACATAAATTCATTGCCGCTCATTGAGTTTATTTCCGCCAATCATGAATGAACCATAAACCATTCTATCGAAAAACAAAACACGAACAACAGGATCGGCGCCACCGCTTCAAACTTTAAATTGGACACAGTGTTCAACTCCTTGAAAGGAAAACGAATCGCCGGTTGTAGGTAAGAGAACTTTTTGTACTCTTTCATTTCGTTATAAAACAGTATATCTAATTAGACCATTTTCACCAAAATTCGTCATTGAAAAATCGAGAAGGCGAGCCCTCGTCACGCCTCGCCGAAGATGCTTCCTCTAAACAAACATCCATCTGAAAAAAAAACTTCTCCCTTTTCAGTAGAACTACAGCATTCATTTTTTAGTATTACAGTACTTGTTCCCTTCAGTACTAGGCTAGAAAGTGTGTGGCCCACAACACTCCACGGTGAAATAAGTGTTCACCTTCTATCGATTCGGTGATTACACCCTGCAGTTTGGCATAATCTAATGTTTATGTAGACGGTCTATGTCATTTTCGCGGTGTGTAAGGAAAGCATTAGGTACACATCGTGTTGTATATGGAATACACTATTATGCTGACCAATAAAGCAACGATGTCAACTCGTCATTTGCTGACATGGATTATTTGTTATTGTTGGAGCTTTTAAATTGAGTACAAGGTACCTTCTTGACAATTTAATACATAGGCGTAGGAGCCGGGGGGGGGGGGGCCGGCCCCCCCAATATCCAGACTGGGGGGGCCAGAGTATACTTTGGCCCCCCATTATTCACAATGGAAGGTGAAGATTTTTGGAAAGAAAAAATGAAAGAAATGGAATTTTACAGCAAAATCAATATAAAAGTGTATTTTGTGCTTTATTTAATACCAATTCGCCTTTTGTTACGAACAATAACCAAAACATTTTGACGTCATCATCGCAAATGGCAATCTGAATACATCGGGTTTATCCAATGAAATCTCAGCTCACGGAAAGTAGTTTCGACTAACGAAAACAGTGATGCAAAACATACTCTAAGCAGTCAGACTCTATATTGTATTTAAATATAGTCATTTTTTGTTTAGAATTGTAGTTGAAGTCGTGGCTGTGACAGCATGGTGGCTGTCACTTGTAGATTGTATCAGTATAATATGCTTTCCGCGTGAGATCGAGTCTTGGCCTATCCTATTTTCTTTTTCTTTTGGTTATATTGTCTTAACTAAGATACACAATTTCATACGCTTTCTTTTAATTCATTCAATGATATTGAATTTGTAGACGCATGATTAGTCATGAGAAAGTTTAGAAACATTTATTCTTAGACCGGTCCTCATCTGAAGTTGCCCCCCCCCCCAATGTTGAAAACGCTCCTACGCCTATGTAATAGCGTTATGGGCCGATAGTTTAAATAACAATGACAGCGTGTATTTCCTTTTCAAAAATGAATCACCCTGTAAAGTATTTGGTTATATATGTCACCTTATTCGTTTGACAGTATTTTATTTTACTTGATTCAAGTGATATATTCCCAAACATTGAATTATTCTTGCAATTGATAATTTTGGCCCAAGGGTTTATGGAAATAGATCTCTTAGTTGTTTTTTCTTTATTTAACAGAATGCATGATGGTTGGGAATATGACGATTTCAAACAAGCTTCAAAAGAAGAGATGATGCAGACCTGCATAAACATTGACTCTGTTTTATAATACAAGAAAGTACATAGTCTTTCTTAGGCCACTTTGAACTTTTCAAACATAAGTGTCATAAACATAGAAAATAGCTTATGAAAGAGCTTATGAAAGCAATATAACAAAGAATCAATCTCTCAAATATCAAAGCAGTTTTTCTCTTTCATTCAAACATCTCTCATTAGATAATACTATAGATAACAATGCCAGCATGAATTTCCTTTTCCAAAAATGAAATACCCTGTAAAGTATTTGGTAATATATGGAACCTAATTCGTTTGGCAGTATCTTATTTTACTTGATTCCAGTGATAATATAATTCCCAAACATTGAATTTTTCTTGCAAGTGAGAATTTTGGACCAAGGGTTTAGGGTAATAGACGCCTTAGTTGTGTTTTCTTTATTTTACAGAATGCATGATGGTTTGAAATATGACAATTTCAAACAAGCTTCCAAAGAAAAGATGATGCAGACCTGTATGAACATCGACTCTGTTTTATAGTACAAGTAAGTAGATCTACATGTATATTCTTTCTCACATTCCTTTGAACTTTACAAACATAAATGTCATAAACATAAAAGATAGTGGTGAAAGTGGTGGACTCAGAACTCGAGGGGAAGGGGGCAGGGGCCAGTCCCACCAAGACCTCTTGTTTCGTGGGAATGGCCTTTGGCAAGTCACTTCAGAGCTCTAGCCTAGTACTTGGGTATCCAGGAAAGCTGCTCCAGAACTGAAAAATGTAGGTACGGCACTGATGGAGAGGACCCATAAGGGACCTGTGTCAGTTTATGACTCTAATATAAATCTAATTATAACAAAGGAGCAATCTCTCAAATGTCAAAGTGGTTATTCTCTCTAATTCAAACATCTCTGATTAGAGTATAGCATAATTACATAATATGATATGCAGCACAGTATTCAGGAAACAAGCAAGTTTGAAAGGTTGGAATTCTTAACATGTCCTCCTTGTATTACTTTGTTTTAAAAAATATATATATACAAACATAAATGTTGATGAATTTGGTGTTACTCACAATTTGTAATTGACTGTTCCTTTTTTATTTTTTTGAAAACCTTGGTTTGAATGAGAATGAATCAAGACAGGTTGAAATATAGATTTTTTCATCAATCAGTTCTTTATTTCCTGTCAGATTACTGCTTCAACTGATTAACAAGGGGAAATAATTATTTCCAATGTTACCAATTAAGAATGATCAGTAGGGGCCTCAGTGGCCTTATGGTTAGAATACAGAACTTGAAATCACATGGCCCCTCTCCGTGTGGGTTCAAATCCTGAGAGGAATATGGATTTTCATATCTCCCAACTGACTTATGGAATGCCGATGGGCGATGGCTCTATCCGCCTTGACCAGCCCTTATGGGCAGTTGAGTATAGGGCCTTCCTCCATCATTAAGAGTCGGGCATCGCTACATAACTGAAATAATGTTGATGTGATGTAAAACCCATATAAAAAAAGCATAATCAATCAGTTCAATGTGGCCAGTATTGACAAAAGATTGATATTTTTTATTTTTCTCTTTTAACAGCCAAATCTGATGACTACCTTGCAGATTAAGGGGTGGGTAACAACAACAAAATATTCAGTGGTGGAGGATCACATGGATTTGACGATAATCAAAAACAGATGAAGATTTACATGGACATACCATAAACATTTATGTTTGATTTGTGAAAAGTTTTTAAGCTTACCTTTCTCCTCAAAAGACTTATTTTATGAAGAAAAAAATGACATTCACAATGATATATCATATTTAATGGATAGTGTTTAGAGTTAGTTGGAACTGACAACATCAAAGGGCAATAATATAGAAAAATTGTGATGGACTATGGAATATTCTATAATGATAAGACATATGTGTCTCATCTTTTCTTTTTTTTTTTTTCAAAAAGCCTTCAAAAACCCAACTCAATCAAATAAATGAGACAAAAGGAATACCAATACTTTGTTAAAGCTGCTTAGTAAGCCTGCAGCAGACCAATGGAAGACAGTAACTTGAGTGATTACTTCAATTTCTTTTCTAACTATTGCATGTGTATGAAGTAACCAAAAATGAGAGTTGAATTTGCATACATCAATGTTAAATTATTTTTTATTCTTTCTCTTTTAGTATTTAAGGTAAAACTTTTAATACTCAACACAATTTAAACCAATTATCACAAAGGGAAACAGGCTCAGAGAGAAAATTTTCCTTGTCACAATTGCTTTTATTTATTTGATTAAGAAATTTTAATTAATATCTGTTATTGCTTTAAATTTGAAACAACATTTTGTAAAAAATTGGATAAAAGTCTGAATGATGTATATCTTAGAATATTTTTTAATATCTTTTATTGGAAAAAGTTGATCACAAATGTTTCTCTCATATTTTTCCAACTATAAGGATTATTTTCTATTCAAATGATGAAGGCCAGGGAACTGGTGATGTGGTGAATGAAAATATCAAGCTGTGGCTTTATTTTTTCAACCAATTTGTTAAAGCAAGGAATTAGAACACATGGACTAACCCTGCCTTCTGGTTAACACCCTTAAATTATATTAATCATTTATTGCATACAGTACTCTTTTTAAGTTCTTTAATAGTTAAAAAAAAACATACAAAAAAGCAGTGTTCTATGTGTGAACAAAGGTTAATAAAATATTAATGAAAAATTATAGAATCTTTTTCTTTTATTTTAAAGTTAAACAAAAAACCATTTGGCTACAACAAAGCTATTTGTTGTATTTGAATGATCCTTTGGAGATCTGCTAAGCAATTTATTTGGGATTTCCTTATCTACAGTAAAGAAAAATTCAAACAAATACCTGATTGACTTTCTATATGATGTTATTTAGTTACTTAAGACTGTACAAGCAGATGAGTATGTTGTTGAATATTGTCTGATACTATTAACCCAAATGACCCTTCATCACCAAATGACATGTTGTTGGTTGTCATGATGATTTAACCCTTTCCCAAACAACAAATTCTTGACTGTACCAAATTGAATGAGTTTGCAGATGACATTTTAAAATGTGATGAAATTGGAAAATAATCTGATAGGCCTGAAAACATTGTGGGTAAAGGAAAAATTGCTCGTCACGGACAATTTCTCTTTTCCCTCAATGTTTTCTAAAGTCGTCTGCAACAAAGTGGTCAAATGTCATTATTGTTTGGGAAAGGGTTAAACCAGTACTTACAACACATACTTTTGTGAAGAAAATTCTATGATTTCATGCAGAGACAGACTTGTGGTTCAAATATTGTAATTTGGTGGTTCTGACATTGCATGAGCAGTTTGTTCTTACATGATGAATGTCTCATTATTGATGAAAGGCCCTCATACATAGCCCAAGCAAGCTAAACTTATACCCATATAAAACATACACCATCAAAAACATTTACCAGGAGTCTGCAAGGAGACTTCTCTCTTTACTGAGACTTATCTAAATGTGACAAAGATGACAGCTTTGTTACAAAATGAGTATTTGCTCCCCAAAGTAAGCCAATTCTTATACTTCCGCAGAGTTGTACTCTGAATTTAGATTGAAACACATATTCATTAATGTGTAAGTTTTTTTTCACAAAATCCATGCCATTGAGTTGAGAGAGCGGTCTAGAGGCAATGCCTTAGTTCATATTAGGACTTTTTGTGCTGTAAATAATTTCAAAGAATTTTGACATTGATGGATTTCCTTCATAATACAAATTTTTCCTCTATTCCATCATTAAAAGATAAGCTATGAAAGGTAATAAGAATGGTTCAGAGAAAATCATAAACTTAAAACATATATTTGGTGAAATTCTACATATATTTGTTTCGGTACAAGACAATATTGTAAGTGCTTCACATATATGAAGAACTTACTGAAGTCTTGGGTTGAATCCTCCCTCATTCTGCATTCAGAGATTTTGGAATTCAAATTCTAGAGTTTGGTGGTTTTGATATTGCTGGAACAGTGTCTTCTGTTTCTTATTGCATTACTGATATGGTAGGACAGCTAAAACGTAAGAGTATCTAGGGAGAACTCCCAAACAACACATAAATGTCTTAGATGCTATCGTTGGATTATGGTTTAACCATATTTTCAACATAATGTTTCAGTTGTGTCAATAGACATATCCCTGCTCCTATTATTTCCTCACCAGTCCCTGAAAATAAACCTTCTTTGCCACTGACCACCTACCCCATACAAACTGTGAAACATATCGTTGCTCTGTGCCTAAGTCAAAATAATTCGACATGAACCAGCCTACCCCAATTCATAATGATTAGCAACTGAACTCATATATCCAGAGTGGTTTGTGTCGTAGGTTATATATTTAACATACTCGTATATCTGATTTGAATCTTGACAATGGCTATATCTTTCAAATTGGATTGCCTTCTGACAAGACACTTCTTCCTTGCCTATTACTGATATATTACAAAGGGAACATATGTAATGCAAATCCAGAATAAACACTGTTCATAAATTGATGGAAAAAATCTCTTTCGCCCTGTTTAGGCTTTGCCTATTTACATATTAGTTTAATACTTATTCAATTTAGTTGAAAAACTACCGTTTACGACAAGTTCCCTCGTGCGGTAAAACTTTTGTTTTTATGAGAAAATGGTTGGAAGCTCATTTTTATTTAACGCCAACCAATGAAATCGTGATTTGTCCTTTAGATAAACCGGAAACCACATGTATTTTTGCTAATGGTATAACTGGTGCTAACATAACTTGTTACTCGTACGTAAGTTACTGTTACCCGCTCTCGGAGCGCTGCGCGCTCTGAGAGAGCGGTATAAGACATTGACTGACAATAACAATACTTGGTATGTTAATGTGTGAAATAGTAGATTTAAGTCATGCCATCACAATATCAATGGTCGGTATATGAATATTTTCAGTTGTTACTTCAAGACATTGATCTAGTGTTAAATATAGCATGTATATATATGAAAAGGTATATTTTTTACCCTGACGTTAACCACGGTGGTTCTAGAAGTGGTCACGAAGAGATGAACTGGTTGTGTAAGGTTTCGATTCTGCATGTATCCGATCACAAACTCCACTCCACGGTTATCTGGTGCCGCTAAAAGACAATAGCACAGAATTAAACTATAAAGTAATGGACAAAGGGTACTGATGGAAAGGAGGTGGTGTAGTCATAATGGTAAATCTATGACAAAACTTGTGAGAATCTATCAGAATGCAAGCTTGTGAAAAGATAGATATATTGTCAACTACTAATGCATGTATGATGAGTATAACAAAAATGTCATGTTCAGTAATTGACATCAAATATATATCTAAAACATATAAACTCAAAGAAGCAAAAGAAATTATGAGAATTAGAGAGAAGGATAAGGGAAGACCATTCAATTTATTCGAGTTTAATGTGTCTGTCCTCTCTTTTAAGAACAATTCTGTTGTGATCTGAAATAGTCTAACTCGTTCGATTTACATGCATTAGTACGTGTATGACCTCAGTTACCTAGTGGCAGGAGTACTGCACAAATAACAACCTTACAAAAGTAAGGGGTCTTCCTTTATCTGTTATTATCGAAATCTGATTTAAGAGTATTTCATCTAAACTCCTCTCTCAACAAGAGCCTTTCTATTATTTGTCGGTTTGCTGATGTGTTCAGATTGTCGATAAGTCAACATTGGCGAAACTGTGATTGATGGGAGAGAGAATCATGCGCATAAACCTTAGTTGATGGGTGTAAAAACAGATATCTTATTCCTTGTGAGCAAAATTCATTTATACTTTTGGAAATTATATTGTATAAAAAAGATGATGTTTAATTAAACAAAGGATAATCAACTCCTTTCGATTGATATGAAAAATATGTCATGAGAATGGGATGTCATCAGGTTGAAAAACGAGTTCGAAAAACGAGTTTTTTCTATATGATAACAACCCATTTAAGTGACATATTTTTTATATCAATCGATTGGAGTTGATTATTCTATCTATTTTATTCCACTTCATAAAATTTATTTGCCAAAATATCTCCATAACCGCCAAATTAGATATAAAGTGGGAGGAGCAAAGCAGTTTACAACGCCCATGACGTCATTTTCGCGTCCCATGACATCATTCATGCGTATGGATACATTTGAGAATACAGACATTTTAGTACCGTGTGCAAAAATGCAGCCATGACTTTAATGCAAAGGAAGGGTAAAACAGATGTTCCTTCAAAACTAATATCATCACTAGTGACGATATTCACTGTGACAAAAATAAAATTAATACACTGAGAAATCCCTTTATCCCGTTTCATGGTGCAAAAGGTGACGTGAAAACTATGTGATTCGCGTTTACTTGACAAGTGATCGCCCTCATTTGCATATTGTCAAGCGACGCATGAGCTGGCCCATCGGAGTTAAAATCTATTTATCCCGTTACATGGTGAGAATGTGACGTGAAAAGGGGTGCCGTGAAACTAAGTGTATCACGGTTACTTGACATGTGATCTCTCTCATTTGCATATGGTCAAGCAACGCATAGGCTGGCTCATTGGAGTTAAAATCCATGAAGTAAAACGTTACTGTTTGGTCCATCTAATATTTCCAGTTACAAATCATCATTGGATGATAACTAAATTTGAGGAAATCGAAGGTATTATTCGGAACTATAGAATGCCTTGTGACCTCATAACACATGACGTCACACATGCTAAACGATTTGTCTTTTGACTACTATCTCATGTTTATGCTCGCCTACTCGTTGGCGTTATTAAAAAACAAAAACTGTTTTCTCTGTTGTTTTATTGAAATTGGTTGTTGGAAAGATATGTAACAGGATAAACAGAATAATAGGTTGGTGCCGTTAATGGGTAAGGTTGTTCGGGCTCGGCTTTGGCATTTATTGGATTTGCCATCGGCTCACCCAGTAAATTCCTACGCATTGCCCGAAAAACCTAACCCATTAACATCACTTACCTATGTTTCTCTATGTAAATCACTGATAAGATAAATCAATAAATTTCTTACCGTGAGTAACTGGTTGCACAATGAAAAGGAGGACCATGAATTGTAAAAGATCCATGCCTGAAAAAATAAAAGGATATGTATGGGAGTGTTGGTATATGTATGGAAGTGTTGGTATATGTATGGAGTGTTGGTATATGTATGGGGGTGTTGGTATATGAATGGAGATTTGGTATATATGTGGGAGTGTTGGTATAAGTATTGAGTGTTGGTATGTGTATTGAGTGTTGGTATATGTATGGAGTGTTGGTATATATGTGGAAGTGTTGGTATAAGTACAGAAGTGTAGGTACATGTATGGGAGTGTTGGTACATGTATGGAGTGTTGGTATATGTGGAAGTGTTGGTATAAGTACGGAAGTGTTGGTATATGTATGGGAGTGTTGGTATATGTGGGAGTGTTCGAATATGTATGGGAGTGTTGGTATATGTATGGAGTGTTGGTACATGTATTGAAATGTTGGTATATGTGGAAGTGTTGGTATAAGTACGGAAGTGTTGGTATATGTATGGGACTGTTGGTACATGTATTGGAGTGTTGGTATATGTATGGTAGTGTTGGTACATGTATGGAGTGTTGGTATATGTATGGAGTGTTGGTATAAGTACGGAAGTGTTGGTATATGTATGGGAGTTTTGGTATATGTATGGGACTGTTGGTACATGTATTGGAGTGTTGGTATATGTATGGTAGTGTTGGTACATGTATGGAGTGTTGGTATATGTATGGAGTGTTGGTATAAGTACGGAAATGTTGGTATATGTATGGGAGTTTTGGTTTATGTATGGAGTGTTGGTACATGTATGAGAGTCTTGGTATATGTATTGAAGTGTTTGTACATCTATGGGAGTGTTGGTACATGTATGGGAGTGTTGGTATATGTATGGAGTGTTGGTATATGTATGGAGTGTTGGTATATGTATGGAAGTGATGGTACATGTATGGAAGTGTTGGTATAAGTACGGAAGTGTTGATATATGTATGGGACTGTTGTTACATGTATTGGAGTGTTGGTATATGTATTAGAGTGTTGGTACATGTATTGGAGTGTTGGTACATGTAGGGAGTGTTGGTATATGTATGGAGTGTTGGTATATGTATGAGAGTGTTGGTATATGTATGGAGTGTTGGTATATGTATGGAAGTGTTGGTACATGTATGGGAGTGTTGGTACATGTATGGGAGTGTTGGTACATGTATGGGGTGTTGGTATATGTATGGTGTGTTGGTATATGTATGAGAGTGTTGGTATATGTATGGGAGTTTTGGTTTATGTATGGGAGTGTTGGTACATGTATGGGAGTGTTGGTATATGTATGGACTGTTTGTATATGTATGAGAGTGTTGGTATATGTATGGGAGTGTTGGTATATGTATGAGGGTGTTGGTATATGTATGGAAGTGTTGGTATAAGTACGGAAGTGTTGGTATATGTATGGGACTGTCGGTACATGTATTGGAGTGTTGGTACATGTAAGGAAGTGTTGGTACATGTATGGGAGTGTTGGTACATGTATGGAGTGTTGGTAAATGTATGGTGTGTTGGTATATGTATGGAAGTGCTGGTACATGTATGGGAGTGTTGGTTTATGTATGGAGTGTTGGTATATGTATGGGAGTGTAGGGATATGTATGGAGTGTTGGTATATGTATGGGAGTGTTGGTTCATGTATGGGGGTGTCGGTATATGTATTGAAGTGTCGGTATATGTATTGAAGTGTTGGTATATGTATGGGAGTTTTGTTTTATGTATGGGAGTGTTGGTACATGTATGGGAGTGTTGATATATGTATGGAAGTGTTGGTATATGTATGGGAGTGTTGGCATATGTATGGAGTGTTTGTATATGTATGAGAGTGTTGGTATATGTATGGGAGTGTTTGTATATGTATGGGAGTGTTGGTATATGTATGGAGTGTTGGTATATGTATGGGAGTGTTGGAATATGTATGGAAGTGTTGGTATATGTATGGCAGTGTTGGTGTATGTATGGGAGTGTTGGTATATGTATGGAGTGATGGTATATGTATGGGAGTGTTGGTATATGTATGGAGTGATGGTATATGTATGGGAGTGTTGGTATATGTATAGGAGTGTTGGTATATGTATGGAAGTGTTGGTATATGTATAGGAGTGTTGGTATATGTATTGGAGTGATGGCATATGTGGAAGTGTTGGTATATATATGTGAGTGTTGGTACATGTATATGTATAAGACTGTTGGTATATGTATAAGAGTGTTGGTATATGTATGGAGTGTTGGTTTATCTATGAAAGTGTTGGTATATGTATTGAAGTGTTGGTATATGTATGGGAGTGTTGGTATATGTATGTCAGTGTTGGTATATGTATAGGAGTGTTGGTACATGTATTGGGTTGATGGCATATGTGGAAGTGTTGGTATAAGTACGAAAGTGTTGGTATATGTATGGAGTGTTGATATATGTATGGAGTATTTGTATATGTATGACAGTGTTGGTATATGTATGGGAGTGTTGGTATATGTATGGGAGTGTTGGTATATGTATGGAGTGTTGGTTTATGTATGGGAGTGTTGGTATATGTATGGAGTGTTGGTATATGTTTTGAGTGTTGGTATATGTATTGAAGTGATGGTATATGTATGGGAGTGTTGGTATATGTATGGAGTGTTGGTTTATGTATAGGAGTGTTGGTACATGTATTGAGTGTTGGTATATGTATGGAGTGTTGGTATATGTATAGGAGTGTTGGTATATGTATTGAGTGTTGGTATATGTTTGGAGTGTTGGTATATGTATGGAGTGTTGGTATATTTTTGGAGTGTCGGTATATGTATTGAAGTGTCGGTATATGTATTGAAGTGTTGGTATATGTATGGGAGTTTTGTTTTATGTATGGGAGTGTTGGTACATGTATGGGAGTGTTGATATATGTATGGAAGTGTTGGTATATGTATGGGAGTGTTGGTATATGTATGGAGTGTTTGTATATGTATGAGAGTGTTGGTATATGTATGGGAGTGTTTGTATATGTATGGGAGTGTTGGTATATGTATGGAGTGTTGGTATATGTATGGGAGTGTTGGAATATGTATGGAAGTGTTGGTATATGTATGGCAGTGTTGGTGTATGTATGGGAGTGTTGGTATATGTATGGCAGTGTTGGTATATGTATGGAAGTGCTGGTATATGTATGGAGTGTTGGTATACGTATTAGAGTGTTGGTATATGTATGGAGTGTTGGTACATGTATGGAAGTGTTGGTATATGTATGGAGTGTTGGTATATGTATGGAAGTGTTGGTATATGTATGTATTGTTGGTATATGTATGGAAGTGATGGTATATGTATGGAGTGTTGGTATATGTATGGATATATTGGTATTTGTATTTGAATGTTGGTATATGTATGGAAGTGTTGGCATATGTATGGAAGTGTTTGTATATGTATGGAAGTGTTGGTATATGTATGGAGTGTTGGTATATGTATTGGAGTGTTGGTATATGTATGGAGAGTTGGTATATGTTTTGAGAGTTGGTATATGTATTGGAGTGGTGGCATATGTATGGAGAGTTGGTATATGTATGGGAGTGTTGGTATATGTATGGAGTGTTGGTATATATATGGATATATTGGTATATGTATTGGAGTGTTGGTATATGTATGGAAGTGTTGGTATATATTTGGATATATTGGTATATGTATTGGAGTGTTGGTATATGTATGGAGTGTTGGTATATGTATGGAAGTGTTGGTTTATGTATGGGAGTGTTGGTATATGTATGGAGTGTTGGTATATGTATGGGAGTGTTGGTATATGTATGGAGTGTTGGTATATATATGGATATATTGGTATATGTATTGGAGTGTTGGTATATGTATGGAAGTGTTGGTATATATTTGGATATATTGGTATATGTATTGGAGTGTTGGCATATGTATGGAGTGTTGGTATATGTATGGGAGTGTTGGTATATGTATGGAGTGTTGGTATATATATGGATATATTGGTATATGTATTGGAGTGTTGGTATATGTATGGAAGTGTTGGTATATATTTGGATATATTGGTATATGTATTGGAGTGTTGGTATATGTATGGAGTGTTGGTATATGTATGGAAGTGTTGGTTTATGTATGGGAGTGTTGGTATATGTATGGAGTGTTGGTATATGTATGGGAGTGTTGGTATATGTATGGAGTGTTGGTATATATATGGATATATTGGTATATGTATTGGAGTGTTGGTATATGTATGGAAGTGTTGGTATATATTTGGATATATTGGTATATGTATTGGAGTGTTGGTATATGTATGGAGTGTTGGTATATGTATGGAAGTGTTGGTTTATGTATGGAAGTGTTGGTATATGTATGGAAGTGTTGGTATATATATGGGAGTGTTGGTATATGTATGGAGTGTTGGTATATGTATGGATATATTCGTATATGTATGGAAGTGTTGGTATATGTATTGATATATTAATATATATATATGGGAGTATTGGTATATGTATGGAGTGTTGGTATATGTATGGATATATTGGTATATGTATGGATATATTGGTATATGTATGGAGTGTTGGTATATGTATTGGAGTATTGGTATATGTATGGAGTGTTGGTATATGTATGGAAGTGTTGGTATATGTATGGAAGTGTTGGTATATGTATGGATATATTTGTATATGTATGGATATATAGGTATCTGTATGGAGTGTTGGTATATGTATGGGAGTATTGGTGTATGTATGGAAGTGTTGGCATGAGTATGGAAGTGTTGGTATATGTATGGAAGTGTTGGTATATGTATGGATATATTGGTATATGTATGGATATATAGGTATGTGTATGGAGTGTTGGTATATGTATGGAGTGTTGGTATATGTATGGGAGTATTGGTGTATGTATGGAAGTGTTGGTATGAGTATGGGAGTGTTGGTACATGTATGGAGTGTTGGTATATGTATGGAAGTGATGGAATATATATGGAGTGTTGGTATATGTATGGAAATGTTGGTATATGTATTTAGTGTTGGTATATGTATGGAAGTGTTGGTATATGTATGGAGTGTTGGTATATGTATGGATATATTGGTATATATATGGGAGTATTGGTATATGTATGGAGTGTTGGTATATGTATGGAAGTGTTGGTATATGTATGGAATTGTCGGTATATGTATTGGAGTGTTGGTATATGTATGGAGTGATGGTAGATGAATTGGGGTGTTTTTATGTGTATCAATAGTTGGTATATTTATGGGAGTGTTGGTATATGTATGGGAGTGTTGGTATATGTATGGGAGTGTTGGTATATGTATGGGAGTGTTGGTATATTTATGGGAGTGTTGGTATATTTATGGGAGTGTTGGTATATTTATGGGAGTGTTGGTATATTTATGGGAGTGTTGGTATATGTATGGGAGTGTTGGTATATGTATGGGAGTGTTGGTATATGTATGGATATATTGGTATATGTATGGGAGTGTTTGTATATGTATTGAAGTGTTGGTATATGTATTGGAGTGTTGGTACATGTATGGGAGTGTTGGTATATGTATGGAGTGTTGGTACATGTATGGGAGTGTTTGTATATGTATTGGAGTGTTGGTATATGTATGGAGTTTTGGTATATGTATGGATATATTGGTGTATATATATGGGAGTATTGGTATATGTATGGAGTGTTGGTATATGTATGGAAGTATTGGTATATGTATGGAGTGTTGGTATATGTATGGAATTGTTGGTATATGTATTGGAGTGTTGGTATATGTATGGAGTGATGGTAGATGAATTGGGGTGTTTTTATATGTATAGAATAGTTGGTATATTTATGGGAGTGTTGGTATATGTGTTGAAGTGTTGGTATATGTATTGGAGTGTTGGTATATGTATGGAGTGATGGTAGATGAATTGGGGTGTTTTTATATGTATAGAATAGTTGGTATATTTATGGGAGTGTTGGTATATGTATGGAATTGTTGGTATATGTATTGGAGTGTTGGTATATGTATGGAGTGATGGTAGATGAATTGGGGTGTTTTTATATGTATAGAATAGTTGGTATATTTATGGGAGTGTTGGTATATGTATGGGAGTATTGGTATATGTATGGGAGTGTTGGTATATGTATGGAATTGTTGGTATATGTATTGGAGTGTTGGTATATGTATGGAGTGATGGTAGATGAATTGGGGTGTTTTTATATGTATAGAATAGTTGGTATATTTATGGGAGTGTTGGTATATGTGTTGAAGTGTTGGTATATGTATTGGAGTGTTGGTATATGTATGGAGTGATGGTAGATGAATTGGGGTGTTTTTATATGTATAGAATAGTTGGTATATTTATGGAAGTGTTGGTATATGTATGGAATTGTTGGTATATGTATTGGAGTGTTGGTATATGTATGGAGTGATGTTAGATGAATTGGGGTGTTTTTATATGTATAGAATAGTTGGTATATTTATGGGAGTGTTGGTATATGTGTTGAAGTGTTGGTATATGTATTGGAGTGTTGGTATATGTATGGAGTGTTGTTATATAAATGGGTGTGTTGGTATGTGTATGAAGTGGGGTTTTTTTCAATTGGGAAGAGGCCAGTCGCCAGGATCTGCGGTGGTGTAGCGGATAGCGTCCGGGACTAAAGACCGGGTTCGATCCCCGAAAGCGGCCATGTATTTCACCGTAGAGTGTTCTTGGGCGAAACACATATCCTAGTCTAGTACTGGTAGGCCACCAGGGAAAATGTCTCAATCCCCCCAAGGGGATTGACATCAAAGGAAGATAGATAGGCGCAAGCCTGTTGAATTTGGGAAACTGTATCGCAGAAATTGTTGAATTGGGAGGCCTAAAGCTGATTTTTTTGGAAAACTGCATGATTTTAGAGAAATTTCCAATTGCATTTTATGGGAGTCCGTTATATAACGCAAAAAAACCTGCTCTACAGTCAAGTTCTACTTTGTTTTTGACATACTCCCGGGAAAAGATAGTCCCTTTCTAGGTGATCATGGCCATGAATAATTTGAAACGTAAACGTTTGGATAGTGTCAGCCCGGAGTCTTCTGTATTCTGTATTCGAGACTGTGTATTCCTTATACCTTCATCCTTTCCCTATATCTCAACTCTCTTAGATCAATCAACATGCGAATTGGCCTCCTCTGTACATCTGTGATATCTATGATTTATTTTATGTAAGCAAATATCGTACGTGACGGACCTGGGTACTGTTTTACTAAACAGTTTACGCTTAAGATTGGCGTGTAAGTCTTAAACAACAACTCCACTTATTTCATTATTGCACGAAGCTATATTGCAAAGTAACACATCATTGGAATCGTCTCTCGGAGACACTTCCAATGACGTGTCACATCGCAATATTGTACTTTCATTGAAGATACTATCCATGTGTATCAGTTATGACTTACGCAAATATTTTCCTTAAGTTGTTTAGTAAAACGGTAGCCTGGTTCAATAGGCTTTTTACTTTCTTTCTAAATTAATTACGAAAACCAGACTTCTCTAACGCTTGCATAAAATTTGTCTTTTAAGATAACAATAAAAATCATACTCACAGCAAGTTCTTCCTCCATTACAAATCATTTAACAAAGTCTTAAGACATTTCGAAAATGTAAACACAGAATTGACAATTTCAGAACATTGACGAGTTATTCATGACGTCATTTCAAAGGGAATTTTCCCAGAACGTCATCAATGTTATTACGTCAGAGTCTTTCATGACGTAGACTGGAAACCGGTCTTTCATCTATCGAATCAATCTGAACACCAATCTGAACGCATCGGGTTTATCCAATGAAAACACCTCTGAAATAATAGGGATGACGCCATACTATTTCCTGCGAGAGTGACGTCATTTTACTTTCGTTTTTTGAAATAGATCTTGATTGTGAAATCTAAAAAGTCGTTAAATTTGATTGAGGAAACAACTATACATAGCACAACAACAAGTTCGCCATTTGGTATGAGTAACTGATAACAAATGATTAAGAGGGATGTCCAACACTTCCATACACATTGAACTATTTTAAGTGCACGCTTAGAAAATGTGTTAATTGCCGGATGCCGATTTACCCGAAAATTGTAACCCTACAACCCGAGCAATCGTATCTACTCGGCAATCCCCGTAACAAGTCGGTAGATATACCTCGTAGGCAGTACATGAATACACCAGAAATCCTGGGGTAATTCGCCTTATTTCCGGCGGATAACGCAAAATGCATACAGGCAATCTCTACCAGAGTAAATTGGTTCCCGCTACGCTCACAGTATCCGGGGGACGATAACTCTGCATAGGAGATTGGCATACAGGCACTAAATATGTATTTAAATACACACGGATTGGTTATATATCACAATTGAATGGGTTTTTTATACCCTATCAATAAAGATGATCATATCATTGAAATTTGTTTCAAGCACCTGTGGTAAAGCCTAGTTCGCGGTATACGAACGGACCAGGCTCTTGGCTAGGTATGCATGGGCCAGGCCTCCAGGCTAATAAGCCAATTAGCCTGGAGGCCTGGCCCATGCATACTAGCCTAGAGCCTGTCCCGTTCGTATTCCGCGAACTATGGCCAGGTGTCAGAGAAAGTTTACTGAACACAATAGTGTTCGGTTATGCCGAGGTATTTCAAATGAAACAAAATCGACTGCGCATGCGCGTCGATTAAGAGTATGCAAGCTGAGTCACGAGAAAATGTACTTATTTAGACACCCTACTTAGCGTTGGATCCTTTTGAGATGAAGACGTGTCTAATGTTTTTATTGTACTTTGTATCGTTGTGTTTTGTAATGGAACTCAATTGCAGTACACCGCTCAAATCACCCAAACAGTGTTTGTGACACAAGTATTGAAAAGTCAAGCTCTTTGCGTCGTCTTTTATCATATATAACAAAGCCGTGGTAGATCTAAGTAAACACATATAAAAATATGGTGGAATTTCTGTAATAGATGGTTTCGTGTGCTTAAATTGTTATAGAAAAGTACTAATATTGACAAGATAGTCACGGAATTTAAGAAGGCGTGTCAATCTTCCAAAGTTGGAGTAAAACGTTGTTTTTTCATGAAGACGTTTTAGCAAAAAGGTCTCTTGTAGATGACAGTGGTTTTGAAGAGTTAAATTCCAGTCAAAATGCCGAAAACATTCCGCCCAAATCGGTATGAACAATTACTTCCAGTGACCATATGCTTACCATAAAACCCTTCCAAATCCAAAGGTATTGCTAAAAAATCTTCTTTCATCTTTATATTGAAAAATTGTCAATTGATTAATGACCTTTAGTCTTGTTTTAAAAACAGTCGTTGACAATATTGCATTAAAAGGAATATAGAGTAGACTACTTGTAACGGTCATGAATATCAAAAACGATTTGCGATTTTTAATTCCCCATGCGGAAAATCATCTAAACATTGAATTTCCATGAATGTGGGAAAAAAAGAAAAGAAATCAAACCTGTTCCATCAATTGCTTTTGATTCATGAATATTGCGCTAATAAGAAGTATATGATTTGTGTTTGATCACAGCTTTAGAACTTAATAGATTATCAAAACGAAAAAAAATGGGTTAATTTGTTGTTAAGCTTTACTTTTAATTGATAACTTGAAAGAAAAATCCTGTTCTTCTTTCTTTTTTCCTTTATTTGGTCACTAAACTTATGACTGCATAAAGGGAATAAATACAGATGCTGTTTCGTTGATATACAAAAACTTTTGGCGGTGGGATCTTTATTGCCTGTTAATTGAGTTCTTGATTGTTGACCAGGGATAAGTGTTTAAGCTGAAACCATTTACCCTCTCCTTTGATGTGTCGTTGAATCTAATTGAAGAAATATATGTTATTGGAAAGATATAATATAATAGGAGTTGTTTCAATAAAAAGATGTTTTTTGTACTATTCATTTAGAGAGAACAACTATAATAAAACTGTTTTTTCATTTTAGAAAAAATAGATGGTATATTAAATCCTGATTATTAAATCCAACAATAAATTAATTTAAAATAAAAAATGCAATAACCCAAATTCATCAAAGTGCAATTGATTTATAAGAATATGGTACAAAGGATCAGAGTTATAAATGGTGGTGCACACTTCAAACCCCATGTTGCTTTCCGTACTATCAACCATTAGGCGATTGACAATCCGTTAGCCAATCAGAAGCGACAATTCATTCTCTGACACCTGGCCCTAATGCGGGTGTGCATGGGCCAGGCCTCCAGGCTAATAAGCCAATAAGAAGGTCAGAGTACACTGAAGAATTACTTCCGGAGGTCTTTGACTGTTAATTTTATGCTTTTAGGACATAAGAGGGCGTGTTTTTGACTTTTTTTATGTATATTTTGTGGGTGTTGGCCGTGTTTTAAACCCTTGGTTTGTTGTTTTTTCCAGAACTACTTCTCGCGGAAGGCGAGGCGCTGAGGGAGACTTCCTTCGCTGACCCAACAATTTTTGAGTGCGATTTAAGAGGTAGGTAAAAAGAAATGGCCGGTAGGAAAAAAAGTAGCTGATCTTCGTTGTGTTTGTTCGTAAAATTCTGATTGGGAAGGGAGTGTAGAATAGTGAAACAACAAGGATTAACTCTGAATCTTTTCATAGAAGGTACTGTGAACTTCCCAAAAAAAAATTTTGTATAGAATAAACAAGGGCCAAAACATGGCATATTCTGAACAGAAATTGGGGTCTCCCTAAAACGCAGACAGCTTACGCTGACAAACTAGATAAAGAGTGAAAACGCAGACAAACAAGATAAAGAGTGAAAACGCAGACAAACTAGACAAAGAGGGAAATGCAGACCACATATGTAGAACATCGGTTCTGAACATGTTCACTCAAATTAGGTTTTAATGAGGTTGTTTGATGAATCTTAGTAAAATTATAAAACAAGAAGTTTATTTCGAAAAAATAAATGGAGAATTTGTTGTGTTTTTGTTGCTCGTTCCAAATTTAGATACGTTTTAACACTTACGATGATTTATTTTGAAAACACACTTCTGTTTTTGTTCATGACCAGTAGCATAACTGTCGTTTTGACTTTTAATGAGACATCGAATACGTGAAACACAGACACAATTGACAAAGAGGTTGAAACACATATAACAAAAATAAGGAGGGAAAACGCAGACAAACTAGACAAAGATGGAAAACGCTGACGAATTAGACAAAGAGGGGAAATGCAAACAAACTAGACAAAGAGGGAAAACGCAGGCAAACTAGACAAAGAGGGGAAATGCAAACAAACTAGACAAAGAGGGAAAACGCAGGCAAACTAGACAAAGAGGGAAAACGCAGACAAACTAGAAAAAGAGGGAAAACGCAGACAAACTAGACACAGAGTGAAAATGCAGACCACATATATAGAACATGGGTTTAAACATGTGTTGACGTCTTAGGAAAATTATAAGACAACTATCGATAAATGAATAAGAAGTTAATTTTGAAAAAATGGAAAAATTGTTGTGTTTTTGTATATGAAGGTACATATAGCCATTAATAATGCTTTATTTGGGAAACAAACTTTTTTTTTTTTGTTCTTAAAGGCACATAAAAGGAGATTAGTGCTATATCAAACTATATTATTCGGTAAACTTTTCGTCAGATTCAAATAGTTATCACCAAAAACATTTAGTATAACTTAAACATGAAAGCCAACAAGAAATAACCCTGATTGACAAGTTTAATCATTCAGATTGTGTTATTCTTCGCCCCTTACATTGACAGTTGATACACAAATGTTTGAACCGACCAATCAGAATTCGTCATTTTGAATATGTAAACAAACAGGTTGTTGATAAACATGATTGAATTGGAGACAACTATATTTCAAGCACAAAATAACTCATTTTAAAGGAGTCTATTTGATAGGGTCTCAAGGCATTCGTAAATTAATTCTCATGACTTTTATGAACATAATAAAAGAACTTATTGTATCATTTCAGTAATTCATTTGTACTCATCTCCTTTTATGTGCCTTTAAGCTATAATACGATTGTCCAATTTATTTTTACAGTTTTAACTCTATTTTGGTGCAAATACTGATGCAACGAATACATGAAATGCAGACAATATAGACAAATAGGTAGACCGCAGACAATATGGACAACGAGGTAAACCGCAGACAATATATAGACAAAGAGGTAAACCGCAGACAATATAGACAAAGTGGTAAACCGCAGACAATGTAGAAAGAAAACATTACTGCTATAGCATGTCTATACAAAATAAGTTTAAAAGAACGAAGATGTTTCTGAATTCTTATAAATGAAAACATTTATATTGGATGGTTGTCAAAACAAGAAGTTTATTTCGGTAAAGAGAGAGAACGGTTCTAGTCTTTGTATAATTATATAAATCTATTTTGATAACAACACACAATCTTCTTTCTACTATTCCATCTACATTATTTCTGTTACCAATTTCAAATGTTTTTTCCGTTAAATGTAGTATAAAGAGACATAGACGATTGGTAAAAAATGCAGCCAATATAAATAAAAGAGGTAAAAAGGCAGACTATATAACCAAAGAGGGAAAACGCAGACAATACACCCAACAAAGTGAACGTGGACATCATAAACAAATGAGGAAATCGCGGGCATTATTGATAAAGAAGGGAAACGCAGGGACTACAGACAATGAGGGAAAAGTACGGTGGCATAGAGGTGACATGTATGCGATTTTTTTTCTTGTTATTCCGACTTACTTACTCGAAATAACGAGATAACAAGTCGTTATTTCGACATACTAACTCGAAATAACGAGATAATTAAGTCGTTATTTCGACATACTAACTCGAAATAACGAGTTAACAAAGTTGTTATTTCGACTTACTTACTCGAAATAACGAGATAACTTAGTCGTTATTTCGAGTTTGTAAATCGAAATGACGAGATAGTTAAGTCGTTATTACGAGTTAATTGACCAATCAGATTCACTCACTCTTTAAAAGCATACTAGCGCTCAGAAAAACTGCAAAACTGGGTAATAAGAGTTGTAGATTATGATAGAATATGTTGAAACATAGCGAAAAAACACAAGAGCATGAAAATATAACGACTGCACTATTTATTGTCTATTTTTCAAAGTGCGATTATCTTAAATTTGGTTTCCACCCATTTAACTTCATTGTTTACATTCGAGTAACATCTAAAATAGCAAGGAGCGCTCTGATTAATGAGTGGCGATACCTGGTTAGAAAAATCATGTAGAAGACATAAAAATACTGTCATTTATCTAATATTAACAACGTGAACATTCAAAATGAAGAATTTCTTGGGTTTTATTGGTTCTCAACGTTTCTCGACTGACCTTGTTTTATCGCTAATTGTAAACAAACCTTATAGTATTCACTCTTTCAACATCATCATGTGAACGTGTTACAGTCTCAATTCCTCTGTAAAAGGGAATTAAAGTACTTTTAAGTTAAATTTCAATTATTCTAGAACTTTTACAAATTAGGTGTAAATGAGCGCAAGTATGGCTTTAACTAAAAGTATAATAAACCCACGTGCTTCAAAAAAAAAATAGGAGTCGTTAACAGTGCGTCACACTGTACGTCACTTCACATACATTCGCTGAATACAACGAACCATCTGATTGGTCAACTAACTCGTTATAACGACTTAACTATCTCGTTATTTCGAGTTAGTAAGTCGTAATAACGACTTAATTTTCTCGTTATTTTGAGTTAGTAAGTCGAAATAAAGACTTAACTATCTCGTTATTTCGAGTAAGTAAGTCGAAATAACGACTTATTTATCTCGTTATTTCGAATTAGAAAATCGATTGTTCACTCCGTACTCTGTAATGTCTTCAACACAAGTCGTCCACTGTTCACTCCTTAATCTGTAATGTCTTCGATGTAAACAACACAAGTCGTCCACTGTTCACGCCTTACTCTGTAATGTCTTCAACACAAGTCGTCCACTGTTCACTCCTTACTCTGTAATGTCTTCGATGTAAACAACACAAGTCGTCCACTGTTCACTCCTTACTCTGTAATATCTTCAACATAAGTCGTCCACTGTTCACTCCCAACTCTGTCATGTCTTCGATGTAAACAGCACAAGTCGTCCACTGTTCACTCTTTACTTTGTAATGTCTTCGATGTAAACAACACAAGTCGTCCACTGTTCACTCCTTACTCTGTAATGTCTTCGATGTAAACAACACAAGTCGTCCACTGTTCACTCCTTACTCTGTAATGTCTTCGATGTAAACAATACAAGTCGTCCACTGTTCACTCTTTGCTCTGTAATGTCTTTGATTTAGTTACACAAGTAGTCCCTTAAGTGCTAATTCCATTGTCCGTTGAAAGGTACTCGCTGTGTTATTCTCAAACTGAAAGACATATGGGTCATCTCAAAATATCTGCACTTGCAGCAGAATGTGTTTTTTTGGATGTTTTCTGTCATGAGAGATGTCTGAAAATAAATGCTACTAAACAGCGCTGCTCCATTTGTAGCGTCGCGGCAGAGGGAAACCGCGGGAAACCGCCAGGTTTAACCAGCACATTTACTTATCGGTAATCTACACATGGACGGATCGCTCCCGATTTCTTCTTCACTAAGACTATTGGGGACTCCTATTGAGATGTGCTCTTATTGACGACTCCCTTCTGCTTTAATTCCTCGAATGCTCGCTGATGTATCTTCTTTTCATTTTTTTCTTTTCTTATGTTGTTTATTATTTCTATTTCTGTAAACATTATCATCATATTGGTGGACAAATAAAATCAAACAAACAAAAATCCCCGTGTCAAATAAAGCCCGAGGCGTTTATAAATTGGGCACGCTTGATTGAAAAGTACTTGTCACATGTTTGCGTGTTACGCGAAAACCGATTTTATTCAGCATATTAGGTCCGATGTGTAAAATATTTGTTTTACTGCGAGAAGAGAGTTTTAATGTGTAATGTATGATAATATTAATTACTTGCTTCATGGCCGACTTAGCATAATGTTTAAACATTAACAACTTCATTTGACATCATGCGAATCATCTAAAGGGAGTATCGAAAGTTTAAAAACAAACACAGCCCAAATTATGTTTTTACCTTTCATTTTAATCGGACATTTCTAAATTAAAACTTGAAACGAAGAAAGCAGAAACAAAATTAGTTTATGCTCTATGTTATCATAAATCAAAAAGGTTTATTTTGAAATTGTCACATAAATCATAATGTATATTCAATGGTGGACAGATGCTGCAAATTTTTTGTTGCAACTTTGAACACCCTTTCAATCCTTTTCAATCAATCCATGCACATAACATGTCGGCATTCCTCATATTAACTCTGTAAGAACCGTTTGATTGACACTAGTTGACCAATTTCTGCTTTCCTCGCTTCCCGATAAAACAACAGCAACATCACGGGTTCACGAGCGAGCGAATCCGGATATATTGGACACAAGCGGTTTTTAATTGTTAAACGGCAATTGATGCAATTATATGGTGATATGTAACTTCATTTTACATTTCTTGTCCTGCGAAATGACTTTTGCGCTTAAAATATGAAAATAGAACAATACGACGCTTATTTGGTCATTCGAAATTTCGACGTATGATTGCTTCATTAGAAAAGGCAATCTTCACGGTGCATTATTATGACATGGGGGGGACGAGTAAAGACGTAGGCAAGGGTTTGGGGGATTCTCGGACTGATTGGGATTCGGAATTTGTAGTAGATGCTTGTTCCCAGAACAAGTTTCCACACCATTTCTAATGGTTATATTCTGGCCCTTTCTTGTCAATACTGGGACCCCCTGTGGTCACAAGGACTGGCCCCCCTCTGGTCAAAAGGACTGGCCCCCTTCTCGTCATAAGGACTCGCCCCCTCTGGTCACAAGGACTGGCCCCCTCTGGTCACAAGGACTGACCCCCTCTGGTCACAAGGACTGGCCCCCCTTTCGTCAAAACAGCTGGCCCCTATCTGGTCGCAAGGACTGGCCCCGTCTCGTCACAAGGACTGGCCCCCCTCTCGCCACAAGGACTGGTCCCTCTCTGGTCACAAGGACTCACCCCCTCTGGTCACAAGAACTGGCCCCCTCTGGTCACAAGGACTGGCCCCCTCTGGTCACAAGGACTGGCCCCCTCTCGTCAAAACGGCTGGCCCCCCTCTGGTCACAAGGACTGGCCCCCTCTCGTCACAACAACTGGCCCCCCTCTCGCCACAAGGACTTGCCCCCCTCTGGTCACAAGGACTGGCCCCCTCTGGTCACAATGACTCTCCCCCTCTCGTCACAAGGGCTGGTCCCCCTGTGGTCACAAGGACTGGCCTCCCTCTCGTCACAAGGACTGGCCCCCCTCTGGTCACAATGGCTGCCCCCCTCTCGTCACAAGGACTGGCCCCCTCTCGTAACAAGGAATGGCCCCCCTGTGGTCACAAGGACTGGCCTCCCTCTCGTCACAAGGACTGGCCCCCTCTGGTCATAAGGGCTGCCCCCCTCTCGTCACAAGAATTGGCCCCCTCTCGTCACAAAGGCTGGCCCCCCTCTCGTCACAAGGACTGGTCCCTTCTCGTCATAAGGGCTGGCCCCTCTCGTCACAAGGACTGGCCCCCCTCTCGTTACAAGGACTTGCCCCCTCTCGTCACAAGGGCTGGCCCCCCTCTCGTCACATGGATTGGCCCCCTCTCGTCACAAGGATTGGCCCCTCTCGTCACAAGGACTGGCCCCCTCTCGTCACAAAGGACTGGCCCCTCTCGTCACAAGGACTGGCCCTCGTCACAAGGACTGGCCCCTCTCGTCACAAGGCGGACTGACCCCTCTCACTGGCTGTCCTCTGTCACAAGGGCTGGCCCCCTCTCGTCACAAGGGCTGGCCCCCCTCTCGTCACAAGGACTGGCCCCCTCTCGTCACAAGGACTGGCCCCCTCTCGTCACAAGGACTGGCCCCCCTCTCGTTACAAGGGCTGGCCCCCCTCTCGTCACAAGGACTGGCCCCCTCTCGTCACAAAAGCGAAAAGGCAAATTGTGCTGCCACGCCCTCTTGTTGGGTAAACGTTGGTCTGACATATCCTCTTCGGTCCACTTGTACCTGGCCGCTATAACCTCGAATCGTGTAATCCACATGCTCAAATCTTCTTTCCAACTGAAAGGAGGACATTTTACGTTGGCAAAACGCCGCGGTCTTACAGGAGTCGTATGTCTACTGGCATGACTCCTGGCTAACTGACTATCGGAGGATTTGCAGAGGATTTCGGAAAGTATGGATTTCTGTGTGTATTCTGAGGCCCATGAATGATTCGAAAGGTATGAGCGATCGTTAAAACTGTGGCTCTCTATCATAACTAATCACAACATTCTATTATTCTAGTATAGATTAATTACAGGTGTAAACAAACTGCCTGGGATGGTTGGATGATGCATTGTAGTAGTTTTTGCAGGTGTACAATTCCCATGAGTCTTCGAACCTACGTAATAAACACATGTGATCAATCTGATTGGTTGTCGAACTTAGATCTCCTTCATAAGAAGCTGTACCAGGTAAGAACGCTCTCTGCGAATAGCCACTTCACCTATCACAGTCATCCGTATCAATGCTGTCTCGTCTGTAGGACTTCGTACTGATGTTGACATTGTTGTAAACTTTGTACAAGTAGATAGAATGTATATCTATCTAGGATAAAGGATCATTTGTATCAGGTATATCTATCTAGGAGAAAGGATCGTTTATATCATGTATATCTATCTAGGAGAAAGCATCGTTTATATCATGTATATCTATCTAGGAGAAAGGATCATTTATATCATGTATATCTATCTAGGAAAAAGGATCGTTTGTTACAAGTATATCTATCTAGGAGAAAGGATCATTTGTACCATGTATATCTATCAAGAGAAAGGTTCGTTTGTTCCATGTATATCTATCTAGGAGAAAGGATCATTTTACCATGTATGTTTATCAAGACAAAGGATAATTTGTACCATATATATCTATCTAGGAGAAAGGATCATTTGTACCATATATATCTATATTAGAGAAAGAATCATTTGTACCATGTTTATCTATCTAAGAGAGAGGATCATTTGTACCATGTTTATCTATCTAAGAGAGAGGCTTATGTGTACCATGTATATCTATAAAAAGGAAAGGATCATTTGTACCGCGTATATCTATCTAAGAGAAAGGATCACTTGTACCATATATATCTATCTAAGAGAAAGAATCATTTGTACCATGTATATCTATCTAAGAGAGAGGCTCATTTGTACCATATATATCTATCTAAGAGAAAGGATCAATTGTACCATGTATATCTATCTAAGATAAAGGCTCATTTGTACCATATATATCTATCTAAGAGAAAGGATCATTTGTACCAAGTATATCTATATAAAAGAAAGGATCATTTGTACCATGTATATCTATCTAAGAGAAAGGATCATTTGTACCATGTATATCTATCTAAAAGAAAGGATCATTTGTACCATATATATCTATCTAAGAGAAAGGATCATTTGTACCATGTATATCTATCTAAAAGAAAGGATCATTTGTACCATATATATCTATCTAAGAGAAAGGATCATTTGTGCCAAGTATATCTATCTAAGAGAGAGGCTCATTTGTACCATATAAACCTATCTAAGAGAAAGGATCATGTGTACCATGTATATCTATATAAAAGAAAGGATCATTTGTACCATGTATATCCATCTAAGAGAAAGGATCATTTGTACAATATATATCTATCTAAAAGAAAGGATCATTTGTACCATGTATATATATATCTAAAAGAAAGGATCATTTGTACCATATATATCTATCTAAGAGAAAGGATCATTTGTCCCAAGTATATCTATCTAAGAGAGAGGCTCATTTGTACCATATATACCTATCTAAGAGAAAGGATCATTTGTACCATGTATATCTATATAAAAGAAAGGATCATTTGTACCATATTTATCTATCTAAAATAAAGGATCATTTGTACCATATATATCTATATAAAAGAAAGGATCATTTGTACCATATATATCTATCTAAAAGAAAGGATCATTTGTACCATATATATATCTATATAAAAGAAAGGATCATTTGTACCATGTATATCTATCTAAAAGAAAGGATCATTTGTACCATATATATCTATCTTAGAGAAAGGGTCATGTGTGCCATGTATATCTATCTAAGAGAGAGGCTCATTTGTACCATGTAAATCTATCTAAAAGAAAAGATCATTTGTGCCAAGTATATCTATCTAAAACAAAGGATCATTTGTGCCATGTATATCTATCTAAAAGAGAGGCTCATTTGTACCATGTATATCTATCTAGGAGAAAGGATCATTTATACCATGTATATCTATCTAAGAGAGAAGCTCATTTGTACCATGTATATTTATCTAGGAGAAGGGTCATTTGTACCATGTATATCTATCTAAAAGAAAGGATCATTTTTACCATATATATCTATCTAAGAGAAAGGATCATTTGTACCATATATATCTATCTAAGAGAAAGGATCATGTGTACCATGTATATCTATCTAGGAGAAGGGTCATTTGTACCATATATACCTATCTAAGAGAAAGGATCATTTGTACCATGTATATCTATCTAAAAGAAAGGAACATTTGTACCATGTATATCTATCTAGGAGAAAGGATCATTTGTACTTTGTATATCTATCTAAGAGAGAGGCTCATTTGTACCATGTATATTTGTCTAGGAGAAGGGTCATTTGTACCATGTATATCTATCTAAAAGAAAGGATCATTTGTACCATATATATCTATCTAAGAGAAAGGATCATTTGTACAGTGTATATCTATCTAGGAGAAGGGTCATTTGTACCATATATACCTATCTAAGAGAAAGGATCATTTGTACCATGTATATCTATCTAAGAGAAAGGATCATTTGTACCACATATATCTATCTAAGAGAAAGGATCATTTGTACCATGTATATCTATCTAAAAGAAAGGATCATTTGTACCATATATATCTATCTAAGAGAAAGGGTCATTTGTACCATGTATATCTCTCTACGAGAAAGGATCATTTGTACCATGTATATCTATCTACGAGAAGGATCATTTGTACCATGTATATCTATCTAAGAGAAAGGATCATTTGTAGCATATATATCTATCTAAGAGAAAGGATCATTTGTACCATGTATATCTATCTAAGAGAAAGGATCATTTGTACCATATATATCTATCTAAGAGAAAAGATCATTTGTACCATGTATATCTATCTGAGAGAAAGGATCATTTGTACCATATATATCTATCTAAGAGAAAGGGTCATTTGTACCATGTATATCTATCTAAGAGAAAGGATCATTTGTACCATGTATATCTATCTATGAGAAAAGGGTCATTTGTTCCATGTTTATCTATCAAAAGGAAGGGTCGTTTGTTCCATGTAGTTCTATCTAGGAGAAAGGATTATAGGTGCCATGTATATCTATCTAGGCGAAAGGATCATTTGTTCCATGTATATCTATTTAGGAGAAAGGATCATTTGTACCATGTATATCTATATAAAAGAAAGGATCATTTGTACCATGTATATCTATCTGAGAGAAAGGATCATTTGTACCATGTATATCTATCTACGAGAAAGGATCATTTGTACCATGTATATCTATCTAAGAGAGGGGCTCATTTGTACCATGTATATCTATATAAGAGAAAAGATCATTTGTACCATGTAAGTCTATCTAAAAGAAAGGATCATTTGTACCATGTATATCTATCTAAGAGAAAGGATCATTTGTACCATGTATATCTATCTAAGAGAAAGGATCATTTGTACCATGTATATCTATCTAAGTGTGAGGCTCATTTGTACCATATATATCTATATAAGAGAAAGGATCATTCGTACCATGTATATCTATCTAAGAGAAAGGGTCATTTGTACCATATATATCTATCTAAGAGAGAGGCTCATTTGTGCTATGTATATCTATGTAGGCGAAAGGATCATTTGTATCATGTATATCTATCTACGAGAAGGATCATTTGTACCATGTATATCTATCTAAAAGAAATGATCATTTGTACCACATATATCTATCTAAGAGAAAGGATCATTTGTACCATGTATATCTATCTAAAAGAAAGGATCATTTGTACCATATATATCTATCTAAGAGAAAGGGTCATTTGTACCATGTATATCTCTCTACGAGAAAGGATCATTTGTACCATGTATATCTATCTACGAGAAGGATCATTTGTACCATGTATATCTATCTAAGAGAAAGGATCATTTGTAGCATATATATCTATCTAAGAGAAAGGATCATTTGTACCATGTATATCTATCTAAGAGAAAGGATCATTTGTACCATATATATCTATCTAAGAGAAAAGATCATTTGTACCATGTATATCTATCTGAGAGAAAGGATCATTTGTACCATATATATCTATCTAAGAGAAAGGGTCATTTGTACCATGTATATCTATCTTAGAGAAAGGATCATTTGTACCATGTATATCTATCTATGAGAAAAGGGTCATTTGTTCCATGTTTATCTATCAAAAGGAAGGGTCGTTTGTTCCATGTAGTTCTATCTAGGAGAAAGGATTATAGGTGCCATGTATATCTATCTAGGCGAAAGGATCATTTGTTCCATGTATATCTATTTAGGAGAAAGGATCATTTGTACCATGTATATCTATATAAAAGAAAGGATCATTTGTACCATGTATATCTATCTGAGAGAAAGGATCATTTGTACCATGTATATCTATCTACGAGAAAGGATCATTTGTACCATGTATATCTATCTAATAGAGGGGCTCATTTGTACCATGTATATCTATCTAAAAGAGAGGCTCATTTGTACCATGAATATCTATCTTAGAGAAAGGATCATTTGTACCATGTATATCTATCTAAGAGAAAGGATAATTTGTACCATGTATATCTACCTAAGAGAGAGGCTCATTTGTACCATGTATATCTATCTGAGAGAAGGATCATTTGTACCATGTATATCTATCTAGGAGAAAGGATCATTTGTACCATGTATATCTATCTAAGAGAAAGGATCATTTGTACCATGTATATCTATCTAAGTGTGAGGCTCATTTGTACCATATATATCTATATAAGAGAAAGGATCATTCGTACCATGTATATCTATCTAAGAGAAAGGGTCATTTGTACCATATATATCTATCTAAGAGAGAGGCTCATTTGTGCTATGTATATCTATGTAGGCGAAAGGATCATTTGTATCATGTATATCTATCTACGAGAAGGATCATTTGTACCATGTATATCTATCTAAAAGAAAGGATCATTTGTACCACATATATCTATCTAAGAGAAAGGATCATTTGTACCATGTATATCTATCTAAAAGAAAGGATCATTTGTACCATATATATCTATCTAAGAGAAAGGGTCATTTGTACCATGTATATCTCTCTACGAGAAAGGATCATTTGTACCATGTATATCTATCTACGAGAAGGATCATTTGTACCATGTATATCTATCTAAGAGAAAGGATCATTTGTACCATATATATCTATCTAAGAGAAAGGATCATTTGTACCATGTATATCTATCTAAGAGAAAGGATCATTTGTACCATATATATCTATCTAAGAGAAAAGATCATTTGTACCATGTATATCTATCTGAGAGAAAGGATCATTTGTACCATATATATCTATCTAAGAGAAAGGGTCATTTGTACCATGTATATCTATCTAAGAGAAAGGATCATTTGTACCATGTATATCTATCTATGAGAAAAGGGTCATTTGTTCCATGTTTATCTATCAAAAGGAAGGGTCGTTTGTTCCATGTAGTTCTATCTAGGAGAAAGGATTATAGGTGCCATGTATATCTATCTAGGCGAAAGGATCATTTGTTCCATGTATATCTATTTAGGAGAAAGGATCATTTGTACCATGTATATCTATATAAAAGAAAGGATCATTTGTACCATGTATATCTATCTGATAGAAAGGATCATTTGTACCATGTATATCTATCTACGAGAAAGGATCATTTGTACCATGTATATCTATCTAAGAGAGGGGCTCATTTGTACCATGTATATCTATCTAAAAGAGAGGCTCATTTGTACCATGAATATCTATCTTAGAGAAAGGATCATTTGTACCATGTATATCTATCTAAGAGAAAGGATAATTTGTACCATGTATATCTACCTAAGAGAGAGGCTCATTTGTACCATGTATATCTATCTGAGAGAAGGATCATTTGTACCATGTATATCTATCTAGGAGAAAGGATCATTTGTACCATGTATATCTATATAAGAGAAAAGATCATTTGTACCATGTAAGTTTATCTAAAAGAAAGGATCATTTGTACCATATATATCTATCTAAGGGAGAGGCTCATTTGTGCCATATATATCTATTTAAAAGAAAGGATCATTTGTGCCATGTATATCTTTCTAAGAGAGAGGCTCATTTGTACCATGTATATCTATCGACGAGAAGGATCATTTGTACCATGTATATCTATCTAAGAGAGAGGCTCATTTGTACCATGTATATCTATCTAAAAAAGAGGCTCATTTGTACCATGTATATCTATCTAAGAGAGAGGCTCATTTGTACCATGTATATCTATCTAAGAGAGAGGCTCATTTGTACCATGTATATCTATCTAAGAGAGAGGCTCTTTTGTACAATATATACCTATCTAAGAGAAAGGATCAGTTGTACCATGTATATCTATATAAAAGAAAGGATCATTTGTACCATGTATATCTATCTAAGAGAAAGGATTATTTGTACCATATATACCTTTCTAAGAGAAAGGATCATTTGTACCATGTATATCTATCTAGGAGAAAGGATCGTTTCTATCATGTATATCTATCTAGGAGAAAGAATCGTTTATATCATGTATATCTATCTAGTAGAAAGGATCATTTGTGCCAAGTTTATCTATCAAGGAGAAAGGATCATTTGTACAATGTATATCTATCTAGGAGAAAGGAATATTTGTACCATGTATATTTATCTAGGAGAAAGGATCGTTTATATCATGTATTTCTATCTAGGAGAAAGGATCATTTGTACCATGTATATCTATCTAAGAGAAAGGCTCATTTGTACCATGTATATCTATCTAGGAGAAAAGGCTCATTTGTTCCATGTTTGTCTACCAAGAGAAAGGTTCGTTTGTTCCATGTATATCTATCTAGGAGAAAGTATCATTTGTGCCATGTATATCTATCTAGGAGAAAGGATCATTCATATCATGTATATCTATTTAGGAGAAAGAATCATTTGTATTATGTATATCTATCTAGGAGAAAGGATAATTTGTGCCAAGTATATCTAATTAGGAGAAAGGATCATTTGTACCATGTATATCTTTCAAGGCGAAGGGTCATTTGTACCATGTATATCTATCTATCTAGGAGAAATGATCATTTGTACCATGTATATCTATATAGAGGATAAATCATTTATATCATATATATCTATCTAGGAGAAATGATCATTTGTACCATTTATATTTATCTAGAGAAAGGATCATTTGTATCATGTATATCTATTTAGGAGAAAGGATCATTTGTATCATGTATATCTATCTAGGAGAAAGGATCATTTGTACCATGTATATTTATCTAGGGAAAGGATCATGTGTACACTGTATATCTATCTTGGAGAAAGGGTCATGTGTGCCATATGTATCTATCTAGGAGAAAGGATCATTTGTATCATTTATATCCATCTAGGGAAAGGATCATTTGTCTAATGTTTATTTTTTTTTTGGGGGGGGGGGGGAAAGATTCATTTGTACAATGTTTATCTATCTACGCACCTTCAATTTTTGCACCTTTTTAACTTATCAAATCTCAAACACGTGTCAACATGTTAACGTTTGGTATTCATGTACACTTTTCATTGTTTTACACTTCAACATTATTTCTCTTAACCTATTCAATTAAGCTAATTGGCAATTATAAATTTTATGTCTCTTCTACTTATATTTATCTATGGAGAAGGACCACTTCTATCATCATTGTTGAAATTGACACAGTGGAAAGGGTCGTATGTACCATTTAAATTTTGTTTATAACTTAAGGTCATCTGTACCTTCAGTGGTACAGAGGACGTTTGCTTTAGAATGCGTTTATCACACAACAAATGAATGCTTTGTGACATACATCACGTATTTGACTAAGAATATGATGTAGACTACGAAAAATGGTTTTTATAAAGATTAGCAACAAGGTAGCATTGATATGCCTAATTTCATTCACACTACTTCATCATATCTAACACGGGGTTATATACACCGTTTGGAAAAGGGAGGTCTAGAAATAATAAAAGGTGAAAATACAAATCAATTAGTTGCTTTCGATTTGTGTTTATAAATAAAATATAAAATTTTAAAAATACAACATGCTCTTCTGTGAAAAGGTTAAAAATTGTCAGCAAAGAAGATAGGGGTTAAAGCATTAACTAAAAGTGATTAAGATTTTGAGGAAAGAATTGGATTAAATCATCCATCAGATATGGAATTAACAGAAACAACATACACTCTATGATGGACGCTTGGTAAATTGTGGTTCATTTGATGTACCCTTTATAAGCAACGTCTATCATGTGAACATTATATAAACATCAGCTGAGTAATGGAGACCAACACTTAAGACCATTCACATTATAGTAAAACTTTGCCAACGTCAACACTTAGATTTTTAGATACCTCATTAACTGTCTTTTTAAGCTTTCCATAAGAGAGAACTACGTCGTCTCGGGTTCGATTATAAAAGTTCTTGATTATAAAAGTCATGTCATCGTTCTGTGGTTGGTTTCTCTTCGTTCGTGCGACGTTGCCCACTTCACCAAGCTCTACTTAGAGGTCCACAAACAGAGGAACGACTGTAAACCGGCAATCATCAACATCAAGCTACCCCCGATCACTGCAATAGAAAAACAATCAAAGTGCTAAACTTTATTCGACTGTAATAAGCAAGTAAATCAGAGCTATACAAAATTATTTGACAGTAATAAGCAAGAAAACACAGAGCTATACAAAATTATTCGACTGTAATAAGCAAGTAAAACAGAGCTTTACAAAATTATTCGACTGTAATAAGCAAGTAAAACAGAGCTATACAAAATTATTCGACTGTAATAAGCAAGTAAAACAGAGCTATACAAAATTATTCGACTGTAATAAGCAAGTAAAACAGAGCTATACAAAATTATTCGACTGTAATAAGCAAGAAAAACAGAGCTATACAAAATTATTCGACTGTAATAAGCAAGTAAAACAGAGATATACAAAATTATTCGACTGTAATAAGCAAGTAAAACAGAGCTATACAAAATTATTCGACTGTAATAAGCAAGTAAAACAGAGCTATACAAAATTATTCGTTATTCGACTGTAATAAGCAAGTAAACAGAGCTATGCAAAACTATTCGACTGTAATAAGCAAGTAAAACAGAGCTATACAAAATTATTCGACTGTAATAAGCAAGTAAAACAGAGCTATAAAAAATTATTCGACTGTAATAAGCAAGTAAAACAGAGCTATACAAAATTATTCGACTGTAATAAGCAAGAAAAACAGAGCTATACAAGATTATTTGACTGTAATAAGCAAGTATAACAGAGCTATACAAAATTATTCGACTGTAATAAGCAAGAAAAACAGAGCTATACAAAATTATTCGACTGTAATAAGCAAGTATAGTTACTGAGTGGAACGAGCATATCAGTCCATGGCCTTAAGAGGAATTTAAAAACTGACCATGAAAAAGAATCAGGATGAAATATAGCTTTTTTGATGATAAGGTCAAAAACCTATTTAAATAATTCTTTTTTTATTGTGATTTTTTGTTATAAAGATCCTAAGAACATTTTCTGCAGTTTTATAAGAAAATACTTTGAATTTTCTTAATTTTAGATATGTTATTCAAAATCTTATTGTGATTTCAGTAAAATGACAGTTTCCATGGTGCCCGTTGAATAGAGTCAAAATGTAAAAATGACCATACCATCTTCAAAGGTATTAAATTAATTTCTGGAAGGTTTAATAACACAAAAACATAAATTCATGCATTCAATACTTTATAATTCAATGTTATTTAATATTATCACAACCTGAACAATTTTTGAAATCAAAATCAGTTTTTCAATTTTTTGTATTTGACAAAAAATAATGAAAATTGATATGCATATTACATAAAAATGAAGATATTTAGAAATTCCTTTCATATGATTTTTTATTTTTCAGTATGTGAAGTAAAATTTGAAATTGAAATACAAAATGAAAAACAACAACATGTTGATGAGTTAGCTTTACTGTAAAATGACAGTTTCCATGGTGACCGTATTTGAAAAATAATTATAAAAAGACTAATATAACTTCAAACTTGAAAAATAGAAGCTGGGGCCTTAGAATGCATGAGAAATATATGAAAATGTTAATAACCTTTTATAGTTTTATGGATAATATATTTATTCGTTAAAAAAAAGTGCATATAGTAAAAACGTTTACTAGTATCCGACTACTATGCAAGTACCTCTTCGGTAACAGATTTATTATCTCCCTTGGATTCTCAGATTAAGTGCAGAAAAAACTACCGAGAAAGTCCATAAATGAATACCTTATTGATTTCCTCGATTCATCGATACTTATATTGCAACAATATCATTTTACATTTTGATTAACTATTAGAGCTAAAAAAGTATTATTGCTTTTGCGAAACATGCATGGTACTTAACACAATCTTTAATAGCATAGATATAGAGTTAGCATCAATAATGTAATATAAATTTTATTTATAACATACCTGAGGCAGAGCTTCTACAAAATGTCGAACATGCGGCCCAGGCAGTCGTCTCATCACTGCCATCATCACAGTCGGAGTTACAATCGCACTTAAACTCCATCGATATACACGTAATTGTACCACCCTGGCATGTGAAGTAACCTGTTGGACACCTCTGGAAATAAACATCAACATGCATTTATAGTTGTAGCTAAGAAAAGTGTAAGATAAGCTGAGATATTATGACGGTATTCCGGTATTCCTTGTTGAGAAACAAAACAACAAATATGTAAAACTTGAAGAATTTGATTTCGATCATCTTCTTGATTATGTGCCAAAATCTTCAGAAAAATCTCTTTTTGCCCCTTAACCACCTAAAACCGACATATCGATGACGTCATTTCCTTATAGTTGAAATATGATATTTACTTAGTTTAGTTTCCGTGTATATTGCAAGCTGAATTTGAAGAACACTGGTTTAAAAATTACTATATCTTTTGGCTTTTCAAAGTAGCGACAGAGAAAACTTTTTGTCTTAACCAACCACAGTCATAACATTTTCTTCACAGTATACCAATTTCTTAATCAACCGTTTTCAGTTTGTCGAATGCCATTACACATTCTTGTACATAGTACAATATTGACCAGAATGTATACGATTCTTTAGTCTGATTTTATTATGAATAAGAATACATAATATAGTACACCACACTAACATATGACGAGCGAAACAAATAAACACTCATTCATGCTTGAAGGAAGAAACAATACGGATAGATGGATACTTTATGTTGTTCGTTACATAAGTTTGTGCCATCGTTGCATGGGATTATATTGAATACGAGCAGAATCTATTCTACAATAACGAACTGCTAACGTGTTTATCAATTGTTAAAGGATAGCGTTTTATGTATTATCAAAAAGCATATTTGTTTGCTCATCCTTTCATGTCTATATTGTTTTTTTGTGTGAATAAGTTGGGCTTTATGTATGTAAATGCTTTATACATATATATCTGTGTATACGCATGGTCGATATACATTATCCAAGGTCCCATTCTGGTGTACATATCTTGAGTTTCTGTGAGTGAATATTATAGTATGTGTTATGTGATTTTGTGTTCTTAAGTTTAGTTTATGGTAGGTCATAGTTACTAACACTGATATAATCGTCCTCGAGGTTCGTGTCGTTGTTACATGGGAAAGCGTTACAGTATCCAAGCTCGAAACTTTCCCCAAAGCAAGGGTCTCCGTCAGGGGTTGGGGTTGGGTTATCACACAATCGAACCCGCCCGTTCCGACCGATGTTACAGGATTTTGTACACGAAGTCCATGCTCCCCAAGACCCCCAGTTTCCGTTCACTGAAATAAACAACATAACTCAATGCAATTTCACACAGGAATAGGATCGTATAAGCATATAACTTAACTCCAGTTATAGCTGTACGACAACTGTCCAGTATGGCGTACGAAAACAACTGCTCCCCAAAATTCAAATCACACGGCTACATAGGGGACGCGGATGTATCTTTTTAAAAGGTCAAGTCAAGATGGTAAGCGGAATAAAAACACCAAAAGAATCACATTAAGAAAAACTTGAGCAATCTAAAGACACGATTACGAAATGTAAGACGAGAAGAAAATAAACAGGTACATGGCATCCCTGGTCATTTACGCGAATCAAACTCCGACACCGAGTGAAAAGTCTGGGAATTCTTGAACGAAAGCATGCGACAAGATAATGGTTCGGTAGACACACAGCCAATACCGCTTACGTGTGTAGATGGGCGAACAATTACTTAATAAAGCAATCAATTATCTTTACCCAATTTAAACCACTTATTAATGTCCTAAAACAGCTGAATACCGATGCAACTGTGTTAGTAACAGATTTGGCGAAACGAGTCATTAAAGCAGAAAGAGTGTCAGGATGTAATCCCACAAGAAGTTCTGGAGGTGGTTGCACTATTGCTTATACGAACACTAATGCTTATGCTGGAAGCAGTGTACATATACCCACACCATGTAGACACGACAATCGTCCGGAATAAAGTAGATCGCAGCGACAGTTCGCCACAGTGCTTCCGCATGTCACACGCCACACACTCTAGATTCAAAGAAGATGTACATGCTAACGCTAACTCTTAATGGGACAACACTCTATGATTATGTACGATGTTTGTTGCCCAATACTTCCAACACTTAGGACGAAGTAGAATGATCACAGTTTTGAAAGCCACCCAAAGCATCCTAGAATATTCTGATCAGGTACTACTGATATTTACTGAATACTGTAGACAGGTTCGTGGCAACACTTAACAGTTTTCAGTGGAGAAAATGAAGGATACGTGCTTGAGCCAATACTCTCTTGCAGTTCATCCTACCTTAACTTTGTATTTGCATTACGGAGAGCTTTTTAAGAAAACATGTCGGATGACCTTCTCATGGTAAAACTGCCATAACTAGCAGCAGAGCTTGTTACATGCTTGCGTGAAGTGTCCCTTCACAATTGGCATTTGAACATTTTAGGTCAAGATTTGGATACCTTATCATCGCCACGTATAAACATAAACGTGTTGTTATGAACTTTAGTTACCTGGGATCTCATATCTTTTAAAAAAATGTAACTGTATTACAAAATCAATAGAGCTGAAACAGGCATTTCCAAGCAGTGCAAGAGTTTAAAGGGAAATGAAATGTTATACAAGTATACAAAAGAAAGTAATTTTCTTTAGGCTGGTACACCTACACAATGCAGAACAACAAGTTCTATATTTTCATTTGACGAAGGCACAACCTATGATGGAAGAATAAAGTTAAAAAGTTCAAAGATTGATTTTATCAGGAAAATGTTCATAAAAACAATACAAGAGGCGCTGTCTGAGTTACGTGTCCAATAGCTGGGACATGATAACTTTGTGGACAAGAGATCCTGCCTACTATACGCCATCTCTTACCTTGCACATGATCGAAGTAAAAAAGTGATTTAAACCAATTCAAATTGATGTCAACATCTAGCATTAGCAAGCAACAGTAAGCAATGGCCACATTCAGTGATGTAGTGAAGAAAGCGGGAAAAACCCGTTTTGTTAGGAAGAGGGACCTTCAAATAAAAACTCGGAAAGCGAAAGGGACAATACAGACACAGACTGTTCTTAATACATTCTCACTACTTTAAAACTAATTATAGCAAGTTAAGACACTGTTCAAAATAGTTTATGACGATAAGCATTATCAAGTCTTAAAAGCAATTACATGTTCATTTGGAAACGTCCTAAACCACATTCAATTGCGGCATTCAATAAGTGAAGATGTTGAGGAGAAAGCAGAATATCATTTTGTTGCATACAAAAACGACTTCCGCGAAGAAAAAGACAGGCAACGACTGTTCTAAAGACATTCTTGCTAGTGAAAACACTGTTCTCACAAAGTATCTAACGATAAACTCATCGTTCATTCCTCGTGAATGTCATTACATTTTCATTTATATAAAAGTTTTGGAACATATTCCAAACAATTTAATGTGAAACTGCTTTGATCTTTTAACCGTATGGGGAAGGCAAACTATGAAGGATCAGTTTTGTGTTGTTACCTATACAGCTTCCGTTACATGGCAGCGAGTCCTGGACGTTTCCTATACATCCCGCCCCATTATACTGTGCAGGTGGGTTGGTGCATGTCCGGTCACGTGTTATCACACCTGGACCACATGTACTGGAACAGTCCGCCCAGTCGGTCCAATCTGTCCATCCGCCGTCAACTAGAACAAACATTATAGTGCATGAGTTGTATGGAAGATAAAATATACGTGGTCTACCCAAACACATAACACATGTGTTGTAAGATTAGATACATATGGTCCACCCAAACACATAACACATGTGTTGTAAGATAAGATACATATGGTCTACCTAAACACATAACACATGTGCTGTAAGATAAGATGCATATGGTCTACCTAAACACATAACACATGTGTTGTAAGATTAGATACATATGGTCCACCCAAACACATAACACATGTGTTGTAAGATAAGATACATATGGTCTACCTAAACACATAACACATGTGCTGTAAGATAAGATGCATATGGTCTACCTAAACACATAACACATGTGTTGTAAGATTAGATACATATGGTCCACCCAAACACATAACACATGTGTTGTAAGATAAGATACATATGGTCTACCTAAACACATAACACATGTGTTGTAAGATTATGATACATATGGTCCACCCAAACACATAACACATGTGTTGTAAGATAAGATACATATGGTCTACCTAAACACATAACACATGTGCTGTAAGATAAGATGCATATGGTCTACCTAAACACATAACACATGTGTTGTAAGATTAGATACATATGGTCCACCCAAACACATAACACATGTGTTGTAAGATAAGATACATATGGTCTATCTAAACACATAACACATGTGTTGTAAGATAAGATACATACGGTTTACCCAAACACATAACACTTGTATTGTAAGATAAGATACATTTGGTCTACCTAAACACATAACACATGTGTTGTAAGATAATATACATATGGTCTGCCCAAACACATAACACATGTGTTGTAAGATAAGATACATATGGTCTACCTAAACACATAACACATGTGTTGTAAGATAAGATACATATGGTCTACCCAAACACATAACACATGTGTTGTAAGATAAGATTCATATGGTCTACCCAAACACATAACACATGTGTTGTAAGATAAGATACATATGGTCTACCCAAACACATAACACATGTGTTGTAAGATAAGATACATATGGTCCATCCAAACATATAACGTGTTTTTGTTCTTTAAATTTGACCGATTGGAGTTTTTTGTCTTTATGGTGACCATTGTAAGTTCCTCGGAAATGTCGTTTGTCACTCTATCAACAAAGGTTGGGGTCTTTCATATTTGACAGATTGTGAAGCACACAATGACTGATTATATTTATTTAATAATTACTTTACTTGGACAGTTGATTGTGTTAAAACCTGAGGTAGACTTACTTGGACAGTTGATTGTGTTAAAACCTGAGGTAGACTTACTTGGACAGCTGATTGTGTTACAAGCCTATGGTAGACTTACTTGGACAGTTGATTGTGTTACAAGCCTATGGTAGACTTACTTGGACAGTTGATTGTGTTAAAACCTGAGGTAGACTTACTTGGACAGTTGATTGTGTTACAAGCCTATGGTAGACTTACTTGGACAGTTGATTGTGTTACAAGCCTGGGACTCTGCTGTATCTCCCGTACACAGTGCACCGTTATATCGAGGTTCGGGGTTCGTGCAGGTTCGAGACCGGTTCTGAGTTCCACCTGCACACGTGACGGTACACGTGGTCCATACGCTCCAGGTTGTCAGGCCTCCGTCAACTAGTGAGGAAAACAGTCGTTCTTATATGAATTATCATTTCATAAAGAGATACTCAAGGAAAAATGTACCCTCATAACAATTTCTCATGTATTTACAATTTCTTCAACATGACTTAAGAAAAAGGTGTTTTAATGTAGGGAAAGTATCTGAACATTACGGGAACACTTTTAACGAATCACCAATGAGATGGCCAACCCAGATACATTAACTTTTTCATATTTAATTCCGTGTACCAACTTCAAACAAAAAAGGACGATCAATCTTATTCCATCTCCTTGCAGACAATCCCATTTTGCAGGGATATATGAGATAAGATCACGTTTAAACGCATTGTTTTATAAACATTATATATAAATGAAACGTTTTTTAAAATGATCATAACATGTCTAATAAGGTCAGCACGTGTTTCTTGGTCTAGTAATTATCTTCAACCGGATGTTTTAAAACTCACACATTAAACGCCATGTATGCACATGTTATGCCTACATATCTTAACCTTAGAAATAATAAACATTAACTATATTGAATTCGATACATAAATACCTTCATAGAGAATTTGTCCTACACATCAACGTGTTAACCGTTTAAACATTGATGCTTCAGAGTATCTCGTAGCATGATAATCAACAGGCTTTGGATAAAATGTCTCTGAATACGTCGTAATTTAAAATCACACATACTTTAAATGATTATCGCAAACTATTGAGCGAAAGGACGCGGCTTAACACATGACATATTAATATAATATGAATCATTTTATCAAAATATTTTAAATTGTACTCGTATTACATTTCCTGTTGTCTATGTCAATCAGAATTGTGATAAAAACATGTTTTGTTAAAATTATGACAATTCCTGTTTTTATAACACTTACGATTGTGACTTAGCAAGCTTACTTGGACACATTATTCCTGCATAGCAGTCTTGTGTTTCTGAGGCATCTCCGACACACTGCGCTCCGTTGTACTGTGGTGGCGGATTGTCGCAGGTTCGAGACCTAGAGTGGGTGGTATTCCCACACGTGACTCCACATGGTGACCAGGCAGTCCAGACCGAGTAGCCGCCATCAACTATAAATATACAAACACCGCATAACTCTCCAGCGTATATTAGTCAGACATGTATATTAGTCAGACAACGACTAATCGCTTAAATCGCTTAAATCGGCATCTACCTAGTAGATATATGCATTTTCAAACATGTTTGCATACATGTATGTAGTTTGTTTATCATTATGCCTTTATAAATTTGTCTGAATTTCTGATTCAAAAACAATTCATTCCACAAAGACAAATTGTCTACTAAAGTATTTATGTGAAAATTGATAATGGTTTATTTTGTTTTCATTTGTATTGTTTGAGTGATGGCTTTATTGAAAAAGAAAAGTTATTACATAACATCAATTTTCTTTTAATTGATTCAAGGTCGTTAACGTACTTGGACAATTCAATGTGTTGCATGTCTTTGTCTGATCCGAGGCCCCGGTACAATCAGCGCCGCCATATTGTGGTGCAGGATTCGTGCAGGTTCGAGCGCGGGTATTTATTCCACCTGCACACGTCACTGTACAGGACGTCCATTCAGACCAGCTTGTAAAACCTCCATCAACTAGAAAGACATGATGTTAACATTAATGATCGTTACACTGAACTAAGGGTTATTACTTGTTACATGTAACATCTTTGAACCCATTTACATTCACGATTGAATCATGTAGATAGGCGTTTATATTCATTTACATTCAAAATTTGATCCATTAAGATAAACCCTTATATTCGTATACATCAACTATTAATTTTCTCTGATAACTATACAAACAGTTTTATACTTAATAAAACCTGTAATTGATTCCTCCTACTGTTAACATAAGTTTGTACTCGTTGAAATCCATACTTGATGACTCGCATTATTGAAAATATACCTTTTGGTTTGAAAAATCATAAGGGATTTTCCCTGTTACTGTAAATGTACGCTTATAACTGCTAAGAACAATATGATATCTTATGGTATTGTAAAATAAAAACATATCAATACTTATCCGTAACCCATTTATGATTTTCCCTGATAATGTGATTAAAGGAGTGAACTTATTCAACCAAACACGAGTTCCTTAATTGCAATTGGGGAATTCATAATTGGATAGAATCACTGATAATGCATTAATTTAGAATATTGTACATGTAATGTTGAAACGTATTGAAAGAGCATCCCCTTTTTTTTTATAACATCACCATTTAGATAGATAATCACCAATACTGTTTACTACTCACTTGGACAATTCAATGTGTTGCATGTCTTTGTCTGATCCAAGGCCCCGGTACAATCAGCGCCGCCATATTGTGGTGCAGGATTCGTGCAGGTTCGAGCGCGGGTATTTATCCCACCTGCACACGTCACTGTACAGGACGTCCAATCAGACCAGCTTGTAAAACCTCCATCAACTGGAAAGACACGTTTATATGAATTTCATTATGAATTGGTACCCATTGGCCATTTAACTATGATGCGTTATTTGTTATAACAAATGTCTTGGCTGACACCTGTTTTTAGTGAAAGTAAAAACTGACACTTATCTTTTCTTTTGAACTGTGGAAAACGGTTTTCTTGTAGTCATACTATTTTATCATCTTTTACATTGATACCAGCTCCATTGTTTGGCAGTGTAAATACAGTCATGAGAAAGGAATTAGCTGCTTAAAAACAATGATATTTAGCCAAACGAATGTTTATCCAATGTTGCTTTACTTGGACAGTTTTGTGTGTTGCATGTCTTTGACTCGTCACTTCCTCCTGTACAGTCTTGTCCTCCATGCTGCGGTATAGGGTCCGTACAGGTTCGATATCTTGTGTTGACCCCGCCGGCACAAGTAACTGTGCAGGCCGTCCATAATGTCCAGTCGGTAAAGCCGCCGTCAACTGGAAAACACGGATAATACACTGGGGTTAACTTTGTTTAACGTCAAAATATCTTCATAAACTAAATGGCATATATTCATTCATTCTAGGAGACACTCCACAAGAAACAGTATAGAATGGTAGGATCAGGCAACCCATGACTATATCATACTATGAATTACTTATATTTCTTCTTCGCTATACTTTAAAACGTATTTGCTGGAGATATGGACGATATACTATCTGAGCCTAGAATAATGTACGAGTGAGCTGCGACATAAACTCACTCCGACATAACTGTAAAAAGCACGTGAGCCGAGCAAACGAGGTTTTGCGTATAAACCAGAGGCCCGGTCTGAAGACAGAATTGCTAAAATAAAATTGCCGTTGAGGTTCATTAACAATTTAATAGTAAAATGAAATTCAATTTAAACAAAAACGATGTATTGACTCACTGGGACAGTTTCCGAGAACACACGACTGCGAGCTGACGAAGTAGCCGGTGCAATTGGCCCCGTCATACTGGGGGGCGGGGTTCGTACACGTTCTTTCTCGATAGACACGCCCACTTCCACACGTCACCGGACAGGATGTCCACGCGCTCCAATCAGAAAACCCGCCATCAACTGTAAACACACACACACAGTCCATCAGATAGCAAAATGGATGTGTGGATAAAATTCAACACAAACGTGAACCCACTTGTGCTTAAATATTGCGTTAACCAACTGATACTGTCTAAGAGATTCACGTGTATATTTGGCGTCCAATCTGATTTCAAACATATCCATTCTGTTTGCAATACCACACTTAAAAACCTGTTAGAGTATACAAGTGCATTTTATATTTCTCTTGCATCCATGAGATAAAGAAGATATCATTCACCAGTTTGTTCAAATAACAATTGACACTCATCTGTTATACTACATAGCGCAATGAATTTGAATTCCGCAAATCAATAATTCCGTCCTCTGTTATTGAGAAGAATGCTAAATGTATCCTGTTGTGGACAGTATTAAAAGTAGAGGATGCTCTTTCTCTGATAACTATAACAATGAATTAACAGCAGTTCCCCAATGATGATACAAGTTGTTAGTAAGATAACGTACAAAAAAGAAAAAACAAAAACTATCAAGTGAATGTCAACTGACTGGAGCATGAAAGAAGAATCTGGAGATTGTTTTTGCAAGTCAGCATCCTGTTCAGCGGTCTACGCCATCAGTTCCGACAGACCCCTGTACTTAGAACGCATCACAGCGCGAAATGGCTTTTTGTGTACCTACGCACCACCTCACAATAGAAACATACGTAAAGAAATAGTTGTTTAAGTGTAACCCCAGTAATTGGTTGTGACGTGTTAAAACTACAAAACATGTTAATTCAACATTCAACAGAAAACTGTACAGAAGTTTTCATTAGGAGAACAATATTTGCACCTGTCGAACACACTATGCAGTGTGAGTGCTGGCTTATGACGTCATGTCGCAGCAACAGCAACGTCTCTATTTATAGATTGATTAGCCCGAACACAATGGAAAGTCGGTCGCTTGCATTTCCCATGAAGCTCTCAGGAAAAGCATGGAAACATAGCATGATGATAAAATATTTAAAGCCAATAACTTTGACCACTTGCACATGGCTGCCTCCTATTTGCTTTTGAAACATATACATTGTAGAAATTGTATGTATTTGAAATTTCAATATAATTATGAAAATTTGTCATAAAGATCATCACGTGTTCAAATAAACTATACTTCAACTCGTACTTGGACAATTCAATGTGTTGCATGTCTTTGTCTGATCCGAGGCCCCGGTACAATCAGCGCCGCCATATTGTGGTGCAGGATTCGTGCAGGTTCGGGCGCGGGTATTTATCCCACCTGCACACGTCACTGTACAGGACGTCCATTCAGACCAGCTTGTAAAACCTCCGTCAACTGCAAAGACATGATGTTTACTATTAATGGACGTTCATGATTGGTACATGTAAACATGCAATAAACATCCATAACTTGATAACCATTATCATATCCATACACCGTGTAGATAGGCGTTTTAATCGTTATCATCTACGGTTGAACCATTAGAACCCATTAGAATTATTTGGACGTTGCATAGAAAATCAATTTCTCTTTACACGATGCTTGCTTTCTCTTTAAAATGTACCGTAAATATACTTCTCATTTACACCCATGCTTCATTTTTCTTTAAAATGTACAATAAATGTACTTCTCATTTACACAAATGCTTGATTTCCCTTTAAAATGTTCCGTAAATATACTTCTCATTTACACCCGTACTTGATTTCCCTTTAAAATGTACCGTTAATGTACTTCTCATTACACCTAGGCTTGATTTTTCTTCAAAATGTACCGTAAATATACTTCTCATTTACACCCATGCTTGATTTCCCTTTAAAATGAACCGTAAATATACTTCTCATTTACACCCATGCTTGTATTCCCTTTAAAATGTACTGTAAATATACTTCTCATTTACACCAATGCTTGATTTCCCTTTAAAATGTACCGTAAATGTACTTCTCATTTACACCTATGCTTGATTTCCCTTTAAAATGTACCATTAATGTACTTCTCATAACACCCATGCTTGATTTTTCATTAAAATGTTCCGTAAATATACTTCTCATTTACACCCATGCTTGATTTCCCTTTAAAATGTTCCGTAAATATACTTCTCATTTACACCCATGCTTGATTTCCCTTTAAAATGTTCCGTAAATATACTTCTCATTTACACCAATGCTTGATTTCCCTTTAAAATGTACCGTTAATGTACTTCTCATTTACACCAATGCTTGATTTCTCTTTAAATTGTACCGTAAATGTACTTCTCATTTACACCAATGCTTGTATTCCCTTTAAAATGTTCCGTAAATGTACTTCTCATTTACACCCATGCTTGATTTCCCTTTAAAATGTTCCGTAAATATACTTCTCATTTACACCAATGCTTGATTTCCCTTTAAAATGTACTGTAAATATACTTCTCATTTACACCTATGTTTGATTTCCCTTTAAAATGTACCATTAATGTACTTCTCATTACACCCATGCTTGATTTTTCTTTAAAATGTTCCGTAAATATACTTCTCATTTACACCCATGCTTGATTTTTCTTTAAAATGTACCGTAAATATACTTCTCATTTACAACCATGCTTGATTAACATTTAAAATGTTCCGTAAATATACTTCTCATTTACACCCATGCTTGATTTCCCTTTAAAATGTTCCGTAAATATACTTCTCATTTACACCAATGCTTGATTTCCCTTTAAAATGTACCATAAATATACTTCTCATTTACACCCATGCTTGTCTTCCCTTTAAAATGTACCGTAAATATACTTCTCATTTACACCAATGTTTGATTTCCCTTTAAACTGTACCATAAATATACTTCTCATTTACACCAATGCTTGATTTCCCTTTAAAATGTTCCGTAAATATACTTCTCATTTACACCAATGCTTGATTTCCCTTTTAAATGTACCGTTAATAATTTCTCATTACACCCATGCTTGATTGCTCTTTAAAATGTACCGTTAATGTACTTCTTATTTAAACCCATGCTTGATTTCCCTTTAAAATGTTTCGTAAATATACTTCTCATTTACACCAATGCTTGATTTCCCTTTAAAATGTACCATAAATATACTTCTCATTTACACCCATGCTTGATTTCCCTTTAAACTGTACCGTAAATATACTTCTCATTTACACCCATGCTTGATTTCCTTTTAAAATGTACAGTTAATAATTTCTCATTACACCCATGCTTGATTTCTCTTTAAAATGTTCCGTTATTAATTTCTCATTACACCCAGGCTTGATTTCTCTTTAAAATGTTCCGTAAATATACTTCTCATTTCCACCCATGCTTGATTTCCCTTTAAAATGAACCGTAAATATACTTCTCATTTACACCCATGCTTGTCTTCCCTTTAAAATGTACCGTAAATATACTTCTCATTTACACCAATGTTTGATTTCCCTTTAAACTGTACCATAAATATACTTCTCATTTACACCAATGCTTGATTTCCCTTTAAAATATACCGTTAATAATTTCTCATTACACCTATGCTTGATTTCCGTTTAAAATGTTCCGTAAATGTACTTCTCATTTACACCCATGCTTGATTTCCCTTTAAAATGTACCGTAAATATACTTCTCATTTACACCTATGCTTGATTTCCCTTTAAAATGTACCGTTAATGTACTTCTCATTACACCCATGCTTGATTTTTCTTTAAAATGTTCCGTAAATATACTTCTCATTTACACCCATGCTTGATTTCCCTTTAAAATGTACCGTAAATATACTTCTCATTTACACCAATGCTTGATTTCCCTTTAAAATGTACCGTTAATAATTTCTCATTACACCCATGCTTGATTTCTCTTTAAAATGTTCCGTAAATATACTCTTCATTACAACCATGCTTGATTTCCTTATAAAATGTTCCATAAATGTACTTCTCATTTACACCCATGCTTGATTTCCCTTTAAAATGTACCGTAAATATACTTCTCATTTACACCAATGCTTGATTTCCCTTTAAAATGTACCGTTAATAATTTCTCATTACACCCATGCTTGATTTCTCTTTAAAATGTTCCGTAAATATACTCTTCATTACAACCATGCTTGATTTCCTTATAAAATGTTCCGTAAATGTACTTCTCATTTACACCCATGCTTGATTTCCCTTTAAAATGTACCGTTAATGTACTTCTCATTACACCTATGCTTGATTTTTCTTTAAAATGTACCGTAAATATACTTCTCATTTACACCCATGCTTGATTTCCCTTTAAAATGTTCCGTAAATATACTTCTCATTTACCCCAATGCTTGATTTCCCTTTAAAATGTTCCGTAAATATACTTCTCATTTACACCCATGCTTGATTTCCCTTTTAAATGTACCGTTAATAATTTCTCATTACACCCATGCTTGATATCCCTTTAAAATGTACCGTTAATGTACTTCTTATTTAAACCCATGCTTGATTTCCCTTTAAAATGTACTGTAAATATACTTCTCATTTACACCCATGCTTGATTTCCCTTTAAAATGTTCCGTAAATATACTTCTCTTTTACACCCATGCTTGATTTCCCTTTAAAATGTACCGTAAATATACTTCTCATTTACACCAATGCTTGATTTGTCTTTAATATGTATCGTTAATGTACTTCTCATTTACACCCATGCTTGATTTCCCTTTAAAATGTACTGTTAATGTACTTCTCATTACACCAATGCTTGATTTTTCTTAAAATGTACCATAAATATACTTCTCATTTACACCAATGCTTGATTTCCCTTTAAAATGTACCGTAAATATACTTCTCATTTACACCCATGCTTGATTTTTCTTTAAAATGTACCGTAAATATACTTTTCTTTTACACCAACACTTGATTACCCATTAAATGTACCATAAATATATTTCTCATATACACCCATACCTGATTATTAATGAAACTGTATATATCGTTTTTAATTTTCAGCACAATGTGAGATTTACCCTTTCCACTTTTTAAAAATATATACTGAAGAAAATGATATATACAGATTGACCTATGTAAATATGTGTTAACACTCATTAGCATGTATTCAAAAACCGGTTTGAAAAGCTTACTTTTATTTCTATCAATTTCTTACCACTTGTTATAATAAATATATTGTTTGTAAAAGAAAACTTGATTGAAGGTCTAAGTTATAATTACAACAAATGCCCACTTACTTGGACAGTTGCTGAGAACACAGGCTTTACTGTCGGATGTATGGCCTGTACAGTCTGCACCGTTATAGGCTGGAGCCGGATTGGTACACGATCTGGATCTCGACACTGTACTGCTTCCACATGTCACAGGACAAGTGGTCCAGGCCGACCAATCAGAAAAACCCCCGTCAACTGTAACCAGTAAATATGATCAAAATCATCAACCTTTATAACAAAACAAATGTTAGTGTTAGCCAATTTCATGTTCATAATTAATTCAGGTATTGTAAGAAACTGAAATTTACGAAATGTTTCTTAAAAATTCATCGTATTCTACAAGAAAACGTTTATCTTTTTCAATAAATTATGCCGATCAATCACGAATGATTTTACGACAAATGCATCTATGGTATTGCTAACTCGGCGCAGTAACAGTATTTAATCTGAGAATGAATCCGCCTCAACCGTTTTATAAACACCCTGATTACAAAATTGAAGAGAAGATTGTCTGAGAGAAACTGTTGAAGAGAAACTTTTCTTTTGGGTTGGAAAAAAGCACCCCTATCTATCTTGATGGTATTATAGACGATAGATTATGTCCTATCTAAATGCATCACTTTACCTGGACAGTTGTTGGTGTTACAGACGATACATTATGTCCTAGCTAAATGCATCACTTTACCTGGACAGTTATTGGTGTTACAGGCGATATATTATGTCCTATCTATATGCATCACTCTACCTGGACAGTTATTGGTGTTACAGACGATATATTATGTCCTAGCTAAATGCATCACTTTACCTGGACAGTTATTGGTGTTACAGACGATATATTGTGTCATATCTAAATGCATCACTTTACCTGGACAGTTGTTGGTGTTACAGACGATACATTATGTCCTATCTAAATGCATCACTCTACCTGGACAGTTATTGGTGTTACAGACGATATATTATGTCCTAGCTAAATGCATTATTTTACCTGGACAGTCGCTGGTGTTATAGACGATATATTATGTCCTATCTATATGCATCACTCTACCTGGACAGTTATTGGTGTTACAGACGATATATTATGTCCTATCTAAATGCATTATTTTACCTGGACAGTCGCTGGTGTTATAGACGATATATTATGTCCTATCTATATGCATCACTCTACCTGGACAGTTATTGGTGTTACAGACGATATATTATGTCCTATCTAAATGCATCACTTAACCTGGACAGTTATTGGTGTTACAGACGATATATTATGTCCTGTCTATATGCATCACTTTACCTGGACAGTTGCTGGTGTTACAGACGATACATTATGTCCTATCTAAATGCATCACTTTACCTGGACAGTTATTGGTGTTACAGACGATATATTATGTCCTATCTATATGCATCACTCTACCTGGACAGTTATTGGTGTTACAGACGATACATTATGTCCTATCTATATGCATCACTTTACCTGGACAGTTATTGGTGTTACAGACGATATATTATGTCATATCTATATGCATCACTTTACCTGGACAGTTATTGGTGTTACAGACGATATATTATGTCCTATCTAAATGCATCACTTAACCTGGACAGTTGTTGGTGTTACAGGGGATATATTATGTCATATCTAAATGCATCACTTTACCTGGACAGTTATTGGTGTTACAGACGATAGATTATGTCCTAGCTAAATGCATCACTTTACCTGGACAGTTATTGGTGTTACAGACGATACATTATGTCCTATCTAAATACATCACTCTACCTGGACAGTTATTGGTATTACAGGGGATACATTATGTCCTATCTATATGCATCACTCTACCTGGACAGTTATTGGTGTTACAGACGATACATTATGTCCTATCTAAATGCATCACTTTACCTGGACAGTTATTGGTGTTATAGACGATATATTATGTCCTAGCTAAATGCATCACTCTACCTGGACAGTTATTGGTGTTACATGAGATATATTATGTCCTATCTATATGCATCACTCTACCTGGACAGTTATTGGTGTTATAGACGATACATTATGTCCTAGCTAAATGCATCACTTTACCTGGACAGTTATTGGTGTTACAGACGATATATTATGTCATATCTATATGCATCACTCTACCTGGACAGTTATTGGTGTTACAGACGATATATTATGTCCTATCTATATGCATCACTCTACCTGGACAGTTGTTGGTGTTACAGACGATACATTATGTCCTATCTATATGCATCACTTTACCTGGACAGTTATTGGTGTTACAGACGATACATTATGTCCTATCTAAATGCATCACTTAACCTGGACAGTTATTGGTATTACAGGGGATATATTATGTCCTATCTATATGCATCACTCTACCTGGACAGTTGTTGGTGTTATAGACGATATATTATGTCCTATCTAAATGCATCACTTTACCTGGACAGTTATTGGTGTTACAGGCGATATATTATGTCCTATCTAAATGCATCACTCTACCTGGACAGTTGTTGGTGTTACAGACGATATATTATGTCCTATCTAAATGCATCACTTTACCTGGATAGTTATGTGTATTACAGACGATACATTATGTCCTATCTAAATGCATCACTTTACCTGGATAGTTATGTGTATTACAGACGATACATTATGTCCTATCTAAATGCATCACTTTACCTGGACAGTTGTTGGTGTAATAGACGATACATTATGTCCTAGCTAAATGCATCACTTTACCTGAACAGTTATTGGTGTAATAGACGATAGATTATGTCATATCTAAATGCATCACTTAACCTGGATAGTTGTTGGTGTTATAGACGATACATTATGTCCTGTCTAAATGCATCACTTTACCTGGACAGTTGTTGGTGTAATAGACGATACATTATGTCCTAGCTAAATGCATCACCTTTACCTGGACAGTTGTTGGTGTAATAGACGATACATTATGTCCTATCTAAATGCATCACTTTACCTGAACAGTTATTGGTGTAATAGACGATAGATTATGTCATATCTAAATGCATCACTTAACCTGGATAGTTGTTGGTGTAATAGACGATACATTATGTCCTATCTAAATGCATCACTTTACCTGGACAGTTATTGGTGTAATAGACGATACATTATGTCCTAGCTAAATGCATCACTTTACCTGGACAGTTATTGGTGTAATAGACGATACATTATGTCCTATCTAAATGCATCACTTTACCTGGACAGTTATTGGTGTAATAGACGATACATTATGTCCTAGCTAAATGCATCACTTTACCTGGACAGTTATTGGTGTAATAGACGATACATTACGTCCTATCTAAATGCATCACTTTACCTGGACAGTTATTGGTGTAATAGACGATACATTGTGTCATATCTAAATGCATCACTTTACCTGGACAGTTGTTGGTGTAATAGACGATACATTATGTCCTAGCTAAATGCATCACTTAACCTGGACAGCTATGTGTATTACAGACGATATATTATGTCATATCTAAATGCATCACTTAACCTGGATAGTTGTTGGTGTTATAGACGATACATTATGTCCTGTCTAAATGCATCACTTTACCTGGACAGTTGTTGGTGTAATAGACGATACATTATGTCCTAGCTAAATGCATCACTTTACCTGGACAGTTGTTGGTGTAATAGACGATACATTATGTCCTATCTAAATGCATCACTTTACCTGGACAGTTATTGGTGTAATAGACGATACATTATGTCCTAGCTAAATGCATCACTTAACCTGGATAGTTATGTGTATTACAGACGATATATTATGTCATATCTAAATGCATCACTTTACCTGGATAGTTGTTGGTGTTATAGACGATAGATTATGTCATATATAAATGCATCACTTTACCTGGACAGTTGCTTGTATTACAGACGATAGATTATGTCATATATAAATGCATCACTTTACCTGGACAGTTGTTGGTGTTATAGACGATACATTATGTCCTGTCTAAATGCATCACTTTACCTGGACAGGTGTTGGTGTTACAGGCGATATATTATGTCATATCTAAGTGCATCACTTTACCTGGACAGTTGTTGGTGTTACAGACGATATATAATGTCCTGTCTAAATGCATCACTTTACCTGGACAGTTGTTGGTGTTACAGACGATATATTATGTCCTGTCAAAATGCATCACTTTACCTGGACAGGTGTTGGTGTTACAGGCGATACATTATGTCATATCTAAGTGCATCACTTTACCTGGACAGGTGTTGGTGTTACAGGCGATATATTATGTCATATATAAGTGCATCACTCTACCTGGACAGTTATTGGTGTTACAGACGATACATTATGTCCTATCTAAATGCATCACCTATACCTGGTTAGTTATGTGTGTTACAGACGATACATTAGGTCCTATCTAAATGCATCACTTTACCTGGACAGTTATTGGTGTTACAGGCGATATATTATGTCATATATAAGTGCATCACTCTACCTGGACAGTTATTGGTGTTACAGACGATACATTATGTCCTATCTAAATGCATCACCTATACCTGGTTAGTTATGTGTGTTACAGACGATACATTAGGTCCTATCTAAATGCATCACTTTACCTGGACAGCTATGTGTATTACAGACGATATATTATGTCATATCTAAATGCATCACTTTACCTGGACAGTTGTTGGTGTAATAGACGATACATTATGTCCTATCTAAATGCATCACTTTACCTGGATAGTTATGTGTATTACAGACGATATATTATGTCATATCTAAATGTATCACTTTACCTGGACAGTTGTTGGTGTAATAGACGATACATTATGTCCTAGCTAAATGCACCACTTTACCTGGATAGTTATGTGTATTACAGACGATATATTATGTCATATCTAAATGCATCACTTAACCTGGATAGTTATGTGTATTACAGACGATATATTATGTCATATCTAAATGCATCACTTAACCTGGATAGTTATGTGTATTACAGACGATATATTATGTCATATCTAAATGCATCACTTTACCTGGACAGTTGTTGGTGTTATAGACGATACATTATGTCCTAGCTAAATGCACCACTTTACCTGGACAGTTGTTGGTGTAATAGACGATAGATTATGTCATATATAAATGCATCACCTTTACCTGGTTAGTTATGTGTGTTACAGACGATACATTATGTCCTATCTAAATGCATCACTTTACCTGGACAGTTGTTGGTGTAATAGACGATACATTATGTCCTAGCTAAATGCATCACTTTACCTGGACAGTTATTGGTGTAATAGACGATAGATTATGTCATATATAAATGCATCACCTTTACCTGGTTAGTTATGTGTGTTACAGACGATACATTATGTCCTATCTAAATGCATCACTTTACCTGGACAGTTGTTGGTGTAATAGACGATACATTATGTCCTAGCTAAATGCATCACTTTACCTGGACAGCTATGTGTATTACAGACGATATATCATGTCATATCTAAATGCATCACTTTACCTGGATAGTTATTGGTGTTATAGACGATACATTATGTCCTATCTAAATGCATCACTCTACCTGGATAGTTATGTGTGTTACAGACAATATATTATGTCATATCTAAATGCATCACTTTACCTGGATAGTTATGTGTATTACAGACGATATATTGTGTCATATCTAAATGCATCACTTTACCTGGACAGTTGTTGGTGTTATAGACGATACATTATGTCCTATCTAAATGCATCACTTTACCTGGATAGTTATGTGTATTACAGGCGATAATTATGTCATAACTAAATGCATCACTTTACCTGGACAGTTATTGGTGTAACAGGCGATATATTATGTCATATCTAAATGCATCACTTTACCTGGACAGTTATGTGTATTACAGACAATATATTATGTCATATCTAAATGCATCACTTAACCTGGACAGTTGTTGGTGTTACAGACGATGTATTATGTCATATCTAAATGCATCACTTTACCTGGACAGTTGTTGGTGTTATAGACGATACATTATGTCCTATCTAAATGCATCACTTTACCTGGACAGTTGTTGGTGTTATAGACGATACATTATGTCCTGTCTAAATGCATCACTTTACCTGGACAGTTGTTGGTGTTATAGACGATACATTATGTCCTGTCTAAATGCATCACTTTACCTGGATAGTTATGTGTATTACAGACGATATATCATGTCCTATCTAAATGCATCACTTAACCTGAACAGTTGTTGGTGTTATAGACGATACATTATGTCCTATCTAAATGCATCACTTTACCTGGACAGTTGTTGGTGTTACAGACGAAATATTATGTCATATCTAAATGCATCACTTAACCTGGACAGTTGTTGGTGTTATAGACGATACATTACGTCCTATCTAAATGCATCACTTTACCTGGACAGTTGTTGGTGTTATAGACGATACATTATGTCCTATCTAAATACATCACTTTACCTGGACAGTTGTTGGTGTTATAGACGATACATTATGTCATATCTATATGCATCACTCTACCTGGACAGTTGCTGGTGTTACAGACGATACATTATGTCCTATCTTAATACATCACTTTACCTGGACAGTTGCTTGTATTACAGATGATATATTATGTCCTATCTATATGCATCACTTTACCTGGACAGTTGCTTGTATTACAGATGATATATTATGTTCTATCTATATGCATCACTTTACCTGGACAGTTGCTTGTATTACAGATGATATATTATGTCCTATCTATATGCATCACTTTACCTGGACAGTTGCTTGTATTACAGATGATATATTATATCCTATCTATATGCATCACTTTACCTGGACAGTTGCTTGTATTACAGATGATATATTATGTCCTATCTATATGCATCACTTTACCTGGACAGTTGTTGGTGTTATAGACGATACATTATGTCATATCTATATGCATCACTCTACCTGGACAGTTGCTGGTGTTACAGACGATACATTATGTCCTATCTTAATACATCACTTTACCTGGACAGTTGCTTGTATTACAGATGATATATTATGTCCTATCTATATGCATCACTTTACCTGGACAGTTGCTTGTATTACAGATGATATATTATGTTCTATCTATATGCATCACTTTACCTGGACAGTTATGTGTATTACAGATGATATATTATGTCCTATCTATATGCATCACTTTACCTGGACAGTTGCTTGTATTACAGATGATACATTATGTCCTATCTATATGCATCACTTTACCTGGACAGTTGCTTGTATTACAGATGATATATTATGTCCTATCTATATGCATCACTTTACCTGGACAGTTGTTGGTGTTACAGGTGAGCGATTCTGTAGCACTGCCAACACAGTCTGCCCCGCCATTAGATCTGGGTGGGTTTGTACAGGAACGGGTTCGAGTCGAACTCCCGCCACCACACGTGACAGAACATCCACTCCATGACCCCCAAGTAGTGTAACCGCCATCAACTGGGGAATAAAATACAGACAATAAAGGTTCACATCATACAGATCATATCAACAAGTGATCAATGTTACAATGTTTTATACATCTTAAAATGCCTTCATTTCTTGTTTATACTAAAAATTATGATTTAGTGGCAAACATATTGCTTTGTGCATTGTAGGTATTTTGGAACGTCATGTCTCATTTAACACAGATTTTGGTGGAATTGTTATCTCTTTACGATTTTTTTTTTTGATGAACTTTCATGAAAGAAACATGTTTGTGACATAAATTCAAATTTCTAGACACAAAACAATTGAAAAAAACGGGACTCTGTTAAATTTACAGACGATTGTTGGGAGATCTTTTTGGATGTCTATAAGAGTGCTGTTGTACACATTAGCTCTTATATAGTATGTAGTACATGAATTATAATCATTAAAGACGATTGTGTGAAACACCGGTGTCACCGGTAAGAGCTTGTTCACAGATTAGCAAAAATAAATGATAAAATCAACATTACACTGGATAACAAAGGCCTTCAATCCTGAATACACGAAAACATTGTGTGATCACTCAACTGATCATATACTTCGTTGATAAGGTTTGCCAAAAAGCGTTGCATCGGTTTGGAAAGCACCATAGTTTAAACTCCATATACGAAGGTATGGTTGCTCAATTTGAAATCAATGCAGCTGTTAATAACAAGCGAATAAACTCCCTTGTCAATTGTATCGTATGAAGGAAGCAGAGGGGTGAGACCAATCAAACGGAATGAAAACTGTATTGGAAGCTGAAGAAGGAAGTAGAGATGAAGCCTTATTGGCACAAGGAACCCTGTATCACAAGCTGGCTGACTTATAAAGACAAGGAACCCCTGTATCATAAGCTGACTTACCGGGACAAAGAACCCCTGTATTACAAGCTGACTTACCAGGACAAGGAACCACATGTATTACAAGCTGACTTACCAGGACAAAGAACCCCTGTATCACAAGCTGACTTACCAGAACAAAGAACCCCTGTATCACAAGCTGACTGACCAAGACAAAGAACCCCTGTTTCACAAGCTGACTTACCGGAACAAAGAACACCTGTATTACATGCTGACTTACCGGGACAAAGAACCCCTGTATCACAAGTTGACTTACCGGGACAAAGAACCCCTGTATCACAGGCTGACTTACCGGGACAAAGAACACCTGTATCACAAGCTGACTTACCAGGACAAAGAACCCCTGAATCACAAGCTGACTTACCGGGACAAAGAACCCCTGTTTAACAAGCTGACTTACCAGGACAAAGAACCCCTGTATCACAGGCTGACTTACCGGGACAAAGAACACCTGTATCACAAGTTGACTTACCGGAACAAAAAAAACCTGTATCACAAGTTGACTTACCGGAACAAAAAAACCCTGTATCACAAGTTGACTTACCGGAACAAAGAACCCCTGTATTACAAGCTGACTTACCGGAACAATGAACCGCTGTATCACAAGCTGACTTACCAGGACAAAGAACCCCTGTATTACAAGCTGACTTACCAGGACGAAGAACCCCTGTATCACAAGCTGACTTACCAGGACAAAGAAACCCTGTATCACAAGCTGACTTACCAGAACAAAGAACCCCTGTTTAACAAGCTGACTTACCGGAAAAAGAACCCCTGTATCACATGCTGACTTACCGGGACAATGAACTCCTGTATTACAAGCTGACTTACCGGAACAAAGAATCCCTGTATCACATGCTGACTTACCGGAACAAAAAAAACCTGTATCACAAGTTGACTTACCGGAACAAAAAAACCCTGTATCACAAGTTGACTTACCGGAACAAAGAATCCCTGTATTACAAGCTGACTTACCGGAACAATGAACCGCTGTATCACAAGCTGACTTACCAGGACAAAGAACCCCTGTATTACAAGCTGACTTACCAGGACAAAGAACCCCTGAATCACAAGCTGACTTACCAGGACAAAGAACCTCTGTATTACAAGCTGACTTACAAGAACAAAGAACCCCTGTATTACAACTGACTTACCAGGACAAAGAACCCCTGTTTCACAAACTGACTTACCAGAACAAAGAACCCCTGTATCATAAGCTGACTTACCAGAACAAAGAACCCCTGTATCACAGGCTGACTTACTAGAACAAAGAACCCCTGTATTACAAGCTGACTTACCAGGACAAAGAACCCCTGTTTTACAAGCTGACTTACTAGGACAAAGAACCCCTGTATCACAGGCTGACTTACTTGGACAAAGAACCCCTGTATTACAAGCAGACTTACCAGTTCAATGAACCCCTGTATCATAAGCTGACTTACCAGAACAAAGAACCCCTGTATCACAAGCTGACTTACCGGAACAAAGAAACCCCTGTATTACAAGCAGACTTACCAGTTCAATGAACCCCTGTATCATAAGCTGACTTACCAGAACAAAGAACCCCTGTATCACAGGCTGACTTACTTGGACAAAGAACCCCTGTATCATTACCTGACTTACCAGGACAAAGAACCCCTGTATCACAAGCTGACTTACCAGGACAAAGAACCCATGTATCACAAGCTGACTTACCGGAAAAAGAACCCCTGTATCACATGCTGACTTACCGGGACAATGAACTCCTGTATTACAAGCTGACTTACCGGAACAAAGAATCCCTGTATTACAAGCTGACTTACCGGAACAATGAACCGCTGTATCACAAGCTGACTTACCAGGACGAAGAACCCCTGTATTACAAGCTGACTTACCAGGACAAAGAACCCCTGAATCACAAGCTGACTTACCAGGACAAAGAACCTCTGTATTACAAGCTGACTTACAAGAACAAAGAACCCCTGTATTACAACTGACTTACCAGGACAAAGAACCCCTGTTTCACAAACTGACTTACCAGAACAAAGAACCCCTGTATCATAAGCTGACTTACCAGAACAAAGAACCCCTGTATCACAAGCTGACTTACCGGAACAAAGAAACCCCTGTATTACAAGCAGACTTACCAGTTCAATGAACCCCTGTATCATAAGCTGACTTACCAGAACAAAGAACCCCTGTATCACAGGCTGACTTACTAGGACAAAGACCCCCTGTATTAAAAGCTGACTTACCGGGATAAAGAACCCCTGTATTACAAGCTGACTTACCAGGACAAAGAACCCCTGTATCACAAGCTGACTTACCAGAACAAAGAACCCCTGTATCACAAGCTGACTTACCGGAACAAAGAAACCCCTGTATTACAAGCAGACTTACCAGTTCAATGAACCCCTGTATCATAAGCTGACTTACCAGAACAAAGAACCCCTGTATCACAGGCTGACTTACTAAGACAAAGACCCCCTGTATTAAAAGCTGACTTACCGGGATAAAGAACCCCTGTATTACAAGCTGACTTACCAGGACAAAGAACCCCTGTATTACAAGCTGACTTACCGGGATAAAGACCCCCTGTATTACAAGCTGACTTACCAGGACAAAGAACTCCTGTATTACACGCTGACTTACCAGAACAAAGAACCCCTGTATCACAGGCTGACTTACTAGGACAAAGACCCCCTGTATTAAAAGCTGACTTACCGGGATAAAGAACCCCTGTATTACAAGCTGACTTACCAGGACAAAGAACCCCTGTATTACAAGCTGACTTACCGGGATAAAGACCCCCTGTATTACAAGCTGACTTACCAGGACAAAGAACTCCTGTATTACACGCTGACTTACCGGGATAAAGAACCCCTGTATCACAAGCTGACTTAACAGAACAAAGAACCCCTGTATTACAAGCTGACTTACCGGGAAAAAGAACCCCTGTATTACAAGCTGACTTACCGGGATAAAGAACCCATGTATCACAAGCTGACTTACCGGGATAAAGAACCCCTGTATCACAAGCTGACTTACCGGGACAAAGAACCCCTGTATTACAAGCTGACTTACCAGGACAAAGAACCTCTGTATAACAGGCTGACTTACCGGAACAAAGAACCCCTGTATCACAAGCTGACTTACCAGGACAAAGAACCCCTGTATCACAAGCTGACTTACCAGAACAAAGAACCCCTGTACTACAAGCTGCCTTACCGGGACAGTGAACCGCTGTATCACAAGCTGACTTACCAGGACAAAGAACCCCTGTATTACAAGCTGACTTACCGGTACAAAGAACCCCTGTATCACAAGCTGACTTACCAGGACAAAGAACCCCTGTATCACAAGCTGACTTACCAGAACAAAGAACCCCTGTATTACAAGTTGACTTATCGGGACAAAGAACCCCTGTATAACAAGCTGACTTACCAGGGCAAAGAACCCCTGTATCATTACCTGACTTACTGGAACAAAGAACCACTGTATCACAAGCTGACTTACCGGTACAAAGAACCCCTGTATCACAAGCTGACTTACCAGGACAAAGAACCCCTGTATCACAAGCTGACTTACCAAAACAAAGAACCCCTGTATTACAAGTTGACTTACCGGGACAAAGAACCCCTGTATAACAAGCTGACTTACCAGGGCAAAGATCCCCTGTATCATTACCTGACTTACCAGGACAAAGAACCCCTGTTTAACAAGCTGACTTACAGGAACAAAGAACCCCTGTATCACAAGCTGACTTACCAGGACTAAGAACCCCTGTATCACAAGCTGACTTACCAGAACAAAGAACCCCTGTATTACAAGCTGACTTACCAGAACAAAGAACCCCTGTATCACAACCTGATTTACTGGGATAAAGAACCCCTGTATCACAAGCTGACTAACCAGGACAGAGAACTCCTGTATCACAGGCTGACTTACTAGAACAAAGAACCCCTGTATTACAAGCTGACTTACCAGGACAAAGAACCCCTGTTTTACAAGCTGACTTACCAGGACAAAGAACCCCTGTTTAACAAGCTGACTTACAGGAACAAAGAACCCCTGTATCACAAGCTGACTTACCAGGACTAAGAACCCCTGTATCACAAGCTGACTTACCAGAACAAAGAACCCCTGTATTACAAGTTGACTTACCAGAACAAAGAAGCCCTGTATCACAAGCTGACTTACCAGTAAAAGTACCCCTGTTTAACAACCTGATTTACTGGGATAAAGAACCCCTGTATCACAAGCTGACTTACCAGAACAAAGAACCCCTGTATTACAAGCTGACTTACCAGGACAAAGAACCCCTGTTTTACAAGCTGACTTACTAGGACAAAGAACCCCTGTTTAACAAGCTGACTTACAGGAACAAAGAACCCCTGTATCACAAGCTGACTTACCAGGACTAAGAACCCCTGTATCACAGGCTGACTTACTAGAACAAAGAACCCCTGTATTACAAGCTGACTTACCAGGACAAAGAACCCCTGTTTTACAAGCTGACTTACCAGGACAAAGAACCCCTGTTTTACAAGCTGACTTACTAGGACAAAGAACCCCTGTATCACAAACTGACTTACCAGAACAAAGAACCCCTGTATTACAAGTTGACTTAACAGGACAAAGAACCCATGTATTACAAGCTGACTTACCAGGAAAAAGAACCCCTGTATTACAAGCTGACTTACCAGGACAAAGAACCCCTGTTTAACAAGCTGACTTACAGGAACAAAGAACCCCTGTATCACAAGCTGACTTACCAGAACTAAGAACCCCTGTATCACAGGCTGACTTACTAGAACAAAGAACCCCTGTATTACAAGCTGACTTACCAGGACAAAGAACCCCTGTTTTACAAGCTGACTTACTAGGACAAAGAACCCCTGTATCACAAACTGACTTACCAGAACAAAGAACCCCTGTATTACATGTTGACTTAACAGGACAAAGAACCCATGTATTACAAGCTGACTTACCAGGAAAAAGAACCCCTGTATTACAAGCTGACTTAACAGGACAAAGAACCCCTGTATTACAAGCTGACTTACCAGAACAAAGAACCCCTGTATTACAAGCTGATTTAACAGGACAAAGAACCCCTGTATTACAAGCTGACTTAACAGAACAAAGAACCCCTGTATTACAAGCTGACTTACCAGGACAAAGAACCCCTGTATTACAAGCTGACTTAACAGAACAAAGAACCCCTGTATTACAAGCTGACTTAACAGGACAAAGAACCCCTGTTTTACAAACTGACTTACCAGGACAAAGAACCCCTGTATCACAAGACACCGTATCCGATCCTGATCCACTGCAGTCTGCACCATTATGCAGGGGTGCTGGATTGTCACATGACCTAAAATAAGCAGTAAATATCATAACGGAAACTGCTTGGCCCAGTAAAGTATTACACTCAATACGAACAATAAAACGTCCATTATCTATGTTTATTGTTTGAAATAGTTTAGTGCTTAAATTGGAATCAAGACTTAAATCAAGGTGATTGTCCAATGCATCAAGTTATACGTCTTCATACACTTGCTTATTAAATGCCTTTAGTAAACTCGGCTTTTGCATTTATTAAATTTCACATTTGTGTTTATTTCCTATCTTCACGTCAAATCTAACCTATTGAGTAAACGACATCACCTTGACCTTTGTGTTCCTTGAACATGTACATTGGAGCGCAGGAATGGATCGAGTCTGGATTACCTACCCTTAACAATACTAATTTCTGATAGTATGAAAGGGACCACAAAAGAATGATTCGGACATCTAATTGCTAATGCTAAGATATTTGCAGTCGTTGGTTTGATGAGATGCTATACAAGTGGGGCTTTACAGATTTAAGGGGTATGACAGATTAGATTGGGGTTAAACTGTAGTCTAGAATTCACCAAAAGATTTATTTCTTACACAAATGGAGTAAAATTCTGCTTACCAATATCAATAGTTGTAAACATATGCCATTGTTTTATCTCAATATTGAACAGATATCAAGATATATTATGACAGATAAATTTGGTGTTTTACTGTAGTATTGAGTTCACCAAAAGGTCTACTTCTTACTCAAATGGAGATAACTCTTATTATCATTATCACTAGTTGTACACGTATGCCATTGTTTTAAGTCAATTTTGAATAGATATCTACAAATATATAATATGTAAATTCAATATTGTCGAAAAATACGGAATATTACTACGTAGTATCTTTCACGGGAATTGAATTGACTTTGAGGTGCGTGAGAAAATGTGTATCTTGTGAGACCGAATGTCGAGCTAAATTAAAGTTTTTCTCACGCGACGAGACGTGAATACAAAACACAGGAAGGATGGTAAGGGTGTAATAATTATTTCATTGTATACAACTTCGCAATCCGAACTATTCGGGTATTTCCGTGAGCTGCGAAATATACCTTGTGTATAAGTGAAGGGTTACAATTTTTCGGCCCCGGCATATAACACAATTTCTAAGCGTGCACGTTGAATAGTTCAATGTGTATGGAAGTGTTGGACATCCTTCTAAATCCTTTTTCATCAGTAACTCACACAAAATGACGAAATTATAAGTCGTAACATATAAAGTTGTTTCCTTAATCAAATAAAACGACTGTTTAGATTTCACATTTAAGATCTTTTTTTTTTAAACGAAACGAAATAAAGTGACGTCAGTCTCACGGGAAACAATATGGCGGCTTACCTAATATTTCAGAAGCGTTTTTATTGGATATAAACCAGATGTGTTCAAATTGATAATTTTGATTACAAAAAAAGTAAAAATCTTTCTATAGTATATTAATTGTTTAAAACAATAAAATCAATAAAATAATATACTTGTTCAAATGATTTTGAATTATGAATGGCGGATGCAATTAAATTGATATAATTTAGTCCTGCCCATACGACCATGTCAATTTCAAAACAAATCGATAGCCATTATTGGTTATTCCCAAATTCGATTTATCTGAACCGATTCACCATACAATAAAAAGTGTATAAAAGAGTGATACATGTTCAAAAAGGGATTTTGATACAGAAACTTGCACATGGAATAAATCTCTGTTAAACGTTTCCTTTGTTTAGGTGAAGAACTACCAAATAAGTAAGCAGTGTTGTTGAAAACTTATTGAATGGAGAGTTTATTAATCTTGCATCTTACAATATCTATCCAGTAAACGTTGAAACAGGTACAATCCTGATAAATTTGGATTACAAACGTCACAGATCGCTAGGTGTGGAAAGGCAAGGACAAGCTGTTGATACTTAAACAAATCGGCAAGACCTTTCGATGTGCGGACGATGTTTACTGAAGTGACTACCATTTTGAATTCACAAACATTGTCGTTTGAACGAGATTTACTGAATGAGTATGCGTACGACGGTAAACACAAGAGTTTGTTCATTAAGTATGAAAAAGGAGAATAATAAATAGTTTTATCGACCCATTGTTTTACCCATTGTTTGACTAATTGAAGGTCCCGTTACTAAATGTAGAACATTATGTTTTTAAAACGGCAAATGGATATATTATTTGACCTCAAACTTTCATCATAATACGTCATAATCATGATTCATCATTGATGACGTATTGTGTAGTTCAATACCCCTTGCAGAGTTATCGTTCGTTTCTCACCAATATAAACTTGATAAGATCAGATAAGAGTCATTACCCGACATTACCTTTCCTGGATGCACCAGTACTAGGCTAGGGCTCTGAAGTGACTTGCCAAAGCCACTTTCACGAAACTAAATGGCCTCGATGGGGATCGAAACCGGGACCCCCGTGTTCTGAGTTCACCACCTTAACCTTAACCACTGAGCCACGCAGGGCGCTTTAAAAAATGAAATAGAAGATGGGTAACACGGACTAAATCTCTAATCAACTCATGATCAAGGCGAAAGTGGTTGTCTTAAAACAGGTGCAACTGATTATGCGTGTCTGTTCCTTAGGCAAATCATGCTATGTATAAGCTTGTAAAATAGCTAAAACTTACCTGGTTCTTGTCTTACTTCCTGAAGCACAACTCACTGAACACGAGGCCCATGCCCCCCAACTGCCCCAATTACCATCAACTGAAAATAGTGTGATTAATAGTACATCAATAAATATAAATCGAACACATTAATGATTTTCATGATTATTCCAAAGCATAATGACATACACACACTATCGCAAAAATAGTATAAAAAAAATAAGAATAACAAGGGTTCTACAGTCCATCAACCGCATTTCGATTATGTTGCGATGTCTGGCTTATAATAAAGAGGAATGTCCCAATCTGGCTTGTCCATTAGGGAAATACATGTAGCTTGTTCTTACAATTGTATAAGCATTGACGGATAAACATATATCTCGGCACCAACCATACAGTTCTATAAGTTATAAAAAGATATAGAAATTACACAATGTGTAGTTCATAGTACACAATGTAAATACTAAGTTATAGAAGGTGCCTTTAAGAGGGCAATACAAAAGTGGCATACTTGGACACTCTATGGTTGGTGTGCATGAAACAGTTTTAAGAGGGCAATACAAAAGTGACATACTTGGACACTCTATGGTTGGTGTGCATGAAACAGTTTCAGCAGATACACCGACGCACTGTAGTCCATCGTATTTCGGTTCTGGGTTTGTGCAGCCCCGGGTTCGAGTCTTCGTACCACCTGTCAACCCGGACCTGCAGGAAATTGAGCAGATCGTCCAGGCTACCCAGTCAGAATACCCTCCGTTAACTGTAAGACACAAGTACATACACAACTTTAAACCGTGAAACAAACCACATAGTTTCCGTTTACTGTTAAAACAACTAAATCCAACTTGGAACAAACCAAATAACCTGTATACTGTGTAAGGTACAAGTACACACAAACTGTAACAATGGTGTGATCGTACATCAAACCTTAGTGAATTGATAGATTGGTGTACACACACATTATAACTGTAATGTGGGAAATATAAGACAGAGTCCTTACATTATAGGTATATACATATCTTGAAGATATATATCGAAGACTTCGGAGATAAAAAGATTATGTGTTTTGTTAAGCAATTTGACAGGTTGTGCTGTCAGGCAAAACCACTGAAGTTCTACAATTACTACTTAGCTATACATTATGATAATTCGAAACGGATTTATAAATTTGAATGAAGCATGCATATAGCGTAACTCAATTGAATTATCGGATATTTAGCAAACAGCCTCATATTAATTGCTTCCCGCTTTTCCAATTTAGAATCTTAATGCCTTAATTAATATTGGCGTAAGATTGTACGACTATTACTGAAACTTTGAAGAGCAGTATCAAAATGACAGAAAGACGGTGTTGTTTAAAATGTCCATATTTGTGTTCTTACTTGGTGATGGTGTAGCGCAATCTTCTTCGGTCCGTCCATCTCCATCGTCATCTTAAAACAGAATTTTAAATAAACAAGATGAACTGTTGTCCTCACTTGTAGTAGTCTATTTCGTCCTCGATCATGAATCTCCGAGGGAAACCATTGCTACCATTGAGTTAATTTGGTGGCTTTTTAATTATTTCGTTCTTTTAGGAAAAATGATATGTACAGTATAAATGAATAAATAAAGGATTGAAGATATTGACCTTGGAGAAGCACATTTGTACATCTTTTAAGAAAACTTTTTAAACGGTTTGAGACCCATGGTGTATTCTTATATCTCAATTGACAGTGGGGGATCTAACACAAAGTCTCATATAGGTCACAGGGATGAAACCTTAGTGGTGCGGCCATTGCTGCTCATTTGGAAGAGTATTTGGTTCACAACCCCTAGGATACACTTTGCCAAACTCAGATTTGCTTTTAAATGCATCGTGGACTGTCACTTGGTTCCTTTGGTAGGGGTTGGTTTTAACGGAAAATGTTCTGATGTTAAAGCTTTTCCAACGGCAGTAACTACGGGCATCACAACACATATGAAATATAGATGGTTAAGGCGATTATATTCTCCAATTAATCAATGACAGTGAGTACAGGTATATAAGAAATACCTGCTCCATTGTTCTCTACTGTACACATTTCTTCATCGATCAGTCCATCGCAGTCATTATCAATACCATCTCCCACCTGTGTTGTAGAAGGTACACACACCTGAAACACACACGAGAAAACCTGCATCATACTTTACTTTGAAATTGTCCAATGCTTTTACACAAGTCGGAAGAAATGTTGGATAATATTGAATCGGCACTTTCTTTTGTAAATTACTCTGTATTTCCACCCTAAAACCGTTATATGAAAAGCGAGACAACATAGTAAGGAGTAAGCATATAGCAAAATCTTCAGTATGAACAAGAAAAAGTTTGTATATTGTGGAGCAATAAGCTGCACACGCTGGCATCTCTGTGAGAGAGAGAGAGTAATATAGAGTAACTTGTAAGGCTGCTTCAGTAGACACTGGCATCTCTGTGAGAGAGGGGGCAATATAGAGTAACTTATAAGGCTGCTTCAGTAGACACTGGCATCTCTGTGAGAGAGGGAGCAATATAGAGTAACTTGTAAGGCTGCTTCAGTAGACACTGGCATCTCTGTGAGAGAGGGAGCAATATAGAGTAACTTGTAAGGCTGCTTCAGTAGACACTGGCGTCTCTGTGAGAGAGGGAGCAATATAGAGTAACTTGTAAGGCTGCTTCAGTAGACGCTGGCATCTTTGTGAGAGAGGGAGCAATATAGAGTAACTTGTAAGGCTGCTTCAGTAGACACTGGCATCTCTGTGAGAGAGGGAGCAATATAGAGTAACTTGTAAGGCTGCTTCAGTAGACGCTGGCATCTCTGTGAGAGAGGGAGCAATATAGAGTAACTTGTAAGGCTGCTTCAGTAGTCACTGGCATCTCTGTGAGAGAGGGAGCAATATAGAGTAACTTGTAAGGCTGCTTCAGTAGACGCTGGCATCTCTGTGAGAGAGGGAGCAATATAGAGTAACTTGTAAGGCTGCTTCAGTAGACACTGGCATCTCTGTGAGAGAGGGAGCATATAGAGTAACTTGTAAGGCTGCTTCAGTAGACACTGGCATCTCTGTGAGAGAGGGAGCAATATAGAGTAACTTGTAAGGCTGCTTCAGTAGACGCTGGCATCTCTGTGAGAGAGGGAGCAATATAGAGTAACTTATAAGGCTGCTTCAGTAGACACTGGCATCTCTGTGAGAGAGGGAGCAATATAGAGTAACTTGTAAGGCTGCTTCAGTAGACACTGGCATCTCTGTGAGAGAGGGAGCAATATAGAGTAACTTGTAAGGCTGCTTCAGTAGACGCTGGCATCTCTGTGAGAGAGGGAGCAATATAGAGTAACTTGTAAGGCTGCTTCAGTAGTCACTGGTATCCTGTGAGAGAGGGAGCAATATAGAGTAACTGTAAGGCTGCTTCAGTAGACACTGGCATCTCTGTGAGAGAGGGAGCAATATAGAGTAACTTGTAAGGCTGCTTCAGTAGACGCTGCATCTCTGTGAGAGAGGGAGCAATATAGAGTAACTTGTAAGGCTGCTTCAGTAGTCACTGGCATCTCTGTGAGAGAGGGAGCAATATAGAGTAACTTGTAAGGCTGCTTCAGTAGACGCTGGCATCTCTGTGAGAGAGGGAGCAATATAGAGTAACTTGTAAGGCTGCTTCAGTAGTCACTGGCATCTCTGTGAGAGAGGGAGCAATATAGAGTAACTTGTAAGGCTGCTTCAGTAGACACTGGCATCTCTGTGAGAGAGGGAGCAATATAGAGTAACTTGTAAGGCTGCTTCAGTAGACACTGGCATCTCTGTGAGAGAGGGAGCAATATAGAGTAACTTGTAAGGCTGCTTCAGTAGACACTGGCATCTCTGTGAGAGAGGGAGCAATATAGAGTAACTTGTAAGGCTGCTTCAGTAGACACTGGCATCTCTGTGAGAGAGGGAGCAATATAGAGTAACTTGTAAGGCTGCTTCAGTAGTCACTGGCATCTCTGTGAGAGAGGGAGCAATATAGAGTAACTTGTAAGGCTGCTTCAGTAGACGCTGGCATCTCTGTGAGAGAGGGAGCAATATAGAGTAACTTGTAAGGCTGCTTCAGTAGACGCTGGCATCTCTGTGAGAGAGGGAGCAATATAGAGTAACGTGTAAGGCTGCTTCAGTAGACGGGTGAGAGAGGGAGCAATATAGAGTAACTTGTAAGGCTGCTTCAGTAGACACTGGCATCTCTGTGAGAGAGGGAGCAATATAGAGTAACTTGTAAGGCTGCTTCAGTAGACACTGGCATCTCTGTGAGAGAGGGAGCAATATAGAGTAACTTGTAAGGCTGCTTCAGTAGTCACTGGCATCTCTGTGAGAGAGGGAGCAATATAGAGTAACTTGTAAGGCTGCTTCAGTAGTCACTGGCATCTCTGTGAGAGAGGGAGCAATATAGAGTAACTTGTAAGGCTGCTTCAGTAGTCACTGGCATCTCTGTGAGAGAGGGAGCCATATAGAGTAACTTGTAAGGCTGCTTCAGTAGACGCTGGCATCTCTGTGAGAGAGGGAGCAATATAGAGTAACTTGTAAGGCTGCTTCAGTAGTCACTGGTATCTCTGTGAGAGAGGGAGCAATATAGAGTAACTTGTAAGGCTGCTTCAGTAGTCACTGGTATCTCTGTGAGAGAGGGAGCAATATAGAGTAACTTGTAAAGCTGCTTCAGTAGACCAGGTGTATTACCACCTAGAAGACTTGATGAGAATATACGTACGGTATTGATCGGCGCCATTCGTAGACCTGTTGGCATTCCATAGGTTTCAGCATGGGCAGTACCATACATAAATCCTCCAAACACGGATATGGGCGAGTCATGGCGAACTGTGTGTGTTCCAGGAGCAAGCTGTGATATAGTTATACAAATTAAATCAGTATGAAGTACGTCTCTTCTTACTAAATAAAAACTAAGGAAGGTATGGCATTTCTAGTGTCTTTGACCATTGACCATTAAAACCATAGGTACAATAATTATACAATATATAGCCTATAGCTGACAAGAAACGCGATCGTGATGTAATTTTTTTCTTTTTCTGCAATGTCCCTTTACTCCTTTCTCGTAATAAATATGACCAGATGTGCATTTCTTAGTATTCTCGTATATATACATATATGTACACATGCTTGTTAAATATCACCAGAAAACTCGGAAACTCGTCTTCTCTTAATAAGCACTTTTTCTTTACTAAATTAACTACCTTTTGTCCCACAATTTTCTCAAATTTAACATAATTTCGAAGATTTTTTAAAAGACTGAAAGAATCAGTCGGGAGATGCGCTATTGACGATGTCCAGTCATGAGAATTCGAAATTTAGGAATTTTAGGCCATTTCTAATATCAATCCATCACAAATAATCCTCGAAAGCCCACAGTTGCATGATTGCAGTTAAGTGAACTATTAACATCTCTAAGACTGGGTGTCGAACTTGACTTTCCTTTATTGTGATCTCGTACTACTTGTATTATGAATTGATTACTCATACAAGAGTTTAAGTTCAGTAACGACGGTAGTGGTCATTACTCAGGTATCCAAAGGGACAAGAAGAGGAATTCCTTCTAAGTTAAACACACACTATTAACCCAATTTAGAACGGAATTGTTTTGTTGAAGCTGTTCCATATCAATACTTGTTATATTGCGCTTTACGTTGTGTATTATTACACGTTTATGCTTACCACAACATGACCGCCGACAAAGTCCGTGTTTGGTATTCGTGTGTATGTGGTGCCCGAGGGAAACGTGTTTCCATCAGCCCTTAGTCCTCCTTTTTCAGACTCCTTCACGATGAACATGAAGAAGTTTTTATATTCTCCAAACGAATACTTTGGAGTGGCGAAGGTATAATCTGCGGCGTATTGTTCTATCGGAGGAATACTAATAATGGAGGGATCTGCAGGTTCTCTGTAAACAAAACGTAGTATTCACTCGTTATAAATAATGGAGGGATCTGCAGGTTCTCTGTAAACAAAACGTAGTACTCTACTCGTTATAAATAATGGAGGGATCTGCAGGTTCTCTGTAAACAAAACGTAGTACTCTACTCGTTATAAATAATGGAGGGATCTGCAGGTTCTCTGTAAACAAAACGTAGTACTCTACTCGTTATAAATAATGGAGGGTTCTGCAGGTTCTCTGTAAACAAAACGTAGTACTCTACTCGTTATAGATAATGGAGGGGTCTGCAGGTTCTCTGTAAACAAAACGTAGTACTCTACATGTTATAAATAATGGAGGGATCTGCAGGTTCTCTGTAAACAAAACGTAGTACTCTACTTGTTATAAATAATGGAGGGATCTGCAGGTTCTCTTTAAACAAAACGTAGTTCTCTACTCGTTATAAATAATGGAGGGATCTGCAGGTTCTCTGTAAACAAAACGTAGTAATCCACTCGTTATAAATAATGAGGATCTGTAGGTTCTCTGTAAACAAAACGTAGTACTCTACTCGTTATAATAATGGAGGGTCTGCAGGTTCTCTGTAAACAAAACGTAGTACTCTACTCGTTATAAATAATGGAGGGATCTGCAGGTTCTCTGTAAACAAAACGTAGTACCTACTTGTTATAAATAATGGAGGGATCTGCAGGTTCTCTTTAAACAAAACGTAGTTCTCTACTCGTTATAAATAATGGAGGGATCTGCAGGTTCTCTGTAAACAAAACGTAGTACTCTACTCGTTATAAATAATGGAGGGATCTGCAGGTTCTCTGTAAACAAAACGTAGTACTCCACTCGTTATAAATAATGGAGGGATCTGCAGGTTCTCTGTAAACAAAACGTAGTACTCTACTCGTTATAAATAATGGAGGGTCTGCAGGTTCTCTGTAAACAAAACGTAGTACTCTACTCGTTATAAATAATGGAGGGATCTGCAGGTTCTCTGTAAACAAAACGTAGTAATCCACTCGTTATAAATAATGGAGGGATCTGCAGGTTCTCTGTAAACAAAACGTAGTACTCTACTCGTTATAAATATGGAGGGATCTGCAGGTTCTCTGTAAACAAAACGTAGTACTCTACTCGTTATAAATATTGGAGGGATCTGCAGGTTCTCTGTAAACAAAACGTAGTACTCTACTCGCTATAAATAATGGAGGGATCTGCAGGTTCTCTGTAAACAAAACGCAGTACTCTACTCGTTATAAATTATCTCCATTGTTCTGTCAGATGTAACAGAGTCTTAAGATAATTGAGAAATAAATATACCTGCTCAAGGAATTGAATTCTCGAAAACAGCGAGAAAATAGGACCATCTTCATATACTAACAGGAAAACGTCTAGTTTCAATTATTTAAAAGTATTCCCATATATTGACACAGGATAGTGTGTGATTGTTTTGTATTGTATTATTGAAATGCATTATATACATGACAGTAAACGATGCACGGTATTCCACGTTTCGAAATAGGTTAAAAAGGCAAGAATCATACTGTCTACATATCGACAGCAACCGCGAAGCCTGATCTTTCTCCACCAGTTTATACTATACTTACGAGCTGACCACTTGACTCATCACAATAAGTATGACCATGATAGCCTCGGTTGCTTCTACATAACAACATTGATCCGACGGCGTAATCTTCAGTACATGGCGTCCGGCATTCACACTAAACGATTGGCTGCAAACAAACATAATAAACCCTTAGCGATTATGTCTGATACTTTTGATATACGGGTTATATTTACTTATTCCAAAGACGAGTGTGCAATAATCGATACACCAACACATATGCAAAAAGCGCCTATTTAAACCGAAATATCGATATGATATACCGGAGTTTATCTATGTGACACACCTAGCCTTGTAAATAAACTACATGACACACCTAGCCTTGTAAATAAACTACATGACACACCTAGCCTTGTAAATAAACTACATGACACACCTAGCCTTGTAAATAAACTACATGACACACCTAACCTTATAAATTATCTACATGACACACCTAGTCTTGTAAAAAAAACTACATGACACACCTAGCCTTGTAAATTATCTACATGACACACCTAGTCTTGTAAATAAACTACATGACACACCTACCCTTGTAAATTATCTACATGACACACCTACCCTTGTAAATAAACTACATGACACACCTAACCTTGTAAATTATCTACATGACACACCTACCCTTGTAAATAAACTACATGACACACCAAGCCATGTAAATAAACTACATGACACACCTACCCTTGTAAATAAACTACATGACACACCTACCCTTGTAAATAAACTACATGACACACCTACCCTTGTAAATTATCTACATGACACACCTACCCTTGTAAATTATCTACATGACACACCTACCCTTGTAAATAAACTACATGACACACCTAGCCTTGTAAATAAACTACATGACACACCTAGCCTTGTAAATAAACTACATGACACACCTACCCTTGTTAATTATCTACATGACACACCTAGCCTTGTAAATAAACTACATGACACACCTAACCTTATAAATTATCTACATGACACACCTAGTCTTGTAAATAAACTACATGACACACCTAGCCTTGTAAATTATCTACATGACACACCTAGTCTTGTAAATAAACTACATGACACACCTACCCTTGTAAATTATCTACATGACACACCTACCCTTGTAAATAAACAACATGACACACCTAACCTTGTAATTTATCTACATGACACACCTACCCTTGTAAATAAACTACATGACACACCAAGCCATGTAAATAAACTACATGACACACCTACCCTTGTAAATAAACTACATGACACACCTACCCTTGTAAATTATCTACATGACACACCTACCCTTGTAAATTATCTACATGACACACCTACCCTTGTAAATAAACTACATGACACACCTAGCCTTGTAAATAAACTACATGATACACATGGCCTTGTAAATAAACTACATGACACACCTAGCCTTGTAAATAAACTACATGACACACCTAACCTTGTAAATTATCTACATGACACACCTAGCCTTGTAAATAAACTACATGATACACCTGGCCTTGTAAATAAACTACATGACACACCTAGCCTTGTAAATAAACTACATGACACACCTACCCTTGTAAATAAACTACATGACACACCAAGCCATGTAAATAAACTACATGAAACACCTAGCCTTGTAAATAAACTACATGACACACCTACCCTTGTAAATAAACTACATGACACACCTACCCTTGTAAATTATCTACATGACACACCTAGCCTTGTAAATAACCTACATTACACACCTTACCTTGTAAATAATCTGATGACAAACCTAGCCTAGTAAATTATCTACATGACACACCTAACCTTGTAAATAAACTACATGACACACCTAGCCTTGTAAATTATCTGCATGACACACCTACCCTTGTAAATAAACTACATGACACGCCTAGCCTTGTAAATTATCTACATGACACACCTAACCTTGTAAATAAACTACATGACACACCTACCCTTGTAAATTATCTACATGACACACCTACCCTTGTAAATAACCTAAATGACACACCTAGCCTTGTAAATAAACTACATGACACACCTATCCTTGTAAATAACCTACAGAACACACCTAGTCTTGTAAATTATCTACATGACACACCTAGCCTTGTAAATAATCTACAGAACACACCTAGTCTTGTAAATTATCCACATGAGACACCTAGCCTTGTAAATTATCTACATGACACACCTAGCCTTGTAAATAATCTACATGACACACCTAGCATTGTTAATTATCTACATGACACTCCTAGTCTTGTAAATTATCTACATGACACATCTTGCCTTGTAAATTATCTACATAACACACCTAGCCTTGTTAATATTCTATAGAACACACCTAGTCTTGTAAATTATCTACATGACACACCTAGTCTTGTAAATAAACTACATGACACACCTAGCCTTGTAAATTATCTACATGACACACCTAGTCTTGTAAATAAACTACATGACACACCTACCCTTGTAAATTATCTACATGACACACCTACCCTTGTAAATAAACAACATGACACACCTAACCTTGTAAATTATCTACATGACACACCTACCCTTGTAAATAAACTACATGACACACCAAGCCATGTAAATAAACTACATGACACACCTACCCTTGTAAATAAACTACATGACACACCTACCCTTGTAAATAAACTACATGACACACCTACCCTTGTAAATTATCTACATGACACACCTACCCTTGTAAATTATCTACATGACACACCTACCCTTGTAAATAAACTACATGACACACCTAGCCTTGTAAATAAACTACATGATACACATGGCCTTGTAAATAAACTACATGACACACCTAGCCTTGTAAATAAACTACATGACACACCTAACCTTGTAAATTATCTACATGACACACCTAGCCTTGTAAATAAACTACATGATACACCTGGCCTTGTAAATAAACTACATGACACACCTAGCCTTGTAAATAAACTACATGACACACCTACCCTTGTAAATAAACTACATGACACACCAAGCCATGTAAATAAACTACATGAAACACCTAGCCTTGTAAATAAACTACATGACACACCTACCCTTGTAAATAAACTACATGACACACCTACCCTTGTAAATTATCTACATGACACACCTAGCCTTGTAAATAACCTACATTACACACCTTACCTTGTAAATAATCTGATGACAAACCTAGCCTAGTAAATTATCTACATGACACACCTAACCTTGTAAATAAACTACATGACACACCTAGCCTTGTAAATTATCTGCATGACACACCTACCCTTGTAAATAAACTACATGACACGCCTAGCCTTGTAAATTATCTACATGACACACCTAACCTTGTAAATAAACTACATGACACACCTACCCTTGTAAATTATCTACATGACACACCTACCCTTGTAAATAACCTAAATGACACACCTAGCCTTGTAAATAAACTACATGACACACCTATCCTTGTAAATAACCTACAGAACACACCTAGTCTTGTAAATTATCTACATGACACACCTAGCCTTGTAAATAATCTACAGAACACACCTAGTCTTGTAAATTATCCACATGAGACACCTAGCCTTGTAAATTATCTACATGACACACCTAGCCTTGTAAATAATCTACATGACACACCTAGCCTTGTTAATTATCTACATGACACACCTAGTCTTGTAAATTATCTACATGACACATCTTGCCTTGTAAATTATCTACATAACACACCTAGCCTTGTTAATATTCTATAGAACACACCTAGTCTTGTAAATTATCTACATGACACACCTAGCCTTGTAAATTATCTACATAATACATCTAGCCTTGTAAATAATCTGCATGACACACCTAGCCTTGTAAATAACCTACATGACACACCTTACCTTGTTAATAATCTGATGACACACCTAGCCTAGTAAATAAACTACATGACACACCTAGCCTTGTAAATAATCTACATGACACACCTAGCCTTGTTAATTATCTACATGACACACCTAGCCTTGTAAATAATCTGATGACACACCTAGCCTTGTAAATAATCTACATGACACACCTAGCCTTGTAAATAATCTACATGACACACCTAGCCTTATTAATAATCTACATAAAACACCTAGCCTTGTAAATAATCTACATAACATAACAAGCCTTATAAATAATCAACATGCCAGATTTGGTCGTGTAAATAATCTACATGATCCACCAGCCTTGTAAATAATCTACATAACACAACAAGCCTTATAAATAATCTACATAACACAACAAGCCTCATAAATAATCAACATGCCATAGTTGGTCTTGTAAATAATCTACATGATCCACCAGACCTGGTAACATACTACACGACATATTGGGTCTTGTAGATAATCTACATAACACAACAAGCCTTATAAATAATCAACATGTCAGATTTGGTCGTGTAAATAATCTACATGATACACTATGCCTTGTAAATAATCTACATGATACACTATGCCTTGTAAATAATCTACACGATACACTATGCCTTGTAAATAATCTACATGATACACTATGCCTTGTAAATAATCTACATGGTACACTATGCCTTGTAAATAATATACATGATACACTATGCCTTGTAAATAATCTACATGATACACTATGCTTGTAAATAATCTACATGATACACTATACCTTGTAAATAATATACATGATACACTATACATTGTAAATAATCTACATGATGCACTATGCCTTGTAAATAATCTACATGATACACTATGCCTTGTAAATAATATACATGATACACTATGCCTTGTAAATAATCTACATGATTCACTATGCCTTGTAAATAATCTACATGATACACTATGCCTTGTAAATAATATACATGATACACTATGCCTTGTAAATAATCTACATGATACGCTATGCCTTGTAAATAATATACATGATACACTATGCCTTGTAAATAATCTACATGATACACTATGCCTTGTAAATAATAAACATGATACACTATACATTGTAAATAATCTACATGGTACACTATGCCTTGTAAATAATCTACATGATACACTATGCCTTGTAAATAATATACATGATACACTATGCCTTGTAAATAATATACATGATACACTATACATTGTAAATAATCTACATGATACACTATGCCTTGTAAATAATCTACATGGTACACTATGCCTTGTAAATAATCTACATGGTACACTATGCCTTGTAAATAATATACATGATACGCTATGCCTTGTAAATAATCTACATGGTACACTATGCCTTGTAAATAATCTACATGATACACTATGCCTTGTAAATAATCTACATGATACACTATGCTTGTAAATAATCTACATGATACACTATACATTGTAAATAATCTACATGATACACTATGCCTTGTAAATAATCTACATGGTACACTATGCCTTGTAAATAATCTACATGATACACTATGCCTTGTAAATAATATACATGATACACTATGCCTTGTAAATAATCAACATGATACACTATGCCTTGTAAATAATCTACATGGTACACTATGCCTTGTAAATAATCTACATGATACACTATGCCTTGTAAATAATCTACATGATACACTATGCCTTGTAAATAATCTACATGATACACTATGCCTTGTAAATAATCTACATGATACACTATGCCTTGTTAATAATCTACATGGTACACTATGCCTTGTAAATAATCTACATGATACACTGTGCCTTGTAAATAATATACATGATACACTATACATTGTAAATAATCTACATGATATACTATGCCTTGTAAATAATCTACATGATACACTATGCCTTGTAAATAATATACATGATACACTATACATTGTAAATAATCTACATGATACACTATGCCTTGTAAATAATCTACATGGTACACTATGCCTTGTAAATAATATACATGATACACTATGCCTTGTAAATAATCTACATGATACACTATGCTTGTAAATAATCTACATGATACACTATACCTTGTAAATAATCTACATGATACACTATACATTGTAAATAATCTACATGATGCACTATGCCTTGTAAATAATCTACATGATACACTATGCCTTGTAAATAATATACATGATACACTATGCCTTGTAAATAATCTACATGATTCACTATGCCTTGTAAATAATCTACATGATACACTATGCCTTGTAAATAATATACATGATACACTATGCCTTGTTAATAATCTACATGATACGCTTTTCCTTGTAAATAATATACATGATACACTATGCCTTGTAAATAATCTACATGATACACTATGCCTTGTAAATAATAAACATGATACACTATACATTGTAAATAATCTACATGGTACACTATGCTTTGTAAATAATCTACATGATACACTATGCCTTGTAAATAATCTACATGATACACTATGCCTTGTAAATAATCTACATGATACACTATGCTTGTAAATAATCTACATGATACACTATACCTTGTAAATAATCTACATGATACACTATACATTGTAAATAATCTACATGATGCACTATGCCTTGTAAATAATCTACATGATACACTATGCCTTGTAAATAATATACATGATACACTATGCCTTGTAAATAATCTACATGATTCACTATGCCTTGTAAATAATCTACATGATACACTATGCCTTGTAAATAATATACATGATACACTATGCCTTGTAAATAATCTACATGATACGCTTTTCCTTGTAAATAATATACATGATACACTATGCCTTGTAAATAATCTACATGATACACTATGCCTTGTAAATAATAAACATGATACACTATACATTGTAAATAATCTACATGGTACACTATGCCTTGTAAATAATCTACATGATACACTATGCCTTGTAAATAATCTACATGATACACTATGCCTTGTAAATAATATACATGATACACTATACATTGTAAATAATCTACATGATACACTATGCCTTGTAAATAATCTACATGGTACACTATGCCTTGTAAATAATCTACATGATACACTATGCCTTGTAAATAATCTACATGATACACTATGCCTTGTAAATAATCTACATGATACACTATGCTTGTAAATAATCTACATGATACACTATACATTGTAAATAATCTACATGATACACTATGCCTTGTAAATAATCTACATGGTACACTATGCCTTGTAAATAATATACATGATACACTATACATTGTAGATAATCTACATGATACACTATGCCTTGTAGATAATCTACATAACACAACAAGCCTTATAAATAATCTACATGATACACTATACATTGTAAATAATCTACATGATACACTATGCCTTGTAAATAATCTACATGATACACTATGCCTTGTAAATAATCTACATGATACACTATGCCTTGTAAATAATCTACATGATACATATACATTGTAAATAATCTACATGATACACTATGCCTTGTAAATAATCTACATGGTACACTATGCCTTGTAAATAATCTACATGATACACTATACCTTGTAAATAATCTACATGATACACTATGCCTTGTAAATAATCTACATGATACACTATGCCTTGTAAATAATCTACATGATACACTATGCCTTGTAAATAATCTACATGGTACACTATACATTGTAAATAATCTACATGATACACTATGCCTTGTAAATAATCTACATGATACACTATGCCTTGTAAATAATCTACATGATACACTATACCTTGTAAATAATCTACATGATATACTATGCCTTGTAAATAATCTACATGATACACTATGCCTTGTAAATAATCTACATGATACACTATGCCTTGTAATAATCTACATGATACACCAGCCTTGTAAATAATCTACATGATACACTATGCCTTGTAAATAATCTACATGATACACTATGCCTTGTAAATAATCTACATGATACACTATGCCTTGTAAATAATCTACATGATACACTATGCCTTGTAAATAATCTACATGATACACTATGCCTTGTATATAATCTACATGCCATATTTGGTCGTGTAAATAATCTAAATGATACACCAGACCTTGTAACATTCTACACGAAATATTGGGTCTTCTAAATAAGCAACATGATACATCAGGTCTTAACGATAAACTGCATCATGCATCAGACAATGTAACCATTCTTTCAAGTCATTTCATTGGTCAAGACGCGCCATGTGTTGACCCCTTAAACTTAAGAGGATCAGTAAGAAAAATGTAGGGGGTCATCACGTGACGCGTCGTAACGTTACCTGTGTTGATGACGTTCATATACATGCATGCGCGATTTTGCGCCACATGGAGTGGCAAATGTTGTTGGGTGGTTCTTTTTTCCAATTCATCGAAAAATTAAAAGATAAGAAATATACATATTTTCTTTAGAGATGAATGTCGCCTAAAATAGAGGTTGTCAAATCGAATAAATGGCTGTATGTTTCATCAAAAGATTGGGGTTCTTATCCCCATTTTTTTTTAAATATTGGTTGGTAAAAGAAAATATCATCAAATCAGCCAAAAGAGAGGTCGACGAAATGTATCAATTATATATCAACTACGCCTCGACCCTGTATGAACATTACTGATCCTCTGAAAAACCGTAGAGGGTTCAGCTGCACATCCAATGATTATTAATATGACACACAGAGTTTTGTAAATAATCATCATGCTACACCAGGTCTTGAAGATAAATTACACGATACATCCGGTCTTGTAAATAATCTACATAACACGACATTTGTTGTTGATAATCTACATGACACATCAGGTCTTGTAAACAATCTGCATGACACACCCGGTCTTGTAAACAATCTTACCGATACACCGGGTGTTGTTAACCATTTTATTGACACATAGTGTCTGGATAACAATCTTGATGGCACATTGGATGATTTGAATAATCTAAATGACAGAACAGGCCCCCTAATCCTGACCATTACTTAGCAATCTACACATCACAGCAGGTCTTGTAAACACTCCATACCATAGAGATGAAAAATAGTGCGATCAGTTACCAATTGTACAATGTTTGACAAAAAAAACGACGCAGTTAATGACACACTTGTCACACTCTCAAAATTTCTATATTTGAAAGCAATTAGTGTATAAGTAATACTGAATACTTACGACCAACCCCCACTACATGTGACGGTAACGCTGGTGCTGTCTTTGGATCCTAGAAATCTCACATGGTCGCCTACAGTTCGCTCTGGGGTCGGGACGATGGCAAATTTCTTACCCCATACATCCACGGGTAACATCATATCCATTATATGATCTTTGGACTTTCCTGGGAGAACGTTGGTTCTAGTGTTTCCCGACATTACTGCCACCTTCTTGGTTGCATCGATGTGAGTGCCTGTCAGGTCCCCGTATGTCTGGATCTGTAGTGTTATAACTAGAATGTGCAAATCTGTATAATACAATAGGCTGGTAATCTGTTAATATTTCGATATCAATATGGACGCCCGTTCCTTAATCTGCACACTAGAGACAAGTAACTATCATGTCTTCCAGACGCAGACTCAATAATCATAAATATATAAGTAAGAACTAGTGATTGTGATGAGAGCAAAGCAAGAAATAGTTGTGTGAGAGTGTGTAGTGAAAGAAGGAACAATATTCAACGACATTCTGAAATAAATAAATGTAAAACAACCATTGTTTCATAAAAGTCGAACTTGAATAGCGTATCCTCATTTCTATACATGATTCTCTTCGTGGAGATAGAGACAGACATATGTATGGATATATATAGATACTATATGACGAGAGAGGCGAGCATACATACAGAGTGAAAGGCACACAAGCCTTTAGAAACCAAAAGATAGAGACAAAAATACACTGACTGGTAGACAATACGGGTAGACAAACATATATTTGTTTCTATAGAATTGACCTGAAGGGTGTCAAGTCTGTCCATATTCACGTTGATGACTCCATTCTTGTAGTAATTTCTGTTGTTGTACCTCACTTCAATAGACGAGTGGACACCGAGAGTTACTGTTACCGATGTGCCGTCTTCCACTCCTGGTTAACAAAACCAAAAATATGTGAAATACATGAACTTGAATAATATCTCTGTAATTAATCAGCTGTTTTAACTTTTTACATTCCGTGTGAGTGAAAGCCCTCAATACATTTTAAAATCTATTTACAATGTAGAATAATCAACATAAAACGTTTCACACGCTTGCGTTACATCAAGCGTTCCGTCACAGTATCGATGTAGTTGTGCGGACCCTGTAGATACATTAAGGAATGATGATGTGTTTTTTAAACTATTAATAGTCTCATCTACCAAGCCAAACTAACACATTCGTTGGTAGCCAGATAGTTATTCAATTAGTCAGAAGTACATGACGAATTCGCATATTATCGCCCCATTTCGAGATAAATGACGTCATGAAGTGGAAAATTCCTTCATTTCCGTGATATTTTGAAGAAAAAAAACTTCAGAAATGTTTTGAAATGTGATGAATGGGGAATAATTCATTTCTTTTACTTGTTTCTTACACGTTACGCGTATACCAAAAACATCTTGCGTTATTTCAGGTTCTGTAAAATATGCGACGGGCTATCTCGGATTTGTTTGTGTAAAACGTCGTAATAAACATTAGTTTCGTGGTATAACAGTGATCCTTTATGGGTTCATGAATACTTCATGGTAGCCAGTGATAACTTAGAACGGGTAACTCAACACCTGCTAAGGGTATATCAAAGACCGATGGCAATTATGGGAATGTGTTCACTTCTAAGCACTGTGTCGAGTCCTCTAATATACCTACCAATTACCATGAATACGCAGGGTAAGGGATCAGACGGATGATGGGTCACGGTGTAGTATTCTGTTCCCAGAACGTCCACGGGGTAACCAAGAAAAGCGTCGTTAGAATACCTCTCGATATTTGTACCATACACAACCACTTCGTCGTCAGCTGGAAAATAAACAATGAATATAGATATGTACATATGTACAAAGCGACGGTGCGTATTGAATAGAGACAATGTTTACCAGTGACTTGCACTGTATATATCAGTACAAAGCGAGGGAGTTATTTGGAAGAGAGACTATGTTTTCCTGTCACGTGTACCGTATGCATTTATGAACAAAGCAAGGCTGGATACTTGAAAAGAGACAAGGTTTTCCAGTGACATGTACGCTAAATATGTGTACAAAGCAACTGTATATATCTAAAAAGAGACGGTGTTTACCTGTGACATCTACCCTGTGCATTTTGTACAAAGCAAGGATGGGTATATGAGAAGAGACCATGTTTACCAGTGACTTGAACTGTATATGTTTGTACAAAGAGAGTATAGGTATATGAATCGGGACAATGTTTGCCCGTGACATGTACCTTAAATTAAAGTACGAAGCAACAGTTGATATTTCAATAGAGACAGTGTTTACCTGCACTGCATGTATAAGTACAAAGCAAGGATGGGTATATCAATAGAGACAATGTTTACCTGCACTGCATGTATAAGTACAAAGCAAGGATGGGTATATCAATAGAGACAGTGTTTACCTGCACTGCATGTATAAGTACAAAGCAAGGATGGGTATATCAATAGAGACAATGTTTACAAGTGACTTGTACTGTATGTATATGTACAAAGTGAGTATGGGTATATCAATGAGACAATGTTTACAAGTGACTTGTACTGTATGTATTTGTACAAAGTGAGTATGGGTATATCAATGAGACAATGTTTACAAGTGACTTGTACTGTATGTATTTGTACAAAGTGAGTATGGGTATATCAATGAGACAATGTTTACAAGTGACTTGTACTGGATGTATTTGTACAAAGTGAGTATGGGTATATCAATGAGACAATGTTTACAAGTGACTTGTACTGGATGTAAATGTACAAAGCGAGTATGGGTATATCAATGAGACAATGTTTACAAGTGACTTGTACTGTATGTACATGTACAAAGCGAGTATGGGTATATCAATGAGACAATGTTTACAAGTGACTTGTACTGGATGTAAATGTACAAAGCGAGTATGGGTATATCAATGAGACAATGTTTACAAGTGACTTGTACTGGATGTAAATGTACAAAGCGAGTATGGGTATATCAATAAAGACAATGTTTACAAGTGACTTGTGCTGTATGTACATGTACAAAGTGAGTATGGGTATATCAATAAAGACAATGTTTACAAGTGACTTGTACTGTATGTATATGTACAAAGCGAGTATGGGTATATCAATAAAGACAATGTTTACAAGTGACTTGTACTGTATGTACATGTACAAAGTGAGTATGGGTATATCAATAAAGACAATGTTTACAAGTGACTTGTACTGCATGTATAAGTACAAAGCGAGTATGGGTATATCAATAAAGACAATGTTTACAACTGACTTGTACTGCATGTATAAGTACAAAGCGAGTATGGGTATATCAATAAAGACAATGTTTACAAGTGACTTGTACTGTATGTATTTGTACAAAGCGAATATGGGTATATCAATGAGACAATGTTTACAAGTGACTTGTACTGTATGTATTTGTACAAAGTGAGTATGGGTATATCAATGAGACAATGTTTACAAGTGACTTGTACTGGATGTATTTGTACAAAGCGAGTATGGGTTTATCAATGAGACAATGTTTACAAGTGACTTGTACTGGATGTATTTGTACAAAGTAAGTTTGGGTACATCAATGAGACAATGTTTACCATTGACTTGAACTGTATGTATATGTACAAAGTAAATACGGATACATCAATAGAGACAATATTTACCAGTGACTTGTACTGTATGTATATGTACAGAACGAGTATGGGTATATCATTGAGACAATGTTTACAAGTGACTTGTACTGGGTGTATATGTACAAAGTGAGTTTGGGTACATCAATAGAGACAATGTTTACCAGTGACTTGAACTGTATATATATATATATACAAAGCGAGTATGAGTACATTAACAAAGACACTGTTTACCAGAGACATTAACTGTATGTATATGTACAAAGCAGATATGGGTATATCGATGAGACAATGTTTACCAGAGAATTGTACTGTATGTATAAGTAAAAAGCGAGTTTGGGTACATCAATAGAGACAATGTTTTCTAGTGAGTTGAACTGTATGTGTATGTACAAATCAAGGATGAGTATATGAGAAGAGACATGTTATTAGCGGTGCATCGTAAAGCATAGAATTTTTGTCTCAATAGGCGTGACCAAAATCGGGTTCAGACGGTTTGGTCACTATATAAGGATGTGTCCGTGTGGACAGCGGTCATTGTAGCACTGTACTAAACGTTCAAATTCGGGTTGTGTTGTATTTCAATTGTCATTTCGCTTGTTCTTGAATACGAGTACAGTAACTTGACAAACCTAAATGACCGTACTAACAAGCACAAATGACGATTGTTTTTTGGTTTTTTGTTACATGTCTGGACAGAGTTTCGTACAGCCGGAATTATAGGAATAATCTGAGAAAAGTATCGATCACCGGTATTGTTCGTGCATGTGACGGACACACGTTTCCTCTGAAAAGGGGTTTTTCGTGGATGGCCAGTATTCCGATGACAAATATACAGTCAGTCACTTATTTCTTAACACAAATTCAAACGATTTCACTAGACGTGATTGGACTTTGACATGTCTTATTCCATTCTTCGTAAGCAGATGGTATATATGTATACATCAATGAGTAGTTTTTCAAGTTGTTTATACATGTTAATATGTCAAATTGTTATAATAATATTGCTTTGTATTGTGCACACCAACATAGTGCATGCTACTGAAATATACGCGTCTTACATGGCAGGATATTTGTTGTTGGTTTTGTGAATAGTATATTTATTTTGAACAATGTTTACACAGGTGCTTTGTATATGGTAGAAGCGACGGGTGGACAACAGGCAAAAGATGTGATAGGTGACATATGCGGTTAGCTGTATATGATGGGTACATAAATAGAGACAATGTTTACCAGTGACTTGTACTGGGTGTATATGTACAAAGTGAGTATGGGTACATCAATAGAGACAATGTTTACCAGTGACTTGTACTGGATGTATACATGTATGTACAAAGTGAGTATGGGTACATCAATAGAGACAATGTTTACCAAAGATTTGTACTGGATGTATATGTACAAAGCGAGTATGGGTATATCAATAAAGACAATGTTTACCAGTGACTTGTACTAGATGTATACTTTTTGTACAAAGTGAGTACGGGTTCATCAATAGAGAAAATGTTTACCAGTGACTTGTGCTGGATGTATATGAACAAAGCAAGTATGGGTACATCAATAGAGACAATGTTTACCAGTGACTTGTACTGTATATGTACATAGTGAGTATGGGTACATCAATAGAGACAATGTTTACCATTGACTTTTACTGGATGTATACGTACAAAGTGAGTATGGGTATATCAATAGAAACAATGTTTACCCGTGACATGTCCTGGATGTATATGTACGAAGCAATTATGGCTATATCACTAGAAACAATGTTTACCAGTGACTTGTCCTGGATGTATATGTACGAAGCAAATATGGGTATATCAATAGAGACAATGTTTACCAGTGACTTGTCCTGGATGTATATGTACAACGCAAGTATGGGTTTATCAATAGAGACAATGTTTACCAGTGACTTGTACTGGATGTATGCATGAATGTACAAAGTGAGTATGGGTACATCAATAGAGACAACGTTTACCAAAGATTTGTACTTGATGTATATGTACAAAGCGAGTATGGGTACATCAATAGAGACATTGTTTACCAGTGACTTGTACTGTATGTATATGTACGAAGCAAATATGGGTATATCAATAGAGACAATGTTTACCAGTGACTTGTCCTGGGTGTATATGTACAAAGCGAGTATGGGTATATCAATAGAGACAATGTTTACCAGTGACTTGTACTGGATGTATAGTTTTTGTACAAAGTGAGTATGGGTACATCAATAGAGACAATGTTTACCAGTGACTTGTGCTGGATGTATACGAACAAAGCAAGTATGGGTACATCAATAGAGAGAATGTTTACCAGTGACTTGTACTGGGTGTATATGTACAAAGTGAGTATGGGTACATCAATAGAGACATTGTTTACCAGTGACTTGTGCTGGATGTATTTCTACAAAGTGAGTATGAATATAATCACTATATCCATAGAAACAATGTTTACCAGTGACTTGTACTGTATGTATATGTACAAAGTGAGTATGGGTACATCAATAGAGACAATGTTTACCAGTGACTTGTACTGTATGTATATGTAAAAAGCGAGTATGGGTACATCAATAGAGACAATGTTTACCAGTGACTTGTACTGGGTGTATATGTACAAAGTGAGTATGGGTACATATATAGAGACATTGTTTACCAGAGGCTTGTACTGTATGTATATGTACAAAGTGAGTATGGGTACATCAAAAGAGACAATGTTTACCAGTGACTTGTACTGGGTGTATATGTACAAAGTGAGTATGGGTACATCAATAGAGACAATGTTTACCAAAGGCTTGTACTGGGTGTATATGTACAAGGTGATTATGGGTACATAAATAGAGACAATGTTTACCAGTGACTTGTACTGGGTGTATATGTACAAAGTGAGTATGGGTACATCAATAGAGACATTGTTTACCAGTGACTTGTACTGGATGTATTTCTACAAAGTGAGTATGAATATATCCATAGAAACAATGTTTACCAGTGACTTGTACTGTATGTATATGTACAAAGTGAGTATGGGTACATCAATAGAGACAATGTTTACCAGTGACTAGTACTGTATGTATATGTACAAAGCGAGTATGGGTACATCAATAGAGACAATGTTTACCAGTGACTTGTACTGGGTGTATATGTACAAAGTGAGTATGGGTACATATATAGAGACATTGTTTACCAGAGGCTTGTACTGTATGTATATGTACAAAGTGAGTATGGGTACATCAATAGAGACAATGTTTACCAGTGACTTGTACTGGGTGTATATGTACAAAGTGAGTATGGGTACATCAATAGAGACAATGTTTACCAAAGCCTTGTACTGGGTGTATATGTACAAAGTGAGTATGGGTACATAAATAGAGACAATGTTTACCAGTGACTTGTACTGGGTGTATATGTACAAAGTGAGTATGGGTACATCAATAGAGACAATGTTTACCAGTGACTTGTACTGGGTGTATATGTACAAAGTGAGTATGGGTACATCAATAGAGACAATGTTTACCAGTGACTTGAACTGTATATATATGTACAAAGCGACGATGAATATTCGAATAAAGACAACGTTTACCAGTGAGTTGAACTGTATATTTATGTACAAAGCGAGTATGGGTATATGAAAAGAGAGCTAGTTTACCCGTTACAAGGACTCCTTTACTGCTCAGTTCTGTTCCAACTCCCCGGATTTTATTGTCGATTTTCAGCTGGTAAACTTCACCGGAAGTTACCGTAAACCGCCCGTCTACATTAGCCGAACTGAATCGTGGTGCGGTTACCTACAATTTAAACTGTCGAGTTTTGTTTCGTGTTTTTATTTCTTCTTGAAATTATAAAAGATTTTAACCTGAAAATATGATACGCAATGTTTGAATTACGTTTTAGCAAGCGTTAACATGGTAATGATAAAATGAGAGAGCTACGGTGTTAAAATTGGATTGTATTCCCACGTTAAAGATACTCTCTCAGGAATGGGTGTATTTGGAGTGACAAAAAAAATGGTATTGACAGTCCTTGTCATTAAACCAACGACCGTTTTCCATTTCTTTACTAATAAGTTGCTAAAACCTTGTGCTTTCGTTAAATAACGTGAAGGTATTAAATAAATGGGGGGAATTTTTCTTCCCGCACTTTGCTTCTGGTACCCGACAACTAAAAATTAATTTCATATAAATTACATCCCTATAATTTTTATTTTTCACATTGAAATTAAAATTACATGCATGAAGTTGGCAAAAATTCCTTTCAAGGAACAAATTTATAATAAGAAATTTGATTTGAAATGACATTTGTTTTGTTTGGTTTTTAATCTTGTTATTCTGACAATACCTTTTTTTAATCTTTCGGGAAGGTATATCTTTACATCCTATGTATAAATTGTGCCTATTTTTCCCGGTTTTATCTTGGTCATCGAATGGCAAACGCCTAGGTGGAAATGGTGAACTGACAAACGACGATGATATCTAATTAAGCAAGAATAAACTTAATAATATTTACGCTGTTTATTTTCCTCCTCACCCCTATCATTTTCACTTGACGGAAATGATGTATGCGGTCATGCGCATTCGCGGAAAATGGGTTTTTCCACGTAACGATGGTATAAAATTACCACGTCTTATTCTAAGTTAAGGCGTTGTTTACAAAATAAACCCATTTAAACGGTCTTAGATTTCTGCGATTTTAATGTTCTAGATCTTCTTTTTATAGTTACGAGCGGGGTTGGCAAGCTTTCAATAATCTAGTTCCATGTAACTTCTTTTCTTAAACGCACCGTTGTGTTATTGTCAAATGTGACAAAACAACGTATCAACTATAAGTAGAAGATTGTGTCGAAATTTTCAAGCCATGCCCACTAAGAACTACTTTTATTGATACCCGATTCTTTTGTTTACGGTGACATAGCAAATAAAGGCAGAAAACCAAAAGGCCAATAACGTATTATTAGTTAAAAAAATGCCAACCTTAATCAATCGCTCGCCTACACACAAGAGCCTACAAACAACAATAATGTCGAGAAGAGCAAACAGTCTACCAGAATACAACGTAAACTGGTCCCCCGCTGTCTACAAGCTTTACTATGTTTCACAAGAAGGACAACGGGTAGCCTTCAAATTCTGAGCGATTTTATTGGTCAAAATGCAAGTTCCAAAATACGACAACCACAACAACAACAACAACAACAAGAAACACACAGCTGTTTACCCTAAATCATTGTTTTGCGATTTTCAAAGCAGATAGTCCTTTATCAGAATTAACTATCCACTGATTTGTATGAAATGTTTGTCAAAATTCCGAATTCAAATGATTTTGTACAATATTTCCGTGAGGGAAACGTCATGTCACGGCTAACCGTTCGTTTGAACCGGTAAACGTTCGTCTCCAAGGACAGTATGTTGCGCTCGTTCCTTCCGTTACCAGCCAGTTTTCTGCCTAGTAGATTTGTATCGTACCGGTCTCTACATTCGATAGATGAAGGACCGGTTCCCAGTCAAGCTAAGAGACCGGTTCCCAGTCTAAATTAAATGCTTCCCAATCGGGACTACTCGGGTATTTCCGTGAGCTATGAAATCAATCTGAACAAATTGGGTTTATCCAATGAAAACACCTCTGAAATAATAGGAATGGCGCCATATTGGTTCCCGCGGAAATGACGTCACTTCACTTTCGTTGTTAAAAATAGATCTTAAATGTGAAATCGTAAATGTCGTTTAATTTCATTAATGAAACAACTATATATATGTCACAACTTATAATTTCGCTATTTCGTATGAGTTACCGATAAAAAATGATTAAAAAACATATCCAACACTTCCATATACATTGAACTACTTAACGTGCACGCTTAGAAAAGGTTTTAATTGGCGGATGCCGATTTACCCGAAAAATTGTAACCCTACACTTATATCCGAGGTGTATTTCACAGCTCACGGAAATACCCGAGTAGTTCCGATTGCTATGAAATACACCTCGGATATCAATCGGAACTACTCGGGTATTTCCGTGAGCTGTGAAATACACCTCGGATATAAGTGTAGGGTTACATTTTTTCGGGTAAATCGGCATCCGGCAATTAACACATTTTCTAAGCGTGCACGTTAAGGAGTTCAATGTGTATGGAATGTTAGACATCCTTTTAAATAACCTTTTTATCAGTAACTCATACCAAATGGCAATATTGTGGTTGTGACATGTAAAGTTGTTTCCTCAATCAAATTTAACGACTTTTTAGATTTCACATTTAAGATCTATTTTAAAAACGAAAGTAAAGTGACGTCATTCTCGCGGGAAACAATATGGCGTCATCCCTATTATTTCAGAGGTGTTTTCATTTGATAAACCCGATGTGTTCAGATTGCTCGGATATAAGTGTAGGGTTACAATTTTTCGGGTAAATCGGCCCCGGCGATTTACACATTTTCTAAGCGTGCACGTTTTAAGTATTTCAATGTGTATTGAAGTGTTGGACATCCTTTTAATCATTTTTCTTATCGGTAGCTTATTTATGCGAAATGGCGAAATGGCGAAATTCTAAGTTTTGACATGTTAAGTTGTTAACCAAATTAAACGACTTTTAGATTTCATATTTGATATCTATTTTTAGAAAACGAAAGTGAAGTGATGTCATTATGTGGGAAACAATATGGCGTCATCCCTATTATTTCAGAGGTGTTTTCATTGGATAAACCCTGCGTGTTCAGATTGAAGGCTCCCATGGTGAAGAACGAACGATATCTCTGCAGGAGATTGAACAACAAAATACGTCAGCGGTGGCGTATATACATCTTTACGAAGAATTGTGGTCACATGACATTCATTTTCAATAACAAGGACCAACGTTCTATATTTAGCAAAAGGATCATAAATGAGTAGTGTAATATTGATCGATAAAACTTTCAAAGTGTGTTTATTTTGGAGTTAATTGATCCTTTCTTTTTACATTTAATGAACAAAAACATTGTGTTTACAGTTGTACGCATATTCTTTCCGTACAAATCGTTCAAACAGCGCCAATGTTCGTGAATTCGAATTGTTAAACGCTGCTGACATCAACTTCCGTACATCAAAATGTCAAATTCCACATTTTGCCGATCTGTTTTAGTTTCAGCCGCAGATTCTTTCCCTTCCACACCTAGCGGTCAGTGTCGCTGACAAACCACATTTTGTCATGATTCTACCAGTTTTAGCGTACATTGGACGGATATTGAAAGAGACAAGATTTATAAAATGTCCATTTACCTATTTGTCTTTTACGCGTCTTATTGAATAGTAAATCGGTACCGAAAATCGAAAAAGCGAAAATACAATAATGGTGGTCTTTTTATCTTGACCTTTCTCCTTCGCAGTGATCTCCCTTTTCATTTTGGTTAGGAGCTCTCTGCTCAAACTCCGCGCAGGATACTTCCCTTTGTTACACTACAGTACAGTACCACTGCCTCCATAGAAATCACGTGACGACTGATACAGTCATGTGACCAAAACAATATAGTGCAGATGCCAAAGAAATGGGTTCTTTATGATTTAATTCAACATGTCACGCTTTGAAAATGAATGATGAATCAAATTCATGCATAACATTGACTATTTCGTCAGTCATGACTATGTACTTTCTTTCAAAATGTGTTTTATAGAATCTACCTTGAGACGACTTTTTTGTAACGAAAATACACTGTTGATGTCCGTTACTTCGAGAGCATGACCCTATGTACTTGCGCGGAGTTTGGTATATGTATGAAAAGGTATATTTCTTACCCTGACGTTAACCACGGTGGTTCTAGAAGTGGTCACGAAGAGATGAACAGGCTGTGTAAGGGCTCGATTCTCCATGTATCCGACCACAAACTCCACTCCACGGTTATCTGGTGCCGCTAAAAGACAATAGCACAGAATTAAACTATAAAGTAATGGACAAAGGGTACTGATGGAAAGGAGGTGGTGTAGTCATAATGGTAAATCTATGACAAAACTTGTGAGAATCTATCAGAATGCAAGCTTGTGGAAAGATAGATATATTGTCAACTACTAATGCATGTATGATGAGTATAACAAAAATGTCATGTTCAGTAATTGACATCAAATATATATCTAAAACATATAAACTCCAAGAAGCAACTGAAATTATGAGAATTAGAGAGAAAGAGAAAGGTGGATCAATTTGACTTATTCGAGCTTTAAGTTTAGTTTAAACTTAGTGAAGTTTAGTTTAAGTTTAAGCTATAAATCACAAACCGTGGAGGATCAAATTACAAAAGTAAATGGTCTTCTTTATCTGTAATCATCACTAATCTCAGTATTTCCTATAAGTCATGTGTTCTCTCAACAAGAGCCTTTCTATTATTTGTCGGTTTGCTGATGTGTTCAGATTGTCGATTAATCAATATAAGCGAAACATCGATCGATGAGATAATCAATGGGCTTTACGCTTATGTATACATGTACGTGTTCTGTATGGGTTCGAAACTAGGGCGGCCTCTATACACACACAAAAAGTACAGCGGAATGACAAAGCATTAATCAGGTGGATCTGTCTGATGAAGCCTAAGCAAACCATTCCGTTTGAATCCCTCCTCGCTCATCGGAAGTTGATACACCTCGCAGACACCATGCAGCAGAGCAGACTGCGAAGGCTGGGGTACGTTGAGCGCAGCACTGACTGGGTTGTTCAAGTCCGACATTTGGATGTACCAGCGGAGAAGAGAATTGGCAGACCCAAACTGTATTGAGATGACGTATTGACGCGGGACAAGAAATTCCTTGGTATGGACACACCAGAGATAAGAACGGAGAGATAGACTACGATCATCAAGGGACAGTCAGACCTCACCCTCTGCAGAGGGTTAATTGTTGGCCTGATCCAACAAATAAACTGGATAATGAGTGAGTGAGTGATAGGGGTAATTAACGATTTTTAAACCAGTGAAAGCGAAATTCGTGTATACTTTTGCAAATGATGTTGTAAGTAATATACAACAGATTGTGTTGAATAAAATGAATTTCTTACCGTGAATAAATGGTTGTCCGATAAGAAGCAGGACCATAAATTGTAATAGGTCCATGACTGAAAAAAAAATAAAACAAATATTATATTCAACACTTTCGTAGCTTATTGCAATCGTGTCTGTCGCACCAATCATCAGCCTTTAAACATCTCTCGACAATAACCAACACCCCAGCACATATATAATAACCGTTGCTGGTTAAAATGATAGTCTTAAATAAACTTGACACCTCGTGGGTGTCGATGCCCTTACATTTGGATGGAATATCCAGATAGGTCTCTTCTCTTTGGCAGTGTAGCTTGGACCTTCATTCATTCATTATCAACCTGGTGCGATATTTTGACGCAGTCTTAAAGACTAAAACAAATATAAAAAGCCGTATTACAGTCAATCATCTTATATCAAGTTATAAATACAACATGCTTGAAAGATTCAGTATTTTGTGTTACAGATGAGCATTAGTTCAATATGCTCCTCCAGAGACTACCTTATATGTTACGTGTTGCGGAAATCCAAAAAAGAACGAATCATCACCAGAATTCTAGCATCAAAAAGCATCAAATTAACGTAACATAAAGGCTAAATTCTAGCATCAAAAACCATAACATTAACGTAACATAAAGGCTAAAATTCTAGCATCAAAACCATAACATTAACGTAATATAAAGGCTAAAATTCTAGCATCAAAAACCATAACATTAACGTAGCATAAAGGCTAAAATTCTAGCATCAAAAATCATCAAATTAATGTAACATAAAGGCTAAATTCTAGCATCAAAAACCATAACATTAACGTAACATAAAGGCTAAAATTCTAGTATCATAAACCATAACATTAACGTAGCATAAAGGCTAAAATTCTAGCATCAAAACCATAACATTAACGTAACATAAAGGCTAAGAGCATGGTAAGACGTTTTCAATTTTGACTTTTTTTCCACAGTGAAATTACTTTTTTGATAATTCGTGATGTTTCGCTCAAAGTGAAACACAAATACGTATTGTAAACTTGTTTTGATTTATTTATCATTAGAAATTATTCCCTCATTTCATACATATCAAGTTATATTTACTCAGTTTTATGTCATTGATAGACTGTAATACTTTCCTTTTTGTATATTTCGGACTTTATTAGAATGAATCTCAGACTCGTAAACACAAATAAAGCCCCGGTCGTCGATGCTAGTAGTTTCTGGATTCACGGGAAGGGTGTTTTCAAAGAATAGAACGGTTCTTTTCATGATAAATGCTATAACAGAAATCCAAGCATGCACTTGTATTCACTTTGATGGCATACGTCGATTGAAAGATGACCTTTTTATCAATGTTTGTATCTTGTCAGTGAGGAATTCACACAAAACTGTCTCCAGTCCTTTTCTATTAATAGTTAAATGGTCAACGGAACAAATTGACGGCAGTGTTTCCCGGTGGTAAGGCCCTCCCCCCGTCAGATTTCGAATCGATCGTGTAAAACGGAAATCAAAGTAACTACTCACTGGCAATGGGCTAGTTGTAGACCACTTTCCTTCACGTCTCTATCCCTTTTGACCAATGTTGCTATGTAATATAGTACCAGGGACCGATACACCCACCGTCTGGAATAAAGCCAACCTCCGCCTATTTCATAAGTATGTCGATCCGATTAGTACCGAATATGTGAGATTAAACATACTCATCGAAACTAACCTACATTAGTAATGACGAATCAATAAAAAAGGTACATTTTGAAAGCAAATTTCTAAAATATATACTTAAAACGCAAATCAAAGACAAAATATCTTGAAAAGAACCACGTAGAAATGCAGTGTTTTTGGTGTGTTTGCTGTAGGTTTGTACATAAGTGTGTTATACCCCGAGACAAATGTATGAAAAATCAGGCAATATTACGTTTAATATATTCCACATACCTTAGCTGATGTAAACTATTACAAGACCTTTCACAGAAAAGCCCTTCATTGACCCTATAAGATGACATAAATAACACTATGTTAACATCATTTCAGTTTTCTTCATTCCGTAATTTCACAAGCAATAGGGTAGGGTGTTGTGGTGTCTTACCCAATAAGATCCTGGATTCCTCGAGGTCAAAACTGAAACTTTACCTAGGCGTTTGGATTCGATAATGGTTGAATCATGTTTTTAGATTTTCGATTAATTGTCTGAAAATGTAGGAAAATAGCAAAAGCCTACCCTAAGATTGCATAACCGAAAGTTGCACAACCGATTTCGTCGTCAGCACCGCGGTGGTGCGGCAGAGCGTTCACCAGCCGTGACACTGTAGTGCTGTACACTGTAGTGTTGTACACTGTAGTGCTGTACACTGTAGTGCTGTATACTGTAGTGTAATGGTAAAGTAAGATCCCACAGACCACCTATACGGGAGTCATGACAAAAAAACCACAGACTGATGAAGTATTCTAACAGATAAATATGTAAATTGTTCTTCTTAAGAACATGTCGCCGCAAACAACATGCATTTCTTAATACAATATTGTTTTAAAACGTGTGTATCAACAAGTTTCTGTTAAATGAACAAGCTATCTGTTAAACTCATTCAAAACCAATAACGATCAATGAACGGGTACCCTGTCTTTAAACATGTAGATTAAAAGATATCTTGATATTTCTTAAACAACCGTTCCTTGTCATGAAACATGGTAAAAACATCATGAATGGTAGAATAGGGATATGTAGGTGAGTGAAGGTATGGGAGTGTAGGTTTGAATATAAGGGTGTGTTGATCTATGTATGTGAGTGCTGGGTTATGTATTAGAATGTCATTATATGTATGGGAGTGCTGGGTTATGTATGGGAATGTTGATTTATGTATGGGAGTGCTGGTTTATGTATGGGAATGTTATTATATGTATGGGAGTGCTGGTTTATGTATGGAAATGTTACTATATGTATGTGAGTGCTGGTTTATGTATGGAAATGTTATTATATGTATGGGTGCTGGGTTATGTATTAGAATGTCATTATATGTATGGGAGTGATGGTTTATGTATGGAAATGTTATTATATGTATGTGAGTGCTGGTGTATGTATTAGAATGTCATTATATGTATGGGTGCTGGGTTATGTATTAGAATGTCATTATATGTATGGGAGTGCTGATTTATGTATGGAAATGTTATTATATGTATGTGAGTGATGGTTTATGTATGGGAATGTTATATGTATGGGTGCTGGGTTATGTATTAGAATGTCATTATATGTATGGGAGTGATGGTTTATGTATGGAAATGTTATTATATGTATGGGTGCTGGGTTATGTATTAGAATGTCATTATATGTATGTGAGTGCTGGTTTATGTATGGAAATGTTATCATATGTATGTGAGTGCTGGTTTATGTATGGAAATGTTATTATATGTATGGGTGCTGGGTTATGTATTAGAATGTCATTATATGTATGGGAGTGATGGTTTATGTATGGAAATGTTATCATATGTATGTGAGTGTCGGTTTATGTATGGAAATGTTTTTATATGTATGGGTGCTGGGTTATGTATTAGAATGTCATTATATGTATGGGAGTGCTGGTTTATGTATGGAAATGTTATTATATGTATGTGAGTGATGGTTTATGTATGGGAATGTTATATGTATGGGTGCTGGGTTATGTATTAGAATGTCATTATATGTATGGGAGTGATGGTTTATGTATGGAAATGTTATTATATGTATGGGTGCTTGGTTATGTATTAGAATGTCATTATATGTATGTGAGTGCTCGTTTATGTATGGAAATGTTATTATATGTATGGGTGCTGGGTTATGTATTAGAATGTCATTATATGTATGGGAGTGATGGTTTATGTATGGGAATGTTATTATATGTATGGATGCTGGGTTATGTATTAGAATGTCATTATATGTATGGGAGTGATGGTTTATGTATAGGAATGTTATATGTATGGGTGCTGGGTTATGTATTAGAATGTCATTATATGTATGGGAGTGATGGTTTATGTATGGGAATGTTATTATATGTATGGGTGCTGGGTTATGTATTAGAATGTCATTATATGTATGGGTGCTGGGTTATGTATTAGAATGTCATTATATGTATGGGAGTGCTGGTTTATGTATGGGAATGTTATTATATGTATGGGTGCTGGGTTATGTATTAGAATGTTATTATATGTATGGGAGTGCTGGTTTATGTATGGGAATGTTATATGTATGGGTGCTGGGTTATGTATTAGAATGTCATTATATGTATGGGAGTGATGGTTTATGTATGGGAATGTTATTATATGTATGGGTGCTGGGTTATGTATAAGAATGTCATTATATGTATGGGAGTGATGGTTTATGTATGGGAATGTTATATGTATGGGTGCTGGGTTATGTATTAGAATGTCATTATATGTATGAAAGTGATGGTTTATGTATGGGAATGTTATATGTATGGGTGTTGGGTTATGTATTAGAATGTCATTATATGTATGGGAGTGCTGGTTTATGTATGGAAATGTTATTATATGTATGTGAGTGCTGGTTTATGTATGGGAATGTTATATGTATGGGTGCTGGGTTATGTATTAGAATGTCATTATATGTATGGGAGTGATGGTTTATGTATGGGAATGTTATTATATGTATGGGTGCTGGGTTATGTATAAGAATGTCATTATATGTATGGGAGTGATGGTTTATGTATGGGAATGTTATATGTATGGGTGCTGGGTTATGTATTAGAATGTCATTATATGTATGAAAGTGATGGTTTATGTATGGGAATGTTATATGTATGGGTGTTGGGTTATGTATTAGAATGTCATTATATGTATGGGAGGGCTGGTTTATGTATGGAAATGTTATATGTATGGGTGCTGGGTTATGTATTAGAATGTCATTATATGTATGGGAGTGATGGTTTATGTATGGGAATGTTATATGTATGGGTGCTGGGTTATGTATTAGAATGTCATTATATGTATGGGAGTGCTGGTTTATGTATGGAAATGTTATTATATGTATGTGAGTGCTGGTTTATGTATGGAAATGTTATTATATGTATGGGTGCTGGGTTATGTATTATAATGTCATTATATGTATGGGAGTGATGGTTTATGTATGGGAATGTTATATGTATGGGTGCTGGGTTATGTATTAGAATGTCATTATATGTATGGGAGTGATGGTTTATGTATGGGAATGTTATATGTATGGGAGTGATGGTTTATGTATGGAAATGTCATTATATGTATGGGTGCTGGGTTATGTATTAGAATGTCATTTTATGTATGGGAGTGATGGTTTATGTATGGGAATGTTATTATATGTATGGGTGCTGGGTTATGTATTTGAATGTCATTATATGTATGGGAGTGATGGTTTATGTATGGGAATGTTATATGTATGGGTGCTGGGTTATGTATTAGTGTCATTATATGTATGGGAGTGATGGTTTATGTATGGGAATGTTATATGTATGGGTGCTGGGTTATGTATTAGAATGTCATTATATGTATGGGAGTGATGGTTTATGTATCGGAATGTTATATGTATGGGTGCTGGGTTATGTATTAGAATGTCATTATATGTATGGGAGTGCTGGTTTATGTATAGGAATGTTATATGTATGGGTGCTGGGTTATGTATTAGAATGTCATTATATGTATGGGAGTGATGGTTTATGTATGGGAATGTTATATGTATGGGAGTGATGGTTTATGTATTAGAATGTCATTATATGTATGGGAGTGATGGTTTATGTATGGGAATGTTATATGAATGGGTGCTGGGTTATGTATTAGAATGTCATTATATGTATGGGAGTGATGGTTTATGTATGGGAATTTTATTTTATGTATGGGTGCTGGGTTATGTATTAGAATGTCATTATATGTATGGGAGTGATGGTTTATGTATGGGAATGTTATATGTATGGGTGCTGGGTTATGTATTAGAATGTCATTATATGTATGGGAGTGATGGTTTATGTATGGGAATTTTATTATATGTATGGGTGCTGGGTTATGTATTAGAATGTCATTATATGTATGGGAGTGATGGTTTATGTATGGGAATGTTATATGTATGGGTGCTGGGTTATGTATTAGTGTCATTATATGTATGGGAGTGATGGTTTATGTATGGGAATGTTATATGTATGGGTGCTGGGTTATGTATTAGAATGTCATTATATGTATGGGAGTGCTGGTTTATGTATGGGAATGTTATATGTATGGGTGCTGGGTTATGTATTAGAATGTCATTATATGTATGGGAGTGATGGTTTATGTATGGGAATGTTATATGTATTGGTGCTGGGTTATGTATTAGAATGTCATTATATGTATGGGAGTGATGGTTTATGTATGGGAATGTTATTATATGTATGGGTGCTGGGTTATGTATTAGAATGTCATTATATGTATGGGAGTGATGGTTTATGTATGGGAATGTTATATGTATGGGTGCTGGGTTATGTATAAGAATGCCATTATATGTATGGGAGTGCTGGTTTATGTATAGGAGTGTTGATCTATGTATGTGAGTGCTGGTTTATGGAAAGGAATGTAATTATATGTATGTGAGTGCTGGTTTAGGTTTATTAATTGAATATCATTTGTATGTGAGTGCTGGGTTATGTATTAGAATGTTATTATATGTATGGGAGTGCTGGTACATGTATGGGTGTGTTAATCCATGAATATGAGTGCTGGTTTATGTATAGGAATGTTATTATATGTATAGGAGTGCTGGTTTATTTATGGGTGTGTTGATTTATGTATGTGGGTGCTGGTTTATGAATAGGAACGTTATTATATGTATGTGAGTGCTGGTTTATGTATGGGAATGTTATATGTATGGGAGTGCTGGTTATTGTATTGGAGTGTTATTATATTTATGTGAGTGCAGGTTTATGTATGGGAGTGCTGGTTTTTTTATGGGAATGTTCGCTTATTTATTGGAATGTTATTATATGTATGGGAGTGCTGGTTTATGTATGGGAATTTTAAAATATGTATATGAGTGCTGGTTTATGTATTGGTGTGTTGATCTATGTATGCAAGTGCTGGTTTACGTAAAGGAATGTTATTATGTGTATGGGAGTGTCGTTCATGTATTGGCGTGTTGATCAATGTATGTGAGTGCTGGTTTATGCATAGGAATTTTATTATATGAATAGGAATGCTGGTTTATGTATGGGAGTGTTGGTATATGTATGGGAATGTTGATTTATGTATGGGAGTGCTGGTATATGTATGGGAATGTTATTATATGTATGGGAGTGCTGGTTTATGTATATGAATGTTATTTTATGTATGTGAGTGCTGGTTTATGCATAGGAATTTTATTATATGAATAGGAATGCTGGTTTATGTATGGGAGTGTTGGTATATGTATGGGAATGTTGATTTATGTATGGGAGTGCTGGTATATGTATGGGAATGTTATTATATGTATGGGAGTGCTGGTTTATGTATATGAATGTTATTTTATGTATGTGAGTGCTGGTTTATGTATAGGAATTTTATTATATGAATAGGAATGCTGGTTTATGTATGGGAGTGTTGGTATATGTATGGGAATGTTGATTTATGTACGGGAGTGCTGGTATATGTATGGGAATGTTATTAAATGTATGGGAGTGCTGGTTTATGTTTATGAATGTTATTTTATGTATGTGAGTGCTGGTTTATGTATAGGAATTTTATTATATGAATAGGAATGCTGGTTTATGTATGGGAGTGCTGGGTTATGTATGGGAATGTTGATTTATGTATGGGAGTGCTGGTATATGTATGGGAATGTTGATTTATGTATGGGAGTGTTTGTATATGTATGGGAATGTTATTATATGTATGGGAGTGCTGGTTTATGTATGGGAGTGCTGGTTTATGTATATGAATGTTATTTTATGTATGGGAATGCTGGTTTATGTATAGGAATGTTGATTTATGTACGGGAGCGTTTGTATATGTATGCGAGTGTTAGTATTTGTATGAAATTGTTTATTGCGACATAGATAAGGGTAACGCAGCAGCTAACATGAAGAAAACCGAATGTCATAGGCAACAAGACGAATGCATGTTGTGTTCACTTTTGAACGGAAAAGCTCTGTGCAAAGTTTCGCTCTTCTAAATGATGTAAATAAAGTAACAACAACAATAACATAAACTAAATTGAGTTTGAATGTCTGTGTGCGAACAAGGTCCTTGGATTACAGCATTGTCAAAAGTATCATTTTTTGGATAGATAACAACTTATGCTTAAATTCCTTATGACGTAAATTAAAATTTAAACAACCGTAATATATGAATCATGATGCTATTATGAATGTCTATGTATTCGTTTCACAATCAATGCAAGTATTTCAACAAGCAACAGAATAAACACAAGTCCGCCATTATGTTTGCCATCTTATAACAACAACAACAACATGATTGAACTTATACATGTATGATTATGTCTGTGTTTAAAGTGGTCGCAATGCCACATCGCTGTCGAAATAATCAATTAAAGGATTAAAGACATCAAAGATTTCTTGTGGTATGGAACAAATCTAGACCAATCGAAATGCATTCATTTTAACTTTATGATGAATAACCTTGTATCAATTACAAAATCAATCTGCACATTTCAACAAGAAGCGAACGAATATATGAATATGTAATTAGGAAAAATAACAATAGTATTTAGTAACATGTGTGCCTGGCGAATAGTCCATTCCATATAAATGTGTTGGTGTATGTGTGAGACGTCTGCAAGAAGAGATTATGAATTTCCTGTAATATAAAATTGGGATTTCAGTGTTTCAGAAAAGAAGGATGGTATCAACATTATCTATCACCATCTTTGTTAAACTCGGCCATGTGCGCATACAATGCATCCAGGTTTTGTAATAAATCACAAGGTCAAGTTCTGGACCATCGCCAGACACTACCCTCTCCGCCGGTTTATAATGCTGAGTGCAAAAGGTGACCGCAAATACCCACCAAGGAATTGTTTCTGAACGCCCTCTTAAATACATCAAACCTGCACAATATTAGTTAATAGAACAGTCTATATAGGTCGAGCATTAATCTCTAGATTATCATTAACTATAATCATTTAATCCTGGTGTTGGAAGAGTGTGAAGGTTAGACCTGTCAGGTTATTGTATTGTTATCGGTGATTAGGTCGGATTATGGATGCCCTATTGACCTCATGGGTACACCTTTCAAGACTGGTTTCGTTCCTCTTAACTCATGGGTACACCTCAAACTCCACGCAGGAATACTTCCCTTTGTTAAACTATAGTACAGCTCCTGACCAAAATGAAAAGGGAGATCGCGGCGTAAGAGAATGGGGTACACATCTCTAGACTGGTTTCGTTCCTCTTATCTCATGGGTACACCTCTCTACTTATTGGTACACCTCTCTACTCATATGGGTACACCTCTCTACTCATATGGGTACACCTCTCTACTCATGGGTACACCTCTCTACTCATGGGTACACCTCTCTACACATGGGCACACCTATCTACTTATTGGTACACCTCTCTACTTATTGGTACACCTCTCTACTCATATGGGTACACCTCTCTACTCATATGGGTACACCTCTCTACTTATTGGTACACCACTCTACTCATATGGGTACACCTCACTACTCATGGGTACACCTCTCTACTTATTGGTACACCTCTCTACTCATATGGGTACACCTCTCTACTCATATGGGTACACCTCTCTACTCATATGGGTACACCTCTCTACTCATGGGTACACCTCTCTACTCATGGGTACACATCTCTACTCATGGGTACACCTCTCTACTTATTGGTACACCTCTCTACTCATATGGGTACACCTCTCTACTCATATGGGTACACCTCTCTACTCATGGGTACACCTCTCTACTCATGGGTACACCTCATGGGTACACCTATCTACTCATATGGGTACACCTCTCTACTCATGGGTACACCTCTCTACTTATGGGTGCATCTCTCTACTCATGGGAACACCTCTCTACTTATGGATACACCTATCCACTTATGAAAACATCTCTCTACTCATGGGAACACCTCTCTACTTATGGATACACATATCCACTTATGGAAACATCTCTCTGCTCATGGGAACATCTCTCTATTTATGGATTTACCTATCTACTCATGGGTACACCTATCTACTCATGGGTACATCTCTCTCCTCATGGGAACATCTCTCTACTCATGGGAACATCTCTCTACTCATAGGTACACCTATCTACTCATGGGTATACCTGTCTATTCATGGGTATACCTGTCTACTAATGGATACACATCTCTACTCATGGGTACATCTCTTTACTCATGGGTACACCTCTCATCATGTGTACACCTTTCTATTCATGGGTACAATTTTCTACTAATGGGTACACCTCTCTACTTATCGGTACATCTCTCTACTCATTGGTCCACCTCTCTACTCATGGGTACACCTCTCTACTCATGGGGACATCTCCCTATTCATAGGTACACCTCTCTTCTCATGGGTACACCTATCTACTTATTGGTACACCTATCTACTTATTGGTACACCTATCTACTTATGGGTTCATCTCTCTACTCATAGGTAAACATCTCTACGCATAGGTACATCTCTTTACTCATGGGTACACCTCTCTACTCATGGGTGCACCTATCTTCTTATGGGTTCATCTCTCTACTCTTAGGTACACCTCTCTATGCATGGGTACACCTCTTTACTCATGGGTACACCTCTCTACTCGTGGGTACATCTCTCTACTCATGGGTACACCTGTCTACTTAGGAGTTCACATCTCTTCTCATGGGTACACATCTCGAGACTGGTTTTGTTCCAACTGAAGCATCTATAGGTCTCGCTGTAAGGCAGATCCTGAAAACCAAAGCCATAAAGGTTAGAAATGCCTGTCCACATGTTAGACGATTTGCGAATCAAAGTAAAATGTCAATTTAACCAACACGATAGTTTCATTTAGTAGTTTATTATTTCAGTTAGGTGTATAAGGTTTCAGTTAGGTGTATAACATTTCAGTTAGGTGTATAAGGTTTCAGTTAGGTGTATAAGGTTTCATTTAGGTGTATAAGGTTTCGGTTAGGTGTATAACATTTCATTTAGGCGTATAAGTTTTCCGTTAGGTGTATAACATTTCAGTTAGGTGTATAAGGTTTCAGTTAGGTGTATAAGGTTTCAGTTAGATGTATAACATTTCAGTTAGGTGTAAAACATTTCAGTTAGGTATATAAGGTCTCAGTTAGGTGTATGCGATATCAGTTAGGTGTATAAGGTCTCAGTTAGGTGTATGCGATATCAGTTAGGTGTATAAGGTCTCAGTTAGGTGTATGCGATATCAGTTAGGTGTATAATGTCTCAGTTAGGTGTATGCGATATCAATTAGGTGTATGCGATATCAGTTAGGTGTATAAGGTCTCAGTTAGGTGTATGCGATATCAATTAGGTGTATGCGATATCAGTTAGGTGTATAAGGTCTCAGTTAGGTGTACAAGGTTTCAGTTAGGTGCATAATATTTTAGTTAGGTGTATGTGATTTCAGTCAGGTGTTTACGGTTTCAGTTAGGTTTATAACATAAACCTAAAGTATTTTCCAGGTTAATGTCGAGAAGTATAAACATGTACATGTCCGTATGGTCCGTTTGGAGTACCGAAGTCCCGAGTTGGGATTATTTCTCTCTCACCACTGATTATTAATCATATGGGAAAGCAGCCATGCGGTTGGAATGAACGTTATGCAGCAGTGACATGGGAATACCATGACTGTGGATATGTGAGATAACCGACGCGATATTCCTGAATTACGGATGAAAAACCGTACACCACCAATCCAACCACCCAATCTAAAATCAAGAATTCGGATTAATAATCGATAAGGTTAATTGTACAACATACCCAATCAGATTAGCCTAGATGTGTTTTTATGGGAATGCCTTCCTATTCCATTAATGTATCATATTGGCTTAGCCCTAGGAATGCTGGGTATTTTTATAAGAATAGATCTTTGTGTCGTCTGCTTTCTAAAACCTTAAATATCTGCTTAATTTTGATGAGAAAAGATACTCAGAGTAGCAAACAGTTTAGATCACAGGCCAGTCGCTAATTTACTTGGCGACTGATCTGAATCCAACCTGTTTACATAAGCATTATAACTCGGTTCCAGCACTATAAGGGTTAGTGTACATTGTATAGCATCGGTAAGTTTTGGTCGCTGTTACTTAAAATGCGTCCAACATCATTTGAGATTCTTTGCTTTGTTGATCATTTTGACCTGGACAATAAGTGATCTGAAATATATTCATTAATTCTTTGAGACAAGTAATAACTGTCGGAAAATATAGGAAATGTATTTTGATCAACCTATCATTGGTATTGATTGAGGCACATAAATTGGCTGTGAGAAACGTTTAAAACGTGTTATGTCTTCCCTGCAAAGGTTGTGTAAGAGCTTTGGACAGACGAGCAAGGCTGATTATTCTGTGTATTTAAACATAAATATAGATGTAGTATGTGTCTAATATATGACCAGTAGCAAACATGTCACATTATGATGACAATTAAATCATGAGTCAAAAAGCATTCACCAGTCTTTGGTTGTTTTCATTTGTATGGAAGATAGAATATAATTTATTATTTTCAGCTTCCGCGTTACGGTCCATAGGGACAAAGTTGAATGAATACTTTGATAAATTACACATTTCTAACCTATAGAAGAATGGAGAATTCTTCAAAGTCACACCAGATCAAAACTGTTAGAAGATTGGTTTTAACAAATGTTCCTAATCTGACCAACTAATTTGTCATTTACGAAAATGCAAGTCTCTGCTGACAAGTTATGTTTCTTCTGCAAAACCGCGCAATATGCTTCACTTTACACTCTCCGCACCTCAGTTACCTGTGATTTCAATGTTAAAGGTGCTTATTCACAGATATCAATTTGTTGTTGTTGTTGTTATTGTTGTTGTTATTGTTGTGTTTATAGTGAATTAACATGTATTTAATTAAAAAAGCATAACATCGCTTTTGAGATCTACTGCATGTAAATTGTTCATAATAAGGCGAATTGACCTTTCCTGAATCAATTGTGCTTTCAATAGCTACGTTTACTTGTATACCATTCAACAATACAAAATCTGTTTTGTGTTTGCCGCTTTTTGTTATATACCAGCGATTTTCCAGGCGCAAATATAAACAATTCACGTGCATCAAATCACACACGACAGAAAAATAATCCCGTATTACACATCAGGATTAGTCGTGAGTTCGAATCTCGTGGTAACCTTGCTTAAGTTGGCAACCTTTAATTGATCCTCATTCGGTGCAGGTTCTGGGTATGTACATGTATGTGTTTACTCTTCAGAAAGCAATTTTGATAGGAATAAATACAATTTGCAATAACTTCCTGTACAGTCGATAAAAAATGGGAAAAGTCTAAACTAAGTTAAATCAAAGCGTTGATTCAAACAGGAACAACATTGACTTCTTGCAACTATCGTTTCGCCAAACAGACTTTTAAAATCGTCTCAACAAAGACTACCGATATTAGCCACAAGTAATCTAAATCCGTCGAAAATACGAAATATTTCTAACCAATTATTCCTGTCATTTCTTTTTTTAAAATAGGACAAATGATGTCATGCGAACGTGACGAATAAAAAGCCATGGCTTCACGTACAACGCTTCATTTGAAACTACGACAAAAACCCAATTAACTTTTAGAAATTATTTAAAATGTTATCTTACATCACATATCTTTGGAGTATATGGAATGATGCACTAAACCGACCCGAACTCGTGTATATCTGGAGATGGTGGAGATATCGCGCTCCGACCACGAACAGAGGATGCGGAATGATGCACTAAATCGACCCGAACTCATGTATATTTGGAGATGGTGGAGATATCGCGCTCCGACCACGAACAGAGGATGCGGAATGTTGCACTAAATCGACCCGAACTCGTCTATACATATCTGGAGATGGTGGAGATATCGCGCTCCGACCACGAACAGAGGATGCGGAATGATGCACTAAATCGACCCGAACTCGTGTATATCTGGAGATGGTGGAGATATCGCGCTCCGACCACGAACAGAGGATGCGGAATGATGCACTAAATCGACCCGAACTCGTGTATATCTGGAGATGGTACAGATATCGCGCTCCGACCACGAACAGAGGATGCGGAATGATGCACTAAATCGACCCGAACTCGTGTATATCTGGAGATGGTACAGATATCGCGCTCCGACCACGAACAGAGGATGCGGAATGATGCACTAAATCGACCCGAACTCGTGTATATCTGGAGATGGTGCAGATATCGCGCTCCGACCACGAACAGAGGATGCGGAATGATGCACTAAATCGACCCGAACTCGTGTATCTGAGATGGTACAGATATCGCGCCCGACCACGAACAGAGGATGCGGAATGATGCACTAAATCGACCCGAACTGTGTATATCTGGAGATGGTACGATATCGCGCCGACCACGAACAGAGGATGCGGAATGATGCACTAAATCGACCCGAACTCGTGTATATCTGGAGATGGTACAGATATCGCGCTCCGACCACGAACAGAGGATGCGGAATGATGCACTAAATCGACCCGAACTCGTGTATATCTGGAGATGGTACAGATATCGCGCTCCGACCACGAACAGAGGATGCGGAATGATGCACTAAATCGACCCGAACTCGTGTATATCTGGAGATGGTGCAGATATCGCGCTCCGACCACGAACAGAGGATGCGGAATGATGCACTAAATCGACCCGAACTCGTGTATATCTGGAGATGGTGGAGATATCGCGCTCCGACCACGAACAGAGGATGCGGAATGTTGCACTAAATCGACCCGAACTCGTGTATATCTGGAGATGGTGGAGATATCGCGCTCCGACCACGAACATAGAATGCGGAATGATGCACTAAACCGACCCGAACTCGTGCAGGCCTATATCTGGAGATGGTGGAGATATCGCTCTCCCACCACGAACTGAGGGTGACGAGCGGTCCGTTTTGCAATCATTTCGTGTCCATTTTTTGTTGTTGTTGTTGTTGTTGTTGATAGTTAGGCTTTTATTACGTTGATTCTGAGGGAGTGTGTTGGTATAACAATTTCTTTATCATTTGAGACCGTTCTTTCAAGAATCGGTGTACAATTGGCGGAGAAATTTGGACATGCCATGGTCAGGGGTGCGTTTTGTTGATTGGGAGTCGGTTAGCTTTTCGAATTATATTTTTATATTTTATCTGCATTTATATGAGAAAGTTGTTTATTTGTGTTTTAAAGATATGCATGGATGGTGTTTACATGTGTTTCAAGAAAACTTGGAAGGAAATAAAACCCCTCAATTATTGAAAAGCCTTAAGTCTTCTAAAGCCGTATGCCTGGGAGAAGAACAAATTACCTTAGTTAATTAAATGCAACATGAAGAGATAAACGACTAGATTGTAATTGTTTGAAGTTTTATCGATCTGTTTTCTAATGCACTGCGAATGACGTTACTAATTTGGATAGTAAAAGTAGTTGATACAATGGCAAAGGCGTAGGAGCCGTGGGGGCCAGCCCATATCCAGACTTGGGGGCCAGAGTATACTTTGACACCCCACCCCCAAATATTCACAATGAAAAATGAAGATTTTTGGAAAGAAAAAATGAAAAAAAAACCGAAATTTAACAGCAGAATAAATATAAATATGTACTTTTGTTCTTTATATAATACCAAATCGCCTTTTGTTACGAACAATAACCAAAATCATTTTTGACGTCATCATCGCAAATGGCAATCTGAATACATCGGGTTTATCCAATGAAAACTCACAATCGTATCTACTCGGCAATCCCCGTCATAGTAGGTAGATATTTAAGAAATGGCCGAGGTGTTCCGAATGGAAAACTCAGCGTTGGAATGGTTTTGATAAGTACCGCATACAGACTGTACATAGTGAATTGATATGTATTCATATGGAATGGTTTTGATAGGTACCGCATACAGACTGTACATAGTGAATTGATATGTATTCATATGGAATGGTTTTGATAAGTACCGCATACAGACTGTACATAGTGATATGATATGTATTCATATGGAATGGTTTTGATAAATACCGCATACAGACTGTACATAGTGAATTGATATGTATTCATATGGAATGGTTTTGATAAGTACCGCATACAGACTGTACATAGTGAATTGATATGTATTCATATGGAATGGTTTTGATAAGTACCGCATACAGACTGTACATAGTGAATTGATATGTATTCATATGGAATGGTTTTGATAAATACCGCATACAGACTGTACATAGTGAATTGATATGTATTCATATGGAATGGTTTTGATAAGTACCGCATACAGACTGTACATAGTGATATGATATGTATTCATATGGAATGGTTTTGATAAATACCGCATACAGACTGTACATAGTGAATTGATATGTATTCATATGGAATGGTTTTGATAAGTACCGCATACAGACTGTACATAGTGAATTGATATGTATTCATATGGAATGGTTTTGATAAGTACCGCATACAGACTGTACATAGTGAATTGATATGTAATCATAAGGAATGGTTTTGATAAGTACCGCATACAGACTGTACATAGTGAATTAATATGTATTCATATGGAATGGTTTTGATAAGTACCGCATACAGACTGTACATAGTGAATTGATATGTAATCATATGGAATGGTTTTGATAAGTACCGCATACAGACTGTACATAGTGAATTGATATGTAATCATAAGGAATGGTTTTGATAAGTACCGCATACAGACTGTAAATAGTGAATTGATATGTAATCTTAAGGAATGGTTTTGATAAGTACCGCATACAGACTGTACATAGTGAATTGATATGTAATCTTAAGGAATGGTTTTGATAAGTACCGCATACAGACTGTACATAGTGAATTGATATGTAATCATAAGGAATGGTTTTGATAAGTACCGCATACAGACTGTACATAGTGAATTAATATGTAATAATATGGAATGGTTTTGATAAGTACCGCATACAGACTGTACATAGTGAATTGATATGTAATCATAAGGAATGGTTTTGATAAGTACCGCATACAGACTGTACATAGTGAATTGATATGTAATCATATGGAATGGTTTTGATAAGTACCGCATACAGACTGTACATAGTAAATTGATATGTATTCATATGGAATGGTTTTGATAAGTACTGCATACAGACTGTACATAGTGAATTAATATGTAATAATATGGAATGGTTTTGATAAATACCGCTAACAGACTGTACATAGTGAATTGATATGTATTCATATGGAATGGTTTTGCTAAGTACCGCATACAGACTGTACATAGTGAATTGATATGTATTCATATGGAATGGTTTTGATAAGTACTGCATACAGACTGTACATAGTGAATTGATATGTATTCATATGGAATGGTTTTGATAAGTACCGCATACAGACTGTACATAGTGAATAGATATGTATTCATATGGAATGGTTTTGATAAGTACCGCATACAGACTGTACATAGTGAATTGATATGTATTCATATGGAATGGTTTTGATAAGTACCGCATACAGACCAAAAATATTAAAGTGAATTGATATGCAATCATAAGGAAATTTTGGTTTTGATACAAAGCACCGCATACAGACTGGTACATTAGTGAATTAATATGTATCTACATGGAAAATGGTTTTGATGGGCACCGTAATAACAGACTGTACATAGTGAATTTACGCTGTAAATCATATGGAATGGCTTTTGATAAGTACCGCGCATTGCATTCCGTACATAGTGAATTGATATGCGTAATCTTAAAGGAAATGGTTTTGATAAGTACCGCATACAGACTGTACATAGTGAATTGATATGTAATCATAAGGAAACGGTTTTGATAAGTACCCGCATACAGACTGTACATAGTGAATTGATGGCGTATATGGAATGGTTTTGCTAAGTACCGCATACAGACCTGTACATAGTGAATTAAATACAAAAAATCATAAGGAATGGTTTTGATAAGTACCGCATACAGACTGTACATAGTAAATTGATATGTATTCATATGGAATGGCTTTGCATAAGTACCGCATACAGACTGCACATAGTGAATTAATAATGTACAATATGGAATGGTTTTGATAAATGTACCGCTTACAGACTGCATGTATTAAGTGAATTGATAGGCGTATTCATATGGAATGGTTTCATAAGTACCGCATGCTGCCAGACTGTACATGTATGAATTAATATGTAATATGGAATGGTTTCTTTATAAATACCGCCATGACCGTACATAGTGAATTGATATGTAATCATATATGGAAATGGTTTTGATAAGTACCGCATACAGACTGTACATAGTGAATTGATATGTAATCATAAGGAATGGTTTTGATAAATACCGCATACAGACTGTACATAGTGAATTGATATGTAATCATAAGGAATGGTTTTGATAAGTACCGCATACAGACTGTACATAGTGAATTGATATGTAATCATATGGAATGGTTTTGATAAGTACCGCATACAGACTGTACATAGTGAATTGATATGTATTCATAAGGAATGGTTTTGATAAGTACCGCATACAGACTGTACATAGTGAATTGATATGTAATCATAAGGAATGGTTTTGATAAGTACCGCATACAGACTGTACATAGTGAATTGATAGTAATCATATGCAATGGTTCTTTGATAAGCACCGCATACAGACTAAAAGAGCAGTGAATTGATATGTAATCATATGGAATGGTTCTTTGATAAGTACCCGCATACAGACCGTACATATTACAGTGAAATCTGATATAAATCATAAGGAAATGGCTTTGATAAGTACCGCATACAGACCAAAAGCATAGTGAATTAATATGTAATAATACGGAATGGTTTTGATAAGTACCGCATACAGACCGTACATAGTGAATTGATATGTAATCATGTAAGGAATGGTTTGATAAGTACCGCATACAGACTGTACATAGTGAATTGATATGTAATCATATGGAAACGGTTCTTTGATAAGTACCGCATACAGACCGTACATAGTAAATTGATATGTATTCATGGAAATTTAGTTTTGATAAGCACAAGTATACAGACCGTACATAGTGAATTAATATGTAATAATAATATGGAATGGTTTTGATGTAAATACCGCCATGCTAGACCGTACACATAGTGAATTGATATGCACCATATGGAATGGTTTTGCTAAGTACCGCATACAGACTGTACATAGTGAATTGATATGCATTCATATGGAATGGTTTTGATATACCGCATACAGACCGTACATAGTGAATTGATATGTATTCATATGGAAATTTGCCTTTGATAAGTACCGCGATAACAGACCGTACATAGTGAATTGATATGTATTCATATGGAATGGTTTTGATAAGTACCGCATACAGACTGTACATAGTGAATTGATATGTATTCATATGGAATGGTTTTGATAAGTACCGCATACAGACTGTACATAGTGAATTGATATGTAATCATTTTGATAAGTACCGCATACAGACTGTACATAGTGAATTGATGGCAATCATAAGGAATGGTTTTGATAAGTACCGCATACAGACTGTACATAGTGAATTAATATGTATTCATATGGAATGGTTTTGATAAGTACCGCATACAGACTGTACATAGTGAATTGATATGTAATCATATGGAATGGTTTTGATAAGTACCGCATACAGACTGTACATAGTGAATTGATATGTAATCTTAAGGAATGGTTTTGATAAGTACCGCATACAGACTGTACATAGTGAATTGATATGTAATCATAAGGAATGGTTTTGATAAGTACCGCATACAGACTGTACATAGTGAATTGATATGTATTCATATGGAATGGTTTTGCTAAGTACCGCATACAGACTGTACATAGTGAATTAATATGTAATCATAAGGAATGGTTTTGATAAGTACCGCATACAGACTGTACATAGTAAATTGATATGTATTCATATGGAATGGTTTTGATAAGTACTGCATACAGACTGTACATAGTGAATTAATATGTAATAATATGGAATGGTTTTGATAAATACCGCTTACAGACTGTACATAGTGAATTGATATGTATTCATATGGAATGGTTTTGCTAAGTACCGCATACAGACTGTACATAGTGAATTAATATGTAATAATATGGAATGGTTTTGATAAATACCGCTTACAGACTGTACATAGTGAATTGATATGTAATCATATGGAATGGTTTTGATAAGTACCGCATACAGACTGTACATAGTGAATTGATATGTAATCATAAGGAATGGTTTTGATAAATACCGCATACAGACTGTACATAGTGAATTGATATGTAATCATAAGGAATGGTTTTGATAAGTACCGCATACAGACTGTACATAGTGAATTGATATGTAATCATATGCAATGGTTTTGATAAGTACCGCATACAGACTGTACATAGTGAATTGATATGTAATCATATGGAATGGTTTTGATAAGTACCGCATACAGACTGTACATAGTGAATTGATATGTAATCATAAGGAATGGTTTTGATAAGTACCGCATACAGACTGTACATAGTGAATTGATATGTAATCATATGCAATGGTTTTGATAAGTACCGCATACAGACTGTACATAGTGAATTGATATGTAATCATATGGAATGGTTTTGATAAGTACCGCATACAGACTGTACATAGTGAATTGATATGTATCATAAGGAATGGTTTTGATAAGTACCGCATACAGACTGTACATAGTGAATTGATATGTAATCATAAGGAATGGTTTTGATAAGTACCGCATACAGACTGTACATAGTGAATTGATATGTAATCTTAAGGAATGGTTTTGATAAGTACCGCATACAGACTGTACATAGTGAATTGATATGTAATCATAAGGAATGGTTTTGATAAGTACCGCATACAGACTGTACATAGTGAATTGATATGTATAATTCATATGGAATGGTTTTGATAAGTACCGCATACAGACTGTACATAGTGAATTAATATGTAATAATATGGAATGGTTTTGATAAATACCGCTTACAGACTGTACATAGTGAATTGATATGTATTCATATGGAATGGTTTTGATAAGTACTGCATACAGACTGTACATAGTGAATTAATATGTAATCATATGGAATGGTTTTGATAAGTACCGCATACAGACTGTACATAGTGAATTGATAATTGTATTCATATGGAATGGTTTTGATAAGTACCGCATACAGACTGTACATAGTGAATTGATATGTATTCATATGGAATGGTTTTGATAAGTACCGCATACAGACTGTACATAGTGAATTGATATGTATTCATATGGAATGGTTTTGATAAGTACCGCATACAGACTGTACATAGTGAATTGATATGTATTCATATGGAATGGTTTTGATAAGTACCGCATACAGACTGTACATAGTGAATTGATATGTAATCATAAGGAATGGTTTTGATAAGTACCGCATACAGACTGTACATAGTGAATTGGTATGTATTCATATGGAATGGTTTTGATAAGTACCGCATACAGACTGTACATAGTGAATTGATATGTAATCATAAGGAATGGTTTTGATAAGTACCGCATACAGACTGTACATAGTGAATTGATATGTAATCATATGCAATGGTTTTGATAAGTACCGCATACAGACTGTACATAGTGAATTGATATGTAATCATATGAAAGGTTTTGATAAGTACCGCATACAGACTGTACATAGTGAATTGATATGTACTCATAAGGAATGGTTTTGATAAGTACCGCATACAGACTGTACAAGTGAATTGATATGTAATCATATGAATGGTTTTGATAAGTACCGCATACAGACTGTACATAGTGAATTGATATGTAATCATATGGAATGGTTTTGATAAGTACCGCATACAGACTGTACATAGTGAATTGATATGTATTCATATGGAATGGTTTTGATAAGTACCGCATACAGACTGTACATAGTGAATTGATATGTAATCATAAGGAATGGTTTTGATAAGTACCGCATACAGACTGTACATAGTGAATTGATATGTAATCATATGGAATGGTTTTGATAAGTACCACATACAGACTGTACATAGTGAATTGATATGTAATCATATGGAATGGTTTTGATAAGTACCGCATACAGACTGTACATAGTGAATTGATATGTATTCATAAGGAATGGTTTTGATAAGTACCGCATACAGACTGTACATAGTGAATTGATATGTAATCATAAGGAATGGTTTTGATAAGTACCGCATACAGACTGTACATAGTGAATTGATATGTAATCATATGGAATGGTTTTGATAAGTACCGCATACAGACTGTACATAGTGAATTAATATGTAATCATATGGAATGGTTTTGATAAGTACCGCATACAGACTGTACATAGTGAATTGATATGTAATCATATGGAATGGTTTTGATAAGTACCGCATACAGACTGTACATAGTGAATTGATATGTAATCATAAGGAATGGTTTTGATAAGTACCGCATACAGACTGTACATAGTGAATTGATATGTATTCATATGGAATGGTTTTGATAAGTACCGCATACAGACTGTACATAGTGAATTGATATGTATTCATATGGAATGGTTTTGATAAGTACCGCATACAGACTGTACATAGTGAATTGATATGTATTCATATGGAATGGTTTTGATAAGTACCGCATACAGACTGTACATAGTGAATTGATATGTATTCATATGGAATGGTTTTGATAAATACCGCATACAGACTGTACATAGTGAATTGATATGTATTCATATGGAATGGTTTTGATAAGTACCGCATACAGACTGTACATAGTGAATTGATATGTATTCATATGGAATGGTTTTGATAAATACCGCATACAGACTGTACATAGTGAATTGATATGTATTCATATGGAATGGTTTTGATAAGTACCGCATACAGACTGTACATAGTGAATTGATATGTATAATTCATATGGAATTGTGCTTTATTGTCGTGCTCTGCACTATCTTTGTTTTCAATAACTATTTTTAATCTTATATAATGCAAAAGCTATTCAAAAGTATATAAAAAAAACTGTTTTGATTCGGAGTCATTTTATTTCCATTTTCAAATTTTCTCTCCTGTGAATAAGCAACTTTAATGGTTTGTATCTATAGAGCTATAGTCCGACGAGGTTAGTAGCTCAATATATGTGATATTTTGGTTAATTTATCTAACGGGTAGCCTACCTAAACAATTTCTAAAACGTCACAATCAAGGGCATTTTATGTTTATACTAAAGAATGATGTCTGTTTTTTATTATAAGTACTTGCAAATAAAAATTCTTGGAAGCTGCAAGTATTCAAGTAGCAATATACACTCAGATGTGTATCCATCAAAGAATCGATGTATTTTATACGCTTCATGTAGATTGTACGGTGCACCACCAGTCAAAACAAAATAAAAATAAAGAAAAATTGAATTTGGATCGCAAAATCTAAACGATGAAGCCAACAATTGTTGCCGACGAGATGTTTCCTGAAGGTGCAGGTCCTTACATGGATCTTGAAGAGGTTATTTTCAGAGAGAATATGATCAATCAATCTGTCTGTCGACGTTCTCTAGACTAAACTTTTATTTAACGTCTATAAGGACTAAATGGATTTGTACAAAGGGAGATTCCTTAATCAACAAACAACGTTACACAATCTTAATTGCCCCTTTCAATACACCCTTAAAAAGATCTAGAATTCATTTGCAGGTGGTTTTTAAATCATATGTGGATTCAATCTAGACAAAATAATTCGATTTTCTGATGGCGCAATCTAACGTCGAAATTTCAAAGGACCAAATTAATGGTGTAATATACAAAATTATGATTTTTGGAAACACAAAATGGCCTTTCAGTTTCAAAGTCAATTGATATATGTTAATAAACTTACATATCACCAATAGTCAAACTTAATTGACATGACAGGGAAATATTGAAAAAAATCCATTATAAGAGAAAAATTTCTATTGATCATTACTCACAAAACTTTCTAAATCAATCCATAATTCATCAAACAATACACAATAGTCAAATTAATTTGCCCTGATCGGAAAATAATGAGAAATTTTTGCATTGGGCAAAATCATTAAATTTCTCAATATTTCCCGATGGCCGCAAATTAGTTTGACTACAAGTAAATTGTACGAAGAAGGCTTTTAAGAAAGTTGGCCTCGGGACACGAGGTGTCATGTGTGAATCCAGTGAGTAGGGGGATCTTTGCTCTTTTGACCTTCCATTAATCCACATTCAGCACGAGTACAGGTTATCATGTATCCAGGATGCAGAATTAATTAATCGAAGTTGTAAGAACTTAATCACAATCAATGTTTAATAAATATGTGTAAGTTTGAATAGATAAAGAAGGTGGTGTTCAGAGATTAAATCAATCAGTACAGGCTGTAAATTGTCCTATTAAGATGACTGCTAAGATGAGAAATTTACCCTGTTATTATATTATATTGGAACTGTGTATTGTGACAGTAATATGGTTTATGTATAAATACTTCTTCAAGAGTCTCGCTGAAGAAGCCAGCTTTTATTGGCAATGCGGTAGAGTGGTTGGCTTGGAGTTTATCAACATACATTGCAGTTAGTACCTGGATGGGTAACGCTCTATGGCTTTACTGTGAGAGGGTCCCGATACACCTTACAATATGTTGGTGAAACTTTCAGAATCCTCTTTCTATGTGCATTGTAATTATTCATTTACTTCTTCAGGCTGGGGGATCAAGTGCTTTACTTATGGACTTGGCTGCCAATGAAAAATCTGTTCATGCTGACTTTTTTAATGGTATGTAAAACAAAAATTGTCAAAATGTCTGTAAAAACTAATAGCTTAGAAATCCTTTAATACTTAACTGTTCTTTTTTATCAAGTGGGTTTTTCATTATCATAGGCCCTTTTGTCAACTTTTTGGCGTATTAGACGTACAGCTTTGCTTTTTAATGTATGTTTGCTCTTTAAGATTAAAGCCAGAATGTCGCCAAACAATCTGCAAAACTGGGTTGAATTAGTTGGGAATTAAAAAGAGAATTATGTTTAAATATAATGTATATCATTACAATATAACACCTGCACTAGCGATGGGTGCTTTGATCAAAAAATGACTGGTACCTCGTTAGAAAAGTCATGTGATGTATATTTAACTATCGTCAATTATCAAACGTGAATATTCAAAATGGAAAATCTCTCCAATTTAATTGGTCCCCCAATGTTTTCTGTAATTCATGTGGTGATTCTCGGATGTCCTTTTTTTATCACTAATTGTAAACAAACCTTATCATCTTAACTCTTTTTTAAAGGATAAACATTTTACTGTCTCAGTTAGTCTTTGAAATGTTATTTTAAGTATTTTTGTGTTAATTCTAAATTATTTTAGAACTTACAGAATTTTAGTGTAAATGTTAACTTACAGAATTTTAGTGTAAATGAGCGCAACTTACACAATTTTAGTGTAAATGAGCGCAACTTACACAATTTTAGTATAAATGAGCGCATCTCGCACAATTTTAGTGTAAATGCGCGCAAGTATGACTTCAAGTATTCTTATGTTAATTGTCAATTATTCTAAAACTTACACAATTTTACTGTAAATGATTGCTATTATGGCTTTAACATCCTACCGGTAAACAAAGTACAAAGTAATATTAGAAATCACTGTTATCCACAAAGTAATGTCACTTTATGTGAAACAAACTATTGGCACAACTTTGTGGATTGTACTAAAGTTTGGAATTTTTCATCACCTTGCAGGAATTATGTACACTGCACACCTTTCATTGTAATAACCTGGATTTATTTTTCTATTTTCAGACTTTGAGGATTTATTTGATGATGAAGATCTCTCATAGTAACTTTAGTTAGTAGACTGTGTGCAATAAGATGGCATTTGCAGGGTGCAGTATAACTGGCTACTTCAAAAGAAAGATTTCCCTGTACATAAATTGATTATCATTTTGGATTAAACTATCTATTATCATGGGTGGTTGTGTTCTTTATACAGTTTAAAAAACAATGATGGTGGCTTCACCCATGAAATTGTTTTCTCAGAAACAGCAAAAATGCCAAAATAGTATTTCAGTCATATAGCCTTTGCATGCTTCTGATATTTCCTTACCAGTACTGCACATTGTTGTACCAAGCCATTAACTTCATCTTCCACATGAGCACTATTGACTGGTGACGAGATACAAACAAACGCTTTTACTTAATTCAAAATTGACTGAGCAGAGGTCTCAAACATGGGAGCTTTATATCCAGAGTCAGACTCCCTATACACCGAGTTATTGAGGCCTATCTTCAACTTAATGGAAACTTTAAAAAAAACCATAAATACATTCATTCAATAGAATTCTTTTTGTACAATATCTTTGGATCAAGCGCTTTTGGTACAATACCTTTGAATCATGTTTATCTGGTACAATATCTTTGAATCAAGTCCTTATGAACAAACAATACCTTTGAATCAAGTTCCTTTGATACATTACTTTTGTAAAAAGTTCATTTGGTACAAAATCTTTTTATCAAGTTCCATTGGTACAATATCTGTGAATCAAGTTATGTTTGTACAATATCTGTAAATAAAGTTACTTGCAGGTTAAGAGTGCCCATACTGGCAGGTAAAGCATGCCCTCACTTGTAGGTGAAGAGTTCTCTTACTTGTAGGATAAGAGTGCCCATACTGGCAGGTAAAGCATGCCCTCACTTGTAGGTGAAGAGTTCTCTTACTTGTAGTATAAGAGTGCCCATACTGGCAGGTAAAGCATGCCCTCACTTGTAGGTGAAGAGTTCTCTTACTTGTAGGATAAGAGTGCCCATACTGGCAGGTAAAGCATGCCCTCTCTTGTAGTTGAAGTGTTCTCTTACTTGTAGGATAAGAGTGCCCATACTTGCAGGTAAAGCATGCCCTCACTTGTAGGTGAAGTGTTCTCTTACTTGTAGTATAAGAGTGCCCATACTGGCAGGTAAAGCATGCCCTCTCTTGTAGGTGAAGAGTTCTCTTACTTGTAGTATAAGAGTGCCCATACTGGCAGGTAAAGCATGCCCTCTCTTGTAGGTGAAGAAATCTCTTACTTGTAGGATAAGAGTGCCCATACTGGCAGGTAAAGCATGCCCTCTCTTGTAGGTGAAGTGTTCTCTTACTTGTAGGATAAGAGTGTCTATACTTGCAGGTTAAGAGTGCTCTTACTTGCAGATTAAAGTGTCCTTACCTTAAGTAAAACGGGATCATACTTGCAAGTTAAGAGTGCCCTTGCCTCAAGTTAAGAGTGTCCATATGTGCAAGTCAAGAGTGCCCTTGCTTGCAGATGAAGATTGTCCTTACTTGTAGGTTAAGTGTGTCCATACTTAGCGGTTAAGAGTGTCATATTTAGGTTGAGAGTGCCCGTACCTGTAGGTTAAGTGTGTCATTACTTGCAGGTTGAGAGTGCCCTGACGTGTAGGTTAAGTGTGTCAATATGTCCAAGTCAAGAGTGCCTTCACATGTAGATTGAGAGTGGCCTCATTTGCAAGTTAAGAATGCACATACCTCAAATTAAGTGTGTCCATGCCTGCAGGTAACAAGTGGTGTCACTTGCAGGTTAAGAGTGCCTTTACTTGAAAGTAAAGAGTTCCCTTACTTGCAAGTAAAGAGTGCTCTTACTTGCAGGTTAAGGGTGCCTATTTCTAGCAGGTTAAGAGAGTCCTTACTTGCAGGTTTAGAGCGCCCTTTCTTGCAGGTTCAGAGTGTCCTCTCTTGAAGGTTTAAAGTGCCCTCTCTTGGAGGTTTAAAATGCCTCACTTGCAGGTTTAAAGTGCCCTTTCTTGCAGGTTAAGATTGCCCTCACTTGCAGGTTAAGAGAGTCCTCACTTGCAGGTTGAGAGAGTCCTCACACTTGCAGGTTAAGAGTGCCCTTACCTCAAGTTAAGAGTATCCATATGTGCAAGTCAAGAGTGCCCTTACTTGCAGATTAAGATTGTCCTTACTTGCAGGTTAAGAGTGTCCATACTTTCAGGTTAAGAGTGTCATATTGAGGTTGTGAGTGCCAATACCTGTAGGTTAAGTGTGTCATTACTTGCAGGTTAAGAATGCCCTCTCATGTACACTAAGACTGTTCATACTTGTAGGTTAAGTGTGCCCATATGTGCAAGTCAAGAGTGCCTTCTCTTGCAGGTTAAAAGTGCCCTTTCTTGCAGGTTAAGAGTGCCCTCACTTGCAGGTTGAGGGTGCCCTTACTTGCAGGTTAAGAGTACTCTTACTTGCAGGTTAAGGGTGCCCTTACTTACAGGTTAAGAGTGCCCTTTCTTGCAAGTAAAGAGTTCCCTCACTTGCAGGTTAGGAGTGCACATACCTGTAGGTTAAGTGTGTCATTACTTGCTGGTTAAGAGTGCCCTCACATGTACACTAAGACTGTCCATACTTGTAGGTTAAGTGTGTCCATATGTGCAAGTCAAGGGTATCTTCTCTTGCAGGTTTAAAGATCCCTTTCTTGCAGGTTAAAAGTGCCTTCACTTGCAGGTTCAGAGTGCCCTCACATGTACACTAAGACTGTCCATACTTGTAGTTTAAGAGTGTCCATATGTGCAAGTCAAGAGTGCCCTCACTTGCAGAATAATGCTGCCCATACGTGTAGGTTAAGTGTGTCCATATGTGCAAGTCAAGAGTGCCCTCACTTGCAGGATAATGTTGCCCATATGTGTAGGTTAAGTGTGTCCATATGTGCAAGTCAAGAGTGCTCTCACTTGCAGGATAATGTTGCCCATACGTGTAGGTTAAGTGTGTCCATATGTGCAAGTCAAGAGTGCTCTCACTTGCAGGATAATGCTGCCCATACGTGTAGGTTAAGTGTGTCCATATGTGCAAGTCAAGACTGCCCTCACTTGCAGGATAATGTTGCCCATACTTACAGGTTAAGTGTGTTCATATGTGCAAGTCAAGAGTGCTCTCACTTGCAGGATAATGTTGCCCATACGTGTAGGTTAAGTGTGTCCATATGTGCAAGTCAAGAGTGCTCTCACTTGCAGGATAATGTTGCCCATACGTGTAGGTTAAGTGTGTCCATATGTGCAAGTCAAGACTGCCCTCACTTGCAGGATAATGTTGCCCATACTTACAGGTTAAGTGTGTTCATATGTGCAAGTCAAGAGTGCTCTCACTTGCAGGATAATGTTGCCCATACTTACAGGTTAAGTGTGTCCATATGTGCAAGTCAAGAGTGCCCTCACTTGCAGGATAATGTTGCCCATACGTGTAGGTTAAGTGTGTCCATATGTGCAAGTCAAGACTGCCCTCACTTGCAGGATAATGTTGCCCATACATGTAGGTTAAGCATGGCCATATGTGCAAGTCAAGACTGCCCTCACTTGCAGGATAATGTTGCCCATACTTACAGGTTAAGTGTGTCCATATGTGCAAGTCAAGACTGCCCTCACTTGCAGGATAATGTTGCCCATACTTACAGGTTAAGTGTGTCCATATGTGCAAGTCAAGACTGCCCTCACTTGCAGGATAATGCTGCCCATATGTGTAGGTTAAGTGTGTCCATATGTGCAAGTCAAGACTGCCCTCACTTGCAGGATAATGTTGCCCATACTTACAGGTTAAGAGTGTCCATATGTGCAAGTCAAGACTGCCCTCACTTGCAGGATAATGTTGCCCATACATGTAGGTTAAGTGTGTCCATATGTGCAAGTCAAGACTGCCCTCACTTGCAGGATAATGTTGCCCATACATGTAGGTTAAGTGTGTCCTTATGTGCAAGTCAAGACTGCCCTCACTTGTAGGGTAAGAGTGTCCATACTTACAGGTTAAGAATGTCATATTGAGGTTGAGAGTGCCCATACCTGTAGGTTAAGTGTCATTACTTGCTGGTTAAGAATGCCCTCATGTACACTAAGACTATCCATACTTTCAGATAATAGAGTTTCAATATGATGCCCTTCTCACAAACTTTGTAACATATATGCACATAAGAAGCTGTTCTAGATCACATCATTCTTTATTGTTTACTCATTTAATCATCATTTCTCTCAGGTAAACAGAAACCTGTTTTACTGTCATATCTTTATTATAACATTATTTGTTATCACCACAGATAAATTACGTTTCTGGAAGATATGTCATCAGTCAGGAATGAATATTGTGCAGTACTGGTAAGCAATGACCATGAACAGGTGACAGATGTGATATAATTGAAAAACTGTTGAAAACAGCATTAAGCCTTATCCAACCAATCACAGCTGTGTGTGTCTTTTTGCCCATATATACATGATATGATACAATTATGTATCACACATGTCACCAGGCACAAGTTGTCACCACAGGTACCAATATATATATTTCTTTAAATATACAAATTAAATCATTTCAAACATAGAAGGCGTGTAAAGGATTTTATTTTTGCTCTATATAATATAGAACATTACACAATTTATTTTGATGATTTTATTTTTGCTCTCTATATAATATAGAACATTACACAATTTATTTTGATGATTTTATTTAAGGGTACTTGTGATTGTGAAACGTTCAGGAAAGTCTCCTGGGGGCCGTTTCACAAAGCTTCATACGCAAGAAATTAACGCAAGTTTTGCGCAACTCCTATACTTGCCCAAATAATTTGCGTAAAGTTACGCAGCTTAGTGAAACAGGCCCCTGGTGTAGATTTGTGCAGGTTTTTGTTATGTTTTGTGTCCTTACCAAAATGATGGATATACTTGTTGCCAACAAGTAATGGTAAATGAAAACTGCAATCTTGTTTTTGAATCTTGGTTTCTACAGCAGGATAACCTTACGTTTGACAAGACAGTACTTCACAATGAAGCTGCATTTTTCCGACACAAAAGTGCATGCTAAATGAAATATATTAGAACTTAAAAGTAGATTTATCTATATTATATAGGTTTTACATTACTAGTACATAAACATTATTTCACTCATAATGATGGAGACAGACCCAATCTCTTATTAAAACATTATGGCAAGTTGGATGAGATTTTAGGGGGTTTCTGACCAATTATCATTTGTGGAGACTCCTTGGTACAAGAATATTATTGACAGGCCCAGCTTCTATTACATTTAAGTTTACAGTGTCTAAAGAATTTTTCAGTTGTATTTTGTATTGGTTTGTTAGATTCGGCATATGTACATACACATGGCACCTCTAATGGATCAAGATGCTTTGACAATATTTGAAGTTTTAAAGTGACCTGTAAATTGTGACGAAGCTCAAAAATGTCTATTGCCATGAAAAACTCCATATTTCCTGATGATAATACTGGTACCTTGATGTTATCTCCTGTGTAAAGAGTTTACTAGGATTGCAAAGATTTTGGCTGAAGCTGAATTTGTCCAAACCGATGTTTCTAAATGAATGTGTTTGATGATACATATGTTTGCCCTCACAAATCAAACTTACTTAGGGATGCCAAAGGAGTTGTGCATTCTCCTAACATTATTTTGTTCAAGGACACTATATTTCATTTGTTTGTAGTGTTTGGCTTTTGATGCATCTATATACCACCAATCCTTATGTTACCATAACAGTACAATACAACAAGCTCTCTACGTCCCTCATTGTACAAATATTTTATTTCTTTGTAAACATTGAATGATTATTACAACAAACTAGGTAACGTATGACGACATCACAATGCTCATTGTCAAAGTTGTGGCACTTGGAATGCAAATCTTTATTAATGTTGTCAAGACTCATCAAATCAGATCGGAGTAAATGCTGTTAGAGTCTGCTTACAAACAAACCTCATTGACATTTACAGCTAAATGGGTGTGGCCTGCATGACTTGTTTGATAAACAATTACCGAATTTTCATATCCTTTAAAATCAAATGTCTGCGGGATTTTACATCAATACATCTTCAAAGACACAAAGGCACGTGGATTCACTTTATATGTCTTGAAGATTAAAAACAGCCCCACCAAAACAAGCTATTCTTTTAACCTCTTATTAGATTTCGGATCAAATAAGATTTCTATACACTCTCAATCTCAAACCTCATGTAGTTTCTCTGTCTTTTATATACATTTATCCCTCCACCTCTCAAACTTACACTCAGTGTATAAACATAGTTTATTATTTGCTGTCTACTTTCTGTTTTGGACCAGTCACTTATTTCCATACAGGTAAGCACTATGGAATGATTTGCTCATAAAACAATGCAGTCTAAATTGAGATAGTTGAGGGGTTTTTCATGTTCATGACTACATACACATTTTAGCATGACTATCGCCAGAGACCAGCGTTCATTCACCTCCTTTTAACCCTTTCCCAAACAACAAATTTTCGACTGTCCCAAATTGAAAGATTTTGCAAACGACATTTCAAAAATGATGAAATTGGAAAATAATCTTATGATAGACCAGAAATCATGGTGGAAAAAGGAGAATTGCTCGTCACGAGCAATTTCTCCTTTTCCCTCAATGTTTTCTAAAGTCGTATGCAACAAGATGGTCAAATGTCGTTATTATTTGGGAAAGGGTTAATCTGTCGAGAGAAGACCATAAACCATTATGTTCCATTTCTTTGGTACCTGTCCACAGTTCTTTCCACCCAAACCTCTTCAAGCTCGCATGTTTCTTCATCAGAGGAACTATCTTTGCTTCTTATTTTTCCATGTTTTTTTGTGTGTTTGTGAGCCTTTCTGGGAGAATTTGATCTAGATCGTGATTTTCGATGCTTAGACTTTTTTTTCTTTTCCCTTGATGTTGATCTATCTCTTAAATGATGTCTTTTTCTCTCAATCGATCGTGATCTCGATTTTTTATATCTGTCTGATCTATCTCTTGACTTTGACCTTCTGTAAGACTTTGATTTCTCCCTTGACCTTGACCTCTTGTTTACCTCCGACCTTTCTTTAGATTTTGATCGTGAATACCGTGAACTGGATCTGTACTGATCTTTCCTATTGTACAGTCTGTCTCTTGAGTGAGATCTATATGAGCTTAACCGGTACCTTTCTGATGACCTTGAACTTTGATTTCTATTTGACCTTGATGGTGACCTGTTTTGGTGATGGGACCGCTCATCAGCCCTTTTATTACAACCAACATTCCTTGGTTTTGGAGTATAGGGTTCTTGATCTCTGTCTGCTAGACTGAATTCCCTGTTGGGATTTTTGAACACATGCAGGAAATTACATTCTCTTCCTTTAGGACAGCGACCTCTGCCAAATAATCCTGTAAACGGAATAAGCAATGTAGTTAAAGGAACAACCATTTATGTGTGCACTTTTGTTGTTTTGAATAACACAGACAATAGGCATGAGGCATGTCTATAATAGCTATTTGGAAATCACATTTCACATACTCTAGTTTCCATTATAAAATATAATACTGTCATATCTACAGAGACTGACCAAATGACAGACAGACTGTTTGGTAGGCTTAATATTTATCGTAAAACAAGCAAGAACTTGATAGTTATAAATGGGCACATAACATCAATATTCTTCAGTAAATGAGTTATAAGCTAGAACCATTTTGAACACATTTTACAGTTTTGTCTCATTATTATGGTATGGTTTCATCAGAATTAAAACTTAAAACTATTTTACGATTGTTAATAAAAACTTAAGCTTCTAATATTAAAAATACATTTATTTTCAAAATAAAAGCTAGACATATCACTTTATAACAATTTGTCAACCCTATTTATGTATAAGGCGATTTGAACCTTAGCAAGGATATACAACAAATTACATCTGATTTCTATAAAAGGTCACATGACTTACCACAAATGGCCCTTTTCCAAGAAGGTATGTCCACAATCTGGCCACTGATCTGCTTACCGGCATACCATCTGGCATTAAACTGTGTAAATGCATTCATTGCATCTTCCTCTCTACAACATGGAGATAATAAGTTTCTATTGGTGTTGTTTCAGCAAGTTTATCAACTTCAGCAAACAGTAATGATAACAAATTCACCTTTTTGTAAAAAAAGATGTTAGGAAGGAATGTTGGGCATTGAACCTATTATATTGTTTATGAAGATGCACACAATACATAATCCAAGATTTTTTAAGAACAAAAAAGGAATAATTTCCTTAAAATCCAAGGGGAATTGGGGCTCATAAGGGCTCGCCAAGTCTGGCTTTCCGTTAGTCGGTCGGGAGACTACCTCTCATGAAAATCCAAGTGCCCTCACCAGGATATGGCAACAGAAGATTGAAGACCAACTTGATAGATGGTGTGGCAACAGAAGATTGAAGACCAACTTGATAGATGGTGTGGCAACAGAAGATTAAAGACCAACTTGATAGATGGTGTGGCAGCAGAAGATTGAAGACCAACTTGATAGATGGTGTGGCAACAGAAGATTAAAGACCAACTTGATAGATGGTGTGGCAACAGAAGATTAAAGACCAACTTGATAGATGGTGTGGCAGCAGAAGATTAAAGACCAACTTGATAGATGGTGTGGCAGCAGAAGATTGAAGACCAACTTGATAGATGGTGTGGCAACAGAAGATTGAAGACCAACTTGATAGATGGTGTGGCAGCAGAAGATTGAAGACCAACTTGATAGATGGTGTGGCAACAGAAGATTAAAGACCAACTTGATAGATGGTGTGGCAACAGAAGATTGAAGACCAACTTGATAGATGGTGTGGCAACAGAAGATTGAAGACCAACTTGATAGATGGATTAAGCCATTTCATAAACTTTGGTGTAAAGTGACAAAACACTTCCCTCTAATAATGTAATGTCCAGGATATTTATAACCAACTTTTCAAATTACCAGAGCATCACAAGTTGGTCTAAAAATTTATAGAATTTAGACATGAAGTAATTGAAAATGTTCAGGGGGAGGAGGGTAGTTATAACAACATTCTAACTTTTGTAACACAATCTATTTGTGTGTTATATGTAAAACTTAAATGTATTTTTCCATAGGACTTCTGTATAGCGCTTTATATTAGGGCTGTCAATATTTCGTGATTTTTAAAGTTCCTAAAATCGCATGGTTTATAATTCATGATGATTGCAGGCATCGTGAAAATAAAACCCAATCACCAAAGATCGTGGATATCAACATAAAAACTACTCAGAAATACCGGTGCTTATTTTACAGCAAGGATCACACTTTTTTTGTGATCGACATGAGAATCAAACGATTGTAAAAATACATCTGATTGAAACGCATTGCTTGAATCTTTTGAAATTAAACTAAAAGTTTTGATTTTGTATTTATCTGTCTTTCTGTTTTATATAAAGTCAACATAAATGATTGATAAAGGGAACAAAGGTTTAATTGATACACATAACAGAAATCAGATTGGGGAACAAGAGTGTCATATGTACTTCTCAACCAAGTGTGCCAATTTGTTTGCAATTAAACCACAATTGATACACACATGGATACAATTAATGTATTAATTTTGGGATTCCGAAAATATTATTAAGTGTGTAAAACGTTATATCTGTCTTAAATTCGGATCAAGATTTTCATCAAATCTAAACTCGCAATCAGTCACATCAATTCCGAGGTAATTCAAAGCAACAATACTGTAAAGTATTAATCAACAAAATCAAATGCAATAATTGTGCATAATGTAACAATACATTGTGGAAGTGATGACAGATTGACATCCAGGTGTGTCGAATTCGCCTATCGGACCGACTGCAAATCGGGCGAAAATTAAAGCTCCATGAATAAACGTACTTAAACAGTATTTAACAAAGGAACAATAATACAAAACATTGAAAGGATATTAAAAGGCCTCATAGACTTAACGCACCTTGTGTAGGATACGTAGACATTACCACGTAAATGAGGTTGAAAATTACAGGAAACTTTAAATTGAATCACATCTCCTATGTTCTTAAACTCGGGTAGTGTGTCTTCATAAAACTCAGCAAACTTCTGATTGACTTCACTGTCTTCATACTCCAATACAATATCTACAAATAAATATCAATCTTCACACAATGTAATACCTGCAAATATATATTAACCTTTACAGAAAGCAATCTTGTGACAGTTGGCATGCTTGGTCAGCAAGTCATCACTCCAAACATTTCTAAATTACATCATGTCATATTGTTCTGTCTAAACAAAAACAAATACATTTTTTTTTTTAAAGAAGCCTTTTGTGAAATACAACCTACAGAAATATTAGCTCTTTCAAATATTCAGTTTCACATGTTCCATCTGAGCGCTTTAGTCTCGGCATGTCGGAGATGAAACAACCATAAATGATAATTGCAGTAACCAATTAGTTATACATGTACTTTAATAAATAGATAACAGTCTTTGCAAAAGTGGAACAAAAATGCAGAACATTCAGCAGACATAAAAAAAAAAAAATGCTGTGCTCAATCAAAGTCCTATCATTTTGTGTATTTCCATCACAAGCTGGTTAAGGAAATAATTTTGTAAACAAGGTGTGTTTTTACTTGCTGAAAGGAAACTTATTTACTTTCATTTTCAAAGACTTCATTTGGTGCCTTATAAAGCCTTGTATTTTCTATAGCTTCGGATTCCTGATTCTATTTCTAGAGGAGGGTGAAATGCTTGAATGAAAGCTATTTGCGAAGAACAAACACTGCATTAAAAGACAAGATCACTCCGGATTCATTAAGTTTGGGCAACACAGAAATGTTGATGGTCCAACATCTAAACAACCATTATGCACATTGTAAAATGATCAGGATATAACAAAATATTCATTTACTAATATAAAAATTTGAACAGTAATGTCGGCGTACAAACATTAATTGTTATGGCACCCTCACTGGCATTGATCAGAGGCTTGGTAATTAAATCATGTAAAATGAAAACCGTGTATTGTATTAGTCGCTCTGACATGTGTTTCTGGGTGACATCTGTCACTATAATGTAAGTGATGACTCGTAGCATTGGTCTGTGTGCTGGGAGTTTCTGGGTGAAGGACACAGGTTCAGTATTACAGTTATGGTTGTCAATGGGAATAAAACAGCTACACTGTTTACTGTTGTTTGACTTTACTGTGAGGTTCTAATGTTACAAGACGACATGCTCTGTGTATGATTTACTCACCTGTGTCATACTCCTCACACAGTCCTTGATCTAGCTGGAAATGGCGGAACATATTGGTAAACAGGATTGTACGTCCCCGCTCTGGATAGGGATGGCCCCGGGAACATCTGGTGAACACAATCACTAACAATTAGGCTGGAAACATCTTGTGTAAATAATCACTAACAATTAGGCTGGAAACATCTGGTGAACAATCACTAACAATTTGGCTGGGAACATCTGGTAAACAATCACTAAAAATAAGGCTGGAAACATCTGGTAAATAATCACTAACAATTAGGCAGGGAACATCTTGTGTAAATAATTAGGCTGGGAACATCTTGTGTAAACAATCACTAACAATTAGGCTGGAAACATCTTGTGTAAACAACCACTACCAATTAGGCTGGGAACATCTGGTAAACAATCACTAACAATTAGGCTGGGAACATCTTGTGTAAACAACCACTAACAATTAGGCTGGAAACATCTGGTAAACAATCACTAACAATTAGGCTGGAAACATCTTGTGTAAACAATCACTAACAATTAGGCTGGGAACATCTGGTAAACAAACACTAACAATTAGGCTGGGAATATCTGGTAAACAATCACTAACAATTAGGCTGGAAACATCTTGTGTAAAAAACCACTAACAATTTGGCTGGGAACATCTGGTAAACAATCACTAACAATTAGGCTGGAAACATCTTGTGTAAACAACCACTTACAATTAGGCTGGGAACATCTGGTAAACAATCACTAACAATTAGGCTGGGAACATCTGGTAAACAAGCACTAACAATTAGGCTGGGAATATCTGGTAAACAATCACTAACAATTAGGCTGGAAACATCTTGTGTAAACAACCACTCACAATTAGGCTGGAAACATCTTGTGTTAACAACCACTAACAATTAGGCTGGGAACATCTGGTAAACAATCACTAACAATTAGGCTGGGAACATCTGGTATACAAGCACAAACAATTAGGCTGGGGATATCTGGTAAACAATCACTCACAATTAGGCTGGAAACATCTTGTGTAAACAACCCCTAACAATTAGGCTGGGAACATCTGGTAAACAATCACTAACAATTAGGCTGGAAACATCTTGTGTAAACAACCACTAACAATTAGGCTGGGAACATCTGGTAAACAATCATTAACAATTAGGCTGGGAACATCTGGTAAACAAGCACTAACAATTCGGCTGGGAATGTCTGGTAAACAATCACTAACAATTAGGCTGGAAACATCTTGTGTAAACAACCACTCACAATTAGGCTGGAAACATCTTGTGTAAACAATCACTAACAATAAGGCTGGGAACATCTGGTGAACAATCACTAACAATTAGGCTGGGAATATCTGGTAACCAATCACTAACAATTAGGCTGGGAACATCTGGTGTAAACAATCACTAACAATTAGGCTGGGAATATCTGGTATACAATCACTTACAATTAGGCTGGAAACATCTGGTAAACAATCACTAACAATTAGGCTGGGAATATCTGGTAACCAATCACTAACAATTAGGCTGGAAACATCTGGTAAACAATCACTAACAATTAGACTGGAAACATCTGGTGTAAACAACCACTAACAATTAGGCTGGGAACATCTTGTGTAAACAACCACTTACAAATAGGCTGGGAACATCTTGTGTAAACAATCACTATCAATTAGGCTGGGAACATCTTGTGTAAACAATCACTAACAATTAGGCTGGGAACATCTTGTGTAAACAATCACTAACAATTAGGCTGGGAACATCTTGTGTAAACAATCACTAACAATTAGGCTGGGAACATCTTGCGTAAACAAGCACTAACAATTAGGCTGGGAACATCTTGTGTAAACAATCACTAACAATTAGGCTGGGAACATCTTGTGTAAACAATCACTCACAATTAGGCTGGAAACATCTGGTGTAAACAATCACAAACAATTAGGCTGGGAACATCTTGTGAATAATTAGGCTGGGAACATCTGGTGTAAACAACCACTAACAATTAGGCTGGAAACATTTTGTGTAAACAATCACTAACAATTAGGCTGGGAACATCTGGTAAACAATCACTAACAATTAGGCTTGGAACATCTGGTGTAAACAATCACTAACAATTGACCTTACGACACAGATCATTTAACCACGCCCACCGTAAATAGGGGAGGTCACTCTAATTTTCTCCGACATTCTGAGCGAAATAGCGTCAATGCACAAACTAGGATCCCTGTTTGACATTGCCGATGATTTCGTATATTCTTATTGGAAATCGGAAATATTCTTACAAAATAAGCACCTGCCTTTATTGCTGGATAATATGTGCATAGCATGACAATTTGTAAAGAAGATGGTATATTTTGAGCGTTAGCAGAGACATTTATTACAGCTCTGTTATATATCTCTATGGCGTTGGGGGAGTGATTTACCCCAGCAGTGTGGGGTCCGATCGGCACCAAACACGATCCGTCCAAAGTCCGATCAGACTCGGATTCGAACGACATTGGTCCGTTCGGCACTGGTTCCACCGGACCTTCAAAATGACCGTATTTCATACTACTTCAAAACACTTAATTTGCAGTATTTGCAGGTTACGAACAAAATTATCTCATTTTGATTCTTAAACGGTTTAAATCTTTATTTTACTAAATCGGTGTATATCCTGAATGATTCAAAACGCAGACCTACCAATTGTGTCATGTTGAAAATGGTATAATAGTGTTGGTCATGTTGAGATTATGGTGTTAAGCAATTGCTGATAGGAACAATCACTATTTTGTTGTCAAATAAGTTAATAATGAAGACTTTCGAACATAACCTTTTGTATGCTACTTAATGGATGGTTGTCGGTTTTGCTACTTGATTACGAACTAAGGGTCATTTTACCAAACGAAATATTTTCAATTGTTCAAAATTTAAAGAGGTTGCAGACGTCATTTAAATGAATATGATGAATTAATACTTTTCTGATAGGGCAGACCATATTGTTGGAAAAGGATAACTTGCTCGTTAAGAGCAATTTCTCCTTTTCCGACAATATTTTCCCTAGTTGTCTGTAACAAAGTAGTCAAATGTAGTTATTATTTGGTAAAGGGTTAACAAACCTCGATTGTTAAAAAGGATTAAGGGTTTTGACACTAATTAACATCAATCTGACACAATTGCACTTTATGGTCAAGTCACAAACGCTTTATTGTTTAGCCGATCGGCGGTCTTTGTTATCAACCACTGTCTACCAAGAGTGTGTTTTACAACATTTTACAGCAACATTAGATTCTTTAAGGTATTCGGATAAAGTTGCAACAAGGAGCTATGGATTTGTTTTGTTTTTAATAGCTTTTAAATTTGGATACGATACATCGATCATTACAGGTAGGTGGATTGATGGGCTATAATAAGAAAGTTAATTAATTGTTTAAGGTGCTCTTAGGGTCCATTTAAAAACAAAATCAATTAATTAAAATCCAATTTGAAGAATTTGTATATATCCAACTGGAAACCATGTCCTCGCACAACATTATTGATCAATATTGTATTTTTAGTTAACATTTGATTCATTATCAAATGCAACTAATAACATTTGTCATTATGTGTCAATTCCGTTTTTTAAAAAATTCTTCATTTTCAAACGAAGATAAAAGACAAAAATAAAAATTTACTAACATGTGAAAGAAAAAAAGAAAGAAAATTATAGTTCATACTTCTATTCTTTACATCGTTTTATAAATTAACTGTTTGCATATATTTACTAATTGCGTGTAGATCTCAGTCATTTCACAATATATGTGACAGATTTTGGAAATGGGATAAACTCTACTTCACCCACAAGTCTCTCCTTATACACAATTTCTCTATAATAAGTACTTAAACAATATCTTAAGCAGTATTGACGAAGAAAAACCACAGCACAATAGTGCTATGTGTTGACGGAGTCGCACAGCGTGTCAGAGAAAATGGCGGATAGCAACCGAAGTGTTCGCTGATTGGTCAGTTCCAGCTGTCAATCAAAGTCTGTCGTAAGGTCAATTAGGCTGGGAATATTTGGTGTAAACAATCACTAACAATTAGGCTGGGAACATCTGGTGTAAATAATTAGGCTTGGAACATCTGGTGTAAACAATCACTAACAATTAGGCTTAACACTTAATTAAAACAGGATTGTCAAGTAACTTGTATTATGTATATTTCCTTGTTTGGCATCATAGAAGACAATATACTTAATTTCAAACATAATGGATATGAAGGAAAACGAATTTGCTAACATTGTAGCGTTGGAAAATGAGCAAATCTTTGCTGGACAATTTAAACGGATACATGAAGGTGAGCTGTCATCAAGTAAACTAAAATAAAGGAAGCAATTTATCTTCATTCCACAATTCCTTTAATTTGACTGAAAGATGTTTTTATCACGATACACATATGAACTAATCTCAAAATGATCATATGCCACTCTGTATGGTACAGACAACAAATAAGTCCTCCCTGTTTTAGCAAGTATTAAACCAATTTACAGTAGATACCATCTAAAATGGTTGAAACAAGACAAATTTTCATCTTTCTTTTTTTTAATGACAAAAGTGGTTTTGTTTCTTTGATAATTAGATGTTTGAAATATTACTGGGACAATATTTGAAGAATTGAACCCATCTTTGACCACCATCTTACACCAGAGTAATCAAAGACCAATCCTAGCTCATGTCAAGTATCCAAATGAATAGTTATAAACTAACTGTCAAACAAACTGACTATTACCTGTCTCCAAACCGGCATGCTCCAACCTTTGCAAAGAATGGACACGGTTCTATGATTCGTTCTTGTCCATACTGTACAGGGGCCAGAGGATTGTGCCAATCTCCATCCTACAGAAACAAAGGTTTTACTCATACATACATGAACCTCTTGTAAAACTATAGTCAATTTATGTTTAAAGCATATATTTCTTTATCTCTATGCAAACTTACATAAGAAAAACACCAGACTAGTCAAAATACCATTGAGGTAAAAAGAAAAATTGCTCTAAACAACGAAAATATCCTTTTGCTACTTCTACCGGATACCACCATGTTATCTTCCATGCTTAATCATTTTTGGCCAAGTAACAGAATCCCAAACTAACCAAAATGGTAAGTTCTGTAAAATATCTTTATTGTTTTCAACTGTCCATAGTTGTATAATGAAATTATAAAGCACCGTCGAGGGTTCAAGCCACTTTTCTGCAATCATGGTTTATGAGTATCCTTGAAACATCTTCTAAATGCCTCCATTTTCATGGATGACTGAGCTAATGCCAGGGTAGGGTACATTTACATGTAAATCTGTTCAAAATTAGTCAAATCAGTACCAAATGGAGACAAACTAAGAACAGTCTGATATCCTACCCAGTATGTGTATGTATAGCAGTGTGTGTGTATGTAAAGCAGCGTGTGTGTGTGTGTGTGTGTGTGGGGGGGGGGGCGAATATCCCTTCAGAAGTTACCGAGATGTCAGCTACCAGAGAGACATTCATATCATTGGTTCCTCGTCAAGTCTGAGAAATCTGGTATGATTTACAGCTTAGACCAACAGTATGTATATGTAAACAGAGCTTATCAGCCATGATAAAAAATGTGAGCAGTGTTTATCCCCTTACATCAGGTAATTAAACAGATACCAGCATTCTCATCAAATCAAAGTATTACGAAGATTTACCTTTTCAAACATGAGAGCTATCTATATTGGTTACCTACCTTATTTTCTCCTTGTCTAGCCTGACGCAACATTTCTTCCTGTTAAAATAAAAACCATGTCTAACATCATTTCCCATATACTTCTGGCACTGCTGACAAATATCTAGTGGGTTAAGGGTTGATATTGATAAATATTGTTTTAAATTGACAAAAAAGTAGACATACAAGTACATGTTGTTTTTCTTGAAAATAAATCCTCTTTTAGAAATCACCTCTCAGGGATTAACATACCTTTATGATGTTAGATTGTTGGAAATGAGGAGCAGACATGTTTTAAAAGACTCCCTAATGCAGTGTGCTCACATTCCATCATAAATGAACATCTCAAAATTTACACACTACCAAATGTAACTACATACATATCATGGCGAAAAACAACTATCAAAGAACCTATCACTGATAACGTGTGTATATGTTCTATCAAAATCGAATAAAGGCTAGAGAACAAGCTTATATTAACGATATTGGATAAACAATTAACTGTGGTTGGAACTCTTTCCTGAAGGACTGAATCAGTTTTGTTTATATGGGATTTTACACCATGTCAAAATAAGATAAATATTTAATGTCATATCAAATAAATGGTTAATTTTGACATTGTACCTCAAAGTAAATGTTCAGTCTAATTAATGCAGGTAGGATATCTGTTTTTTTTGTGTGGGTGCTATTTGGAAGATGTATTGGAAGGTTCACGGTTGACTCTCAGACTTATTGAGGTTTGGGGATATCCTGATTCCTATATACTGTACTAATGTAAAAGATACACAGCTGTCATTCCATACACCAGCCTGGGAAATCTTTGTTCATGTAGATAAATATGTGGCATAGTTAAGGAATTATAAGTATCAGGTATAAAACAATTTCGGTAAGAAAGGACTCAATCGTGCCATGATCCCAGGACAACTGATCCTTCCTATAAAATGGTCAACCTGAAAGTACCTTTTCTGAATTCATGCAACATAACACTATGGAGCCCACTACTTAATAAAACAATATAAAGACAGAAGTAGATATATCTGTTTGGTAACCAGAAGGGTGTTTACAGACAAAACAAATTTCAAAAAGCTGACCAACAATAAGATATACAAAAGGGCCATGATGGCCCTAGAATCACTCACCTGAGATTACAACCTAATTGAAGAATAAGTTGGAAACATAGCTTTTAACTTTGACACGAAGTTTCTTGTGCTTTAATGCATTGACTTTTTTATTATTCCCATTTTACAAGTTTCACATTGTATGCTTGATGTGGGACATTAAAATGGCAAATAATTCTTATATTGTGGAAGCTGAATATTTAACTTTTACAGTTGATATACTTTCGCCCAGTATGATCTATTGTTCCCATTAAGTGATTATCATTTTGGCATATTTGGACATCCCAATTGATATTGATGTATTTTGTTAGCATATTTGGACATCCCAATTGATATTGATGTATTTTGTTAATAATTCTAGCATACATGTATATAGTGAAGATGCAAACAGGTTCAATGTTTAACGCACCCTGGTGGCCATTTTTTTTCCAGATATTAAAATTCTTTCAACAATCTTTAAAAAGGGGCCCAAAAAGAAGATTTTTTCAGAAATTGCAGAAATTCCCCCTTTTTTAGCCGAGGCAACCGAAGTTCTACATGGAATCAATTTCTTTGAACAACTTTTGAAGAGCATCACCCAACGGACATTCCTGTGAAGTTTGGTTGGAATTAGCTCAATGGTTTAGGAAGATAAGATGTTTAAAGAGGTTGTTGACTGCACACGACGGCCGACAGACATAGGGCAATCACCAAAGCTGACCTTGAGCACTTTATGCTCTAGTGAGCTAAAATAGGGGAGAATCCAGCCATCAAATCAATGTCAAAAAACAGAAAAAAAAGAACTGCTATAACAGGATATGTTTAACGCTGATAAAATCCATTTGTTGGGTTGCGTCACCTGTTTTTCTTTCTTCTTTTGTTTTTTTTCTTCCTCCTCCTTTTCTTGCCTTTGTCTCTCCTCCCATTCTTCCTTGATCTTTCTCTAAAAACAGTAAGCATTGTTTTCACAAACTTTATAATGTGACATACCAAATATGTTGTTTTCATTATCAGTAGCTGGCTGTAGTAGCAAACAGTATTCTCTCCACATAGCACCACATAATTGAGCTAATGGATAAACTCCTCTTCTTGGGTTGCTACTGGCCAACGGCTAGACTATAGGCTAATAGACTAATCTCCCACTGCTTTGACACTACAATTCTTACATTATACACTATGAGAGTGATCAGGGGTATATACGCCTGTAGTGACCAGTCGCATCCATTCTGGTATTTCCATACAGTCTTTTACCAAAATATGGTGGTGTTTGCTAAACAGCCAAAAATGCTAAAGTTGTCATAATGCTCATAAATTGTTCATAAACACCTGATCATTTCAAGTTGCTCTTCCATGAAAATGACACAAAATACAAAATAAAAAAGCCCAATCCGCTACTTAGTGGTTTATGTCAAGAAGATTTTTTAAAGTTTACTGTATTTTATATTATCTAAAATTGCAATAAATCAAACAACATCATGGCAAACCATGTGCGTTTGAAGGAAAATTGACTCATACATATCTTGCATTGTCTGTCTCTGTCTTTTTTAAGTATATTTGATTCCAAACTTTTCAACTACAGAAATAAAAAACTGTCCCTTATCAATCCACATACATTCTTTTCCTTGTTTCTCAACAAAATTATTTCTACATCTTACCTGTCTTATTTCTATGTTTCAACATCATGCTATATCCTTATGAGTCAAACCTAATTACCTCATGCCCAATTTATTCCATTCCTCCATATAGGAATTTCTTAGTAGTCAAAATTCAAAGCAACAGCTGACAATAAAGAAAAGAACAGAAAAATCTCAATTCTTAATGATATAAAGTAGATATAATTGTGACAAACAGATATATCACTCATTAGAAGCATGTTTAACTTTAGACATCTTCTCCAACAAATACATCAAAGTGAGGTATATTAACCCATTACCAAACAATAACCACATTTGACCAGTTTGTTGCAGACTACTCTGGAAAACATGGTGGGAAAAGGAGAAATCGCTCTAAACGAGCAATTTCTCCTTTTCACACAATACTTTCTGCCCTATCAGAAGATTATTTTTCAATTTCATCACATTTTGAAATGTTGCCTGCAAACTCTTTCAATTTGGGACCGTCAAAAATTTGGCATTTGGTAAAGGGCTAAAGAGAATGGTTAATCTATTTGTCTCAGCCTTGTTCTATTCCTCATTTCTGCCCATGATAGATACCTCCATTTCTAACTTGTTTAATCTCTCCTTCTCCTCCTGCTCGGCTTTCTGTTTTAATCTGTCCTTCAACACTTCCTCACTCCACTCCCATAGCTCTCTCTGTCGACGGGAGTCTTCTTCCATTTCTAATATCATTAACTTGACTTCATTTTCATCTTGTTCCAGTTTAGCCAAATATGTTGGTGAATTCTTTTTGGTTTCCTCAACTAAAACAAATGCATTTTATCATCAAAGGCTGTTTTGTATGTCTCTTACTAACATAGTTTATAAACTTTGTAAAAGATATGATGAGCACTTCTAAACAAGAGGGCCATAATGGCCCTAGAACCGCTCACCTGAGATTACCACCTATTTGAAGAATAGTAAGAAACATTGCTTTTACTGTTTACACAGAGTTTCTTGCGCTTTTATGCATTGACCTTTTTCAATCCCCATTTTACAAGTTGGACACTGTATGCTTGATGTGGGACATTAAAATGGTACATAATTCTTACGATGCAGAAACTGAATATTTTACTTTTACAGATTGTATGTACGAAAATCAGCCTGCACTTTTTTCCAGTATGATCTATTGTTGCCATTTTGTGGATATCATTTTGGCATATTTGGACATCCAAATTGATATTGATGTATTTTGTTAATAATTTTACCATACATGTATATAGTGAAAATGCAAACAGGTTCATATTTTAACGCATCCTGGTGGCCATGTTTTTTTTTAGATATAAAAATTCTTTGAACAGTCTTTAAAAAGGGGCCCAAAAAGAACCTTCCTGCAGAAATAATTCTGAAATCCGATCAGTGGTTTCTGACAAGAAGATTTTTCTTAGAGATTTAACCAAATATAGACATGACAGCTATCTTGGTAACATGATTAATTTTGCTTTGACTAATCTTTCTCCCTTCCAACTAGGGATGCTCAGCATGACATCGGTTTTCCAAGAGGTTTGGGAAGGAAATATTTTTATTAAGTTGTAAATTTTACCATACTTGTATATAGTGAAAACAAAAACACTTTCAAAGTTCAACGCACCCTGGTAGCCGTTTTTCGAGATATCTATTTTTTTTTTACCAATCTTTATAGAAGGGCCCCCAAAGAACATTCATGTGAAATTATTTTGAAATCTGACCAGTGGTTTTTGATAAGATTTTTTTAAGGTTTTTACCAAATATGGGCTTATTTGACAAATCTTTCTCCCCTCTAACTAGGGTTGCTTCACATGATATCTCATTGAAGTTGGCCCAGAGGTTTGAAAAAAAAAGATGTTTGTGATGTTATAAATTGTAGCTTACATGCATAATAGTGAAAACAATAACACTTTCAAAGTTCAACGCAGCCTGGCGGCCATGTTTTTCGAGATATCAAATGTCTTTGAACAACTTTTGAAAAGAGCTCCCTAAAGAACATTCCTGTGAAATTATTTTAAATTCTGACAAGTGGTTTCAGACAAGAAGATTTTTTAAAAATTGCAAAAATTCCCCTTTTTTCATGCCACGGCAACCAAAGTTCTGCATGGAATCTATTTCTTTGAACAACTTTTGAAGAGCATCACCAAATGGACATTCCTTCGAAGTTTGGTTAAGATTGGCCCAATGGTTTAGGAGGAGAAGATGTTTAAGGAAATTGTTGACGGCGCACGACAGACGACAGACATTGGGCTATCACAAAAGCTCACCTTGAGCACTTTGTGCTCAGGTAAGCTAAAAATAACAGACCTAACTAGCCTAAATCCCCCATTTTATCATTATACTGCTGTAATGCTAAATTTGTCGAGGTAATCATGCTGGATATACTGGTAAGACTTGGGCACGTTTTAATGGCCATTAACATAATTAATAAACTCAAAGGTAATATTTTATGGGAGGCATATCTAAAAATGGAACTGGTTCACTTGATGTTTGTTAATATTCAAAAGAGGTATTCATCCTGAGTACAGATTGCTTTAGATTCCTTGATGAGTGCACTAGTCCTTTATGATTTGCTTGTAAAAATGCATAAAAATGCCTAAATGCTTAAAGCCATACTAGCGCTCATATTGACACTAAAATTGTGTAAGTTCTTGAATAATTAACAATTATCTTAAAAATTCCATTTTACCGAGGAACTGAGATGTTCACAAAATACGTCTAAAGAAGAGAATATGATAAGGTTTGTTTACAAAAAGCCATAAAACAATGTCAGCTGAGAAACGTAGGGAACCAAAGGAATCTGAGAAATTCTCAATTTTGAATACTCGCGTTGTTGACACTAGTTGGATACTAATTGGATACTCACAATGCACAAAAACTGGATAGTCATAATGCATGAGAAAGTACCCACTGGATAATCATAATGCATGAGAAAGTACCAACTGGATAGTCATAATGCATGAGATAGTACCCACTGGATAGTCATAATACATGAGAAAGTACCAACTGGATGATCATAATGCATGAGAAAGTACCCACTGGATAATCATAATGCATGAGAAAGTACCTACTGGATAATCATAGTGCATGAGAAAGTACCCACTGGATAGTCATAATGCATGAGACAGTACCCACTGGATAGTCATAATACATGAGAAAGTACCAACTGGATGATCATAATGCATGAGAAAGTACCCACTGGATAATCATAATGCATGAGAAAGTACCTACTGGATAATCATAGTGCATGAGAAAGTACCAACTGGATAGTCATAATGCATGAGAAAGTACCCACTGGATAGTCATAATACATGAGAAAGTACCAACTGGATAGTCATAATGCATGAGAAAATACCAACTGGATGATCATAATGCATGAGAAAGTACCCACTGGATAGTCATAATGCATGAGAAAGTACCAACTGGATAGTCATAATGCATGAGAAAGTACCCACTGGATAGTCATAATGCATGAGACAGTACCCACTGGATAGTCATAATACATGAGAAAGTACCAACTGGATGATCATAATGCATGAGAAAGTACCCACTGGATAATCATAATGCATGAGAAAGTACCTACTGGATAATCATAGTGCATGAGAAAGTACCAACTGGATAGTCATAATGCATGAGAAAGTACCCACTGGATAGTCATAATACATGAGAAAGTACCAACTGGATAGTCATAATGCATGAGAAAATACCAACTGGATGATCATAATGCATGAGAAAGTACCCACTGGATAGTCATAATGCATGAGAAAGTACCAACTGGATAGTCATAATGCATGAGAAAGTACCCACTGGATAGTCATAATGCATGAGAAAGTACCAACTGGATAATCATAGTGCATGAGAAAGTACCAACTGGATAGTCATAATGCATGAGAAAGTACCAACTGGATAATCATAATGCATGAGAAAGTACCAACTGGATGATCATAATGCATGAGAATGAATGAATGAATGAATGGTGTTTTAAGGCGCATCGACAGCTAAGGTCATTTAGCGCGCATTATGATGATGTGGATGAATGGATATTAAAAATATTAACAGGTTAAAATGTATTTGTTTAAAGAAAAAATGAATAAGAATTTGTAATTAATGAACAAAAGTAGATATAAGATTTGTAAAAAATTAATGATTGTTGATAGATTGTTTGTAATGAATGTGTGATATGAAATAAATAGTGTGTGATGAAAAAATGATATTGATAAATGTACATATATTTAGAATGTGTAAGGAATCACAATTTATTGTAAATCCCAACCTCCTTGAGAAAGGAAAGAATTAATTCAATCCTGACAGTCTCAAAAAGCTCAAAAATAGTGTTGACATTGAAATATTTTGCACGAATTCTTTGAAAATCAATGCAATCTAGCAATATATGTTTGATGGTAAAGGGTGCATTGCATGGAATGCATTCAGGTGCATCTTCCTTAGCCAAGAGCCAGGAGTGTGTAATGTATGATTGACCAATTCGGATTCGTGCAATTGTAACTTCCTCTCTTCGTACGGACCTGTAAGAAGGGTACCATTCTCCGAGGGTAGGCTTAATTGAATGCAATTTATTAAAAACATCATCATTCCATTTTGATTGCCAGATGGATGTGATGTAAGTTAAAATAGAAGGTTTAAAGTCTGTGTATGGTACTTTAAAATCTGAAATGGGAAGGTTAAGAGCTGACTTAGCGGATCTATCCGCATGTTCATTACCCATGATACCAGTGTGGCTTGGAAGCCAACAGAACACAAGTCTGTTTGAAGACAAAACATGAGAGATCCTTTGAATAATTTGGCATACCAAAGGGTTCTCCAACTTTTGATTTGATAAGGCTTGCAGTACTGATAGAGAATAAGAAAATATAATAAATCGGGTGGAATTTGCATTTTTCACCAGGTTAAGGGCTAGATCAATAGCCCTTATCTCTGCAGAGAAGATAGAAGACTTGTCTGGAAGGCGGCATTTCCTAACCCTTTCTCCATATACAGCTGCAGCTGCAACCAAATCACCGTCCTTGGATCCATCAGTGTATATAGGTTTGTAGGAAGAATATTGTTCTTTTATCTCTCTATATTTACTGTGAAAGATAGCTCTATCTGTTTCTGATTTCTTATCAGAGGTAAGATCAAATAAAAAGTTTGCTGTGTCCAGTGTCCATGGAGGTATGTCAGATAACTTGTACTGGGCTATGGAATCAGTGTCTACCCCAAGATTATCTATAATGGGCTCCATGTGAATACCAAATGGGGCAAAAGCATTTGGTTTCTGTTGAAAAAGGCGTTTGTATTGGGGGTTAAAAACTACTCGATGAGTAGGGTTAAAAGGATTGGATTTCAATTTTAAAAAGTATTGAAGAGATAGTTTTTCCCTTCTGTAATATAGAGAAGGTTCATTACCCTCTGCGTAGAGGCTGTTAACAGGAGATGTTCTAAAGGCGCCTAGGGCAAGCCTTAAACATTGGTTTTGTATTGGATCTAGCAGCTGAAGATAGGATTTACGGGCTGATCCATACACCATAGAACCATAATCAAGTTTTGATCGAATAAGGGATCGATATAGCCTTAGCAGGACCTTCTTATCGGCTCCCCAATCTGAGTGTGCAATAACTCTAAGAATGTTCATTGCTTTTTGGCATTTCTTTTTAAGAGATTTAATATGAGGTAAGAAAGAAAGCTTTTTGTCAAAAATGACTCCAAGAAATTTGAACTCTGGCACAACTTCTAGTTTAGTATTGCCTAGAGTCAGATCGGGGTCTGGATGCAATCTACGAAGATTGCAAAAATGCATACATTTGGTTTTCGTTTTGGAAAACTTGAACCCATTTTCATCTGACCATATTTGCAATTTATTAAGGCACTGCTGTAGTTGGCGTTCAATAATATCCATGTTTCTGGAACAGAAACAAATAACAAAGTCGTCTACATAAAGGGAGCAGTCCACTCCAGGGTTTATAGCTTTAACAATGCTATTTATCTTAATGCTAAAAAGTGTAACAGACAAAATACACCCCTGGGGAACCCCCATTTCCTGCTCGCGAGCACCTGACAAGGTGTTCCCAACACGAACGCGGAAGAGCCGCTCATCCAGGAATGCTGCAATGAATATAGGAAGGCGGCCTCTGAGGCCAAAATCGTGTAAATCTTTAAGTATACCATGTTTCCAAGTGGTATCATATGCACTTTCCAAGTCAAAAATACAGATACTACATGCTGCTTTTTAATAAAAGCTTCTCGAAGATACGTTTCGAACCGAACAAGATGGTCTAATGTACTTCGTTGTCGGCGGAAGCCACTTTGAACAGATACAATAAGGTTGTTCGATTCGAGAAACCAAACAAGCCTATCGTTAACCATCCGTTCAAGAGTTTTACAGATGCAACTTGTCAAGGCAATCGGTCGGTAACTGTTTGGATCTTTTGCATCCTTTCCTGGTTTCGCAATTGGAATGACCAAAGCCTCTCGCCAGCTGGATGGAAATTCACCAGTCTGCCATACATTATTAAAAATATCGAGTAAAATAGAAAGGGATGAATGTGGTAAGTGCTTGAGGAATTGATAGTGAATTTGGTCCTGACCTGGAGAAGTGTCATGGGATTTCTTCAAGGCAGATTGAAGTTCTTTAAGAGTGAAGAGTTTGTTGTAATGCTCTTCATTTTTAGAAGTAAAATTGAGCTTTGTTTTCTCCGCTCTCGTTTTAAAGGTCTGAAATTTTGTAGAGTAGTTCTCAGCAGAGGATTTTATCGAGAAAGTCTCTGCCAAGGTATCTGCTATGTCCTGAGGGTTATCTATTTCTTGGTTGTTTGAAGTGAGGTGACTAATATGAGATGGACCTTTGCCATTCATTTTACGAATCATGTCCCAAGTCTTTTTGGTTGAGGTGCGACTATTAAGTCTAGAGACATAATCTCTCCAGGATTTGCGCTTACTTGTTTTAATTGTGCATCTTGCCTTTGCACGGCGGATACGGAAGTCGTTAAGGTTTTCTTGTGTTGGTCTCAGGTTAAATTTCCTGAGAGAGGCCTTTCATTCCCTAACGGCTTCCTTACATTCAGAAGTGAACCAAGGTTTATCTGGACGTTTGGGATTTGTCGAGGTCTGAGGTATAGACTGTTTGGCTGCATCAAACAATAAAGAAGAAAAAAGGAAGGAAGGGTCCTCACAGTCCTCAAACGCATGGTGAACAATATTCTGTTCACAAAGCATCTGGAATTTACTCCAGTTTGCTTTGGACAACTTCCATTTTTGAGGACGATCAAGGACTGAAGGTTTATTTTCATTTAAAATAATAGGGAAGTGATCACTTCCACAAGTGTCTTCTAAACATCTCCATGAAAAATCAGGGAGAAGAACTGGACTGCAAAAAGAAAGGTCAATAGAAGAATATGATCCCGAAGCTGGATGCAAATATGTTTTTGCACTTGGATCGTTCAGGAACGAAAGAGAATTTACAGTCATAAAATTCTCTATTTGATCACCACGGCGGTTCGTATCTGTACAACCCCATATGGTGTTATGTGCATTAAAATCACCAACAAGTACAAATGGTTGGGGTAGTTGAGATATCAAATCATCAAGACTACCTTGGTGTATAGGTTTATTTGGTGGAAGATACAAAGAGCACAGGGTAATAGTGTTATGTAAAGATAGTCTCACAGCTACAGCTTGAAGGGAAGTATCAAGCTGTATGTGCGTGTGAGGAACACTGTTATTAACAATGACAGATACTCCACCTTGGGCTTTATTGCCTTCAGTGTAAATCTTGTTGTATATAGAATGAAATTTGAGGGAGATAGTGTCATCCTCTTTCAAGAATGTCTCTTGAAGACAAAGTGCAGCAGGTTTGTGTTTATTAATCAGAAGTGACAACTCATCAAAGTTGGCCTTCAGACCTCGACAGTTCCATTGGATAATTGGATTAGCCATTGCGCTAAAAAGTAAAATTAAAAAAGTATAAAAAAGCATTCTATAATTCATTGCAGCAGATTAAAAAGTTAAGAAGCAGGTGACTTGGGGTCCTTGGTATTTGGTTTTTTACCCCAATCATCCAAAGAACCCCCCCATATGGACTGCTCGACATCTGAAGAGTCGCCTTCAAGGCACTCTTCAGTGTCCATTGCATCAAGGACTTCAAAATTGTTTGAAGTTGCAATGGGGGTTCTTGCGACAGAACTTGTCGCTGCACCTGGGTATTGTTCATCATTTGAACAAATAGATTTATGTTTGAGAAGGTTTTTCCTTTCTTTCTTAGAAAGAGAAGGGTTTGCCTTTGATCCAGAAGATGGACCATTGGAAGTAGAAATAGATCTTTGTTGTTGTTTAGATTTTGATTCAGAGGCAGGTTGTTTAGCTTTAGTTGTTGATGCAGGTGTTGGTGCAGAAGTATCTTTTGGTGTAGTTGCAGGTTTTGGTGTGGCAGTAGAAGGTTTTGGTGCTGATTGAGGTTTGGGTGCAGAAGTAGATGGTTTGGGTGCAGTTGCAGGTTTTGGTGTAGGAGGTGGCTGTTTTGCTATGTATGATGATAGAAGTGGTGCTGGGACCTTGCCCTTCAGCTCCTCTGCCATTTCTGGAAACTTCCCCAAAAGAAGTTTGAGGAGAAGATCGCAGGTATGGCAGTCTTGCTTCGGGGAGGCTACTGCTGAGTAGCTGTTCCCACTGACAAGTCTTTCCTTGTCCTGCTTTTGTTGCAGGACAAGTTTGCGTGCTTCTGCAAAGGAAATGCCTTCCTTGTACTTGATGGTCAGGATATCATTCTCATCTTTCCAAGTTCGACACTCCTTCGCATAGGCAACGTGACCAGACTTGCAGTTGAAACAGCATGCAGGTGCTGTGCAGTGTTCAGTGCTGTGATCTGCGCCTACAAATGCGCATTTAGCACAGACTGGTGTATTGGTGCATTGTGGTGTGGTGACCAAATCGTTGACATTTGAAACAACGAAGAGGGTTAGGAATGTATGTGTCTACTTTTAAGGATTCAAATTCAATTTTAAGTGTAGGTGGAACTGTGGGACATGAGAAAGTGATTATGTATGTGTTAGTGTTTTTCAACACTCCATCTCTTTTGACACTGATGCGTCTGATATCTGTAACAGACTGTGACTTTAAGTTGTCCTTGATGTCATCAAGAGAGGAGCAGTAATGGAGGTCCTTGCAACGGATGACTCCTTTACATGAGTTGAGTGATGGATGTGGGTATACTTTGACTGCTTGTTTGAATAGTGTTTTATGTTTGAGTATGTTGATTGTTTGTTGCTTTGTGAAGCATTCAATGAGTATGGTGTTGTTTTTGAGTTTTTTTACTGATTTTGGTGTACCGAGAATACTTTTGATTGTTTTCTCGATAACAAATGGTGATATGTGTGTAATTGGTTTGACTGAATCTTCTGCTTCAACCACAATAAATCGTGGAAAATTTAGTGGTGACGGAGAAGATTCTGCCTCTGAATCACTGTCAGAAAGGGTACGCTTGGCAGCTTTTTTATGGGATTCCATATTAGTTTAAAAAGTTCACCATCCTTGGTCCCCGCCCACCATGGAGCCCAACAAGGGGACTTAATCTGGGGAAACCCATCGCAGATCAAGTCAGGGTTACAAGGATGGTATACTCAGGGTGAAAGGGCTAGACTGGACAAATGTGTCCCAAAAGATGTCATTCCAAGCAAGCGACATAAATTTGGGATGATACAGGATGTCAATCAAACACCAAATCTTTCATCTGATTGACCCATGGGCCACTGTCATGGGGTACTAAAGGTGAAGAAATTTCAAATAAATTTGAAAATATGTTGTATGGTGGAAGATTGATGAAAAAACAAGTTGCCCATGACAAGGCATGACCAGCCGATTGATCAGGTCGGGCCTTCCTGACCTCTCGTTTAGCCCAAATTCAGGCCAAACAGGTGTATTGAAAAAACAGGGTATTAACTAGCCTAACCCTGGATTCTCTCAACCACCAGGATCCCTGCATCAGGCGACACGAGTCGCAGCCCACGGCAAACGGGCAGGCACTTGGTGGGGTTCTACCACTCAGCAGTGCAGTGGCAGGACAATTTCTAACCCTCCGCCCTGCCATGGGGGGTTAATGCATGAGAAAGTACCAACTTGATAATCATAATGCATGAGAAAGTACCAACTGGATAGTCATAATGCATAGGAAAGTACCCACTGGATAATCATAATGCATGAGAAAGTACAAACTGGATAGTCATAATACATGAGAAAGTACCAACTGGATAGTCATAATACATGAGAATGTACCCACTGGATAGTCATAATGCATGAGAAAGTACCAACTGGATAGTCATAATGCATGAGAAAGTACCAACTGGATAGTCATAATGCATAAAAATGTACCCACTGGATAATCATAATGCATGAGAAAATACCAACTGGATAGTCATAATGCATGAGAAAGTACCCACTGGATAGTCATAATGCATGAGAAAGTACCCACTGGATAATCATAATGCATGAGAAAGTACAAACTGGATAGTCATAATGCATGAGAAAGTACCAACTGGATAGTCATAATACATAAAAATGTACCCACTGGATAGTCATAATGCATGAGAAAGTACCAACTGGATAGTCATAATGCATAAAAATGTACCCACTGGATAATCATAATGCATGAGAAAATACCAACTGGATAGTCATAATGCATGAGAAAGTACCTACTGGATAATCATAATGCATGAGAAAGTACCCACTGGATAGTCATAATGCATGAGAAAGTACCTACTGGATAGTCATAATGCATGAGAAAGTACCCACTGGATAATCATAATGCATGAGAATGTACCCACTGGATAATCATAATGCATGAGAAAGTACCAACTGGATAGTCAAAATGCATAAGAAAGTACCAACTGGATAATCATAATGCATGAGAAAATAGCAACTGTAAAATCATAATGCATGAGAAAGTACCAACTGGATAGTCATAATGCATGAGAAAGTACCAACTGGATAGTCATAATGCATGAGAAAGAAAGAATGAGTGAATGAATGAATGAATGGTGTTTTAAGGCGCATCGACAGCTAAGGTCATTTAGCGCGCATTATGATGATGTGGATGGATGGATATAAAAAATATTAACAGGTTAAAATGTATTTGTTTAAAGAAAAAATAAATAAGAATTTGTAATTAATGAACAAAAGTAGAAAATTTGTAGCTATGTTTACTGCTTATGCAATCAAGGTATAAGAATACTTTAGTAAGGCTGTTAGAGGTTAGCGACTATCATGTCACCCACCTTATGATATTGATAAATGTATATATATTTAAAATGTGTAAGGAATCACAATCTATTGTAAACTCCAATCTCTTTGAGAAAGGAAAGAATTAATTCAACCCTTACAGTCTCAAAAAGATCATAAATAGTGTTGACATTGAAATATTTTGCACGAATTCTTTGAAAATCAATGCAATCAAGCAATATATGTTTGATGGTAAAGGGTGCATTGCATGGAATGCATTCAGGTGCATTTTCCTTAGCCAAGAGCCAGGAGTGTGTAATGTGTGAATGACCAATTCGGATTCGTGCAATTGTAACTTCCTCTCTTCGTACGGACCTGTAAGAAGGGTACCATTCTCCGAGGGTAGGCTTAATTGAATGGAATTTATTAAAAACATCATCATTCCATTTTGATTGCCAGATGGATGTGATGTAAGTTAAAATGGAAGGTTTAAAATCGGTGTATGGTACTTTAAAATCTGAAATGGGAAGGTTAAGAGCTGATTTAGCGGATCTATCCGCATGTTCATTACCCATGATACCAGTGTGGCTTGGAAGCCAACAGAACACAAGTCTGTTTGAAGACAAAATATGAGAGATCCTTTGAATAATTTGGCATACCAAAGGGTTCTCCAACTTTTGATTTGATAAGGCTTGCAGTACTGATAGAGAATCAGAAAATATAATAAATCGGGTGGAATTTGCATTTTCCACTAGGTTATGGGCTAGATCAATAGCCCTTATCTCTGCAGAGAAGATAGAAGACTTGTCTGGAAGGCGGCATTTCTTAACCCTTTCTCCATATACAGCTGCAGCTGCAACGGAATCACCGTCCTTGGATCCATCAGTGTATATAGGTTTGTAGGAAGAATATTGTTCTTTTATCTCTCTATATTTACTGTGAAAGATAGCTCTATCTGTTTCTGATTTCTTATCAGAGGTAAGATCAAATAAAAAGTTTGCTGTGTCCAGTGTCCATGGAGGTATGTCAGATAACTTGTACTGGGCTATGGAATCAGTGTCTACCCCAAGATTATCTATAATGGGCTCCATGTGAATACCAAATGGGGCAATAGCATTTGGTTTCTGTTGAAAAAGGCGTTTGTATTGGGGGTTAAAAACTACTCGATGAGTAGGGTTAAAAGGATTGGATTTCAATTTTAAAAAGTATTGAAGAGATAGTTTTTCCCTTCTGTAATATAGAGAAGGTTCATTACCCTCTGCGTAGAGGCTGTTAACAGGAGATGTTCTAAAGGCGCCTAGGGCAAGCCTTAAACATTGGTTTTGTATTGGATCTAGCAGCTGAAGATAGGATTTACTGGCTGATCCATACACCATAGAACCATAATCAAGTTTTGATCGAATAAGGGATCGATATAGCCTTAGCAGGACCTTCTTATCGGCTCCCCAATCCGAGTGTGCAATAACTCTAAGAATATTCATTGCTTTTTGGCATTTCTTTTTAAGAGATTTAATATGAGGTAAGAAAGAAAGCTTTTTGTCAAAAATGACTCCAAGAAATTTGAACTCTGGCACAACTTCTAGTTTAGTATTGCCTAGAGTCAGATCGGGGTCTGGATGCAATCTACAAAGATTGCAAAAATGAATACATTTGGTTTTCGTTTTGGAAAACTTGAACCCATTTTCATCTGACCATATTTGTAATTTATTAAGGCATTGCTGTAGTTGGCGTTCAATAATATCCATGTTTCTGGAACAGAAACAAATAACAAAGTCGTCTACATAAAGGGAGCAGTCCACTCCAGGGTTTATAGCTTTAACAATGCTATTTATCTTAATGCTAAAAAGTGTAACAGACAAAATACACCCCTGGGGAACCCCCATTTCCTGCTCGCGAGCACCTGACAAGGTGTTCCCAACACGAACGCGGAAGAGCCGTTCATCCAGGAATGCTGCAATGAATATAGGAAGGCGGCCTCTGAGGCCAAAATCATGTAAATCTTTAAGTATACCATGTTTCCAAGTGGTATCATATGCACTTTCCAAGTCAAAAAACACAGATACTACATGCTGCTTTTTAATAAAAGCTTCTCGAAGATACGTTTCGAACCGAACAAGATGGTCTAACGTACTTCGTTGTCGGCGGAAGCCACTTTGAACAGATACAATAAGGTTGTTCGATTCAAGAAACCAAACAAGCCTATCGTTAACCATCCGTTCGAGAGTTTTACAGATGCAACTTGTCAAGGCAATCGGTCGATAGCTGTTTGGATCTTTTGCATCCTTTCCTGGTTTTGCAATTGGAATGACCAAAGCCTCTCGCCAGCTGGATGGAAATTCACCAGTCTGCCAAACATTATTAAAAATATCGAGTAAAATAGAAAGGGATGAATGTGGTAAGTGCTTGAGGAATTGATAGTGAATTTGGTCCTGACCTGGAGAAGTGTCATGTGATTTCTTCAAGGCGGATTGAAGTTCTTTAAGAGTAAAGAGTTTGTTGTAATGCTCTTCATTTTTAGAAGTAAAATTGAGCTTTGTTTTCTCCGCTCTTGTTTTAAAGGTCTGAAATTTTTTAGAGTAGTTCTCAGCAGAGGATTTCATCGAGAAAGTCTCTGCCAAGGTATCTGCTATGTCCTGAGGGTTATCTATTTCTTGATTGTTTGAAGTCAGTCGTTAAGGTTTTCTTGTGTTGGTCTCAGGTTAAATTTCCTGAGAGACGCCTTTCGTTCCCTAACGGCTTCCTTACATTCAGAAGTGAACCAAGGTTTATCTGGACGTTTGGGATTTGTCGAGGTCTGAGGTATAGACTGTTTGGCTGCATCAAACAATAAAGAAGAAAAAAGGAAGGAAGGGTCCTCACAGTCCTCAAATGCATGGTGAACAATATTCCGTTCACAAAGCATCTGGAATTTACTCCAGTTTGCTTTGGACAACTTCCATTTTTGAGGACGATCAAGGACTGAAGGTTTATTTTCATTTAAAATAATAGGGAAGTGATCACTTCCACAAGTGTCTTCTAAACATTTCCATGAAAAATCAGGGAGAAGTACTGGACTGCAAAAAGAAAGGTCAATAGAAGAATATGATCCTGAAGCTGGATGCAAATATGTTTTTGCACTTGGATCGTTCAGGAACGAAAGAGAATTTACAGACATAAAATTCTCTATTTGATCACCACGGCGGTTTGTATCTGTACAACCCCATATGGTGTTATGTGCATTAAAATCACCAACAAGTACAAATGGTTGAGGTAGTTGAGATATCAAATCATCAAGACTACCTTGGTGTATAGGTTTATTTGGTGGAAGATACAAAGAGCACAGGGTAATAGTGTTATGTAAAGATAATCTCACAGCTACAGCTTGAAGGGAAGTATCAAGCTGTATGTGCTTGTGAGGAACATTATTATTAACAATGACAGATACTCCACCTTGGGCTTTGTTGCCTTCAGTGTAAATCTTGTTATAGATAGAATGAAATTTGAGGGAGATAGTGTCATCCTCTTTCAAGAATGTCTCTTGAAGACAAAGTGCAGCAGGTTTGTGATTATCAATCAGAAGTGACAACTCATCAAAGTTGGCCTTCAGACCTCGACAGTTCCATTGGATAATTGGATTAGCCATTGCGCCAAAAAGTAAAATTAAAAAAGTATAAAAAAGCATTCTATAATTCATTGCAGCAGATTAAAAAGTTAAGAAGCAGGTGACTTGGGGTCCTTGGTATTTGGTTTTTTACCCCAATCATCCAAAGAACCCCCCCATATGGACTGCTCGACATCTGAAGAGTCGCCTTCAAGGACCTCTTCAGTGTCCATTGCATCCAGAACTTCAAAATTGTTAGAAGTTGCAATGGGGGTTCTTGCGACAGAACTTGTCGCAGCACCTGAGTGTTCATCATTTGAACAAATAGATTTATGTTTTTGAAGGTTTTTCCTTTCTTTCTTAGAAAGAGAAGGGTTTGCCTTTGATCCAGAAGATGGACCATTGGAAGAAGAACTAGATTTTTGTTGTTGTTTAGACTTTGATTCAGAGGCAGGTTGTTTAGCTTTAGTTGTTGATGCAGGTGTTGGTGCAGAAGTATCTTTTGGTGTAGTTGCAGGTTTTGGTGTGGCAGTAGAAGGTTTTGGTGCTGATTGAGGTTTGGGTGCAGAGGTAGATGGTTTGGGTGCAGTTGCAGGTTTTGGTGTAGGAGGTGGTTGTTTTGCTATGTATGATGATAGAAGTGGTGCTGGGACCTTGCCCTTCAGCTCCTCCGCCATTTCTGGAAACTTCCCCAAAAGAAGTTTGAGGAGAAGATCGCAGGTATGGCAGTCTTGCTTCGGGGAGGCTACTGCTGAGTAGCTGTTCCCACTGACAAGTCTTTCCTTGTTTTGCTTTTGTTGCAACACAAGTTTGCGTGCTTCTGCAAAGGAAATGCCTTCCTTGTACTTGATGGTCAGGATATCCTTCTCATCTTTCCAAGTTTGACACTCCTTCGCATAGGCAACGTGACCAGACTTGCAGTTGAAACAGCATGCAGGTGAGGTGCAGTGTTCAGTGCTGTGATCTGCGCCTACAAATGCGCATTTAGCACAAACTGGTGTATTGGTGCATTTTGTGGTGTGGTGACCAAATCGTTGACATTTGAAACAACGAAGAGGGTTAGGAATGTATGTGTCTACTTTTAAGGATTCGAATCCAATTTTAAGTGTAGGTGGAACTGTGGGACATGAGAAAGTGATTATGTATGTGTTAGTGTTTTTCAACACTCCATCTCTTTTGACACTGATGCGTCTGATATCAGTAACAGACTGTGACTTCAAGTTGTCCTTGATGTCGTCAAGAGAGGAGCAGTAATGGAGGTCCTTGCAACGGATGACTCCCTTACATGAGTTGAGTGATGGATGTGGGTATACTTTGACTGCTTGTTTGAATAGTGTTTTATGTTTAAGTATGTTGATGGTTTGTTGCTTTGTGAAGCATTCAATGAGGATAGTGCTATTTTTGAGTTTTTTGACTGATTTTGGTGTACCGAGAATACTTTTGATTGTTTTCTCGATAACAAATGGTGATGTGTGAGTAATTGGTTTGACTGAATCTTCTGCTTCAACCACAATAAATCGTGGAAAATTTAGTGGTGACGGAGAAGATTCTGCCTCTGAATCACTGTCAGAAAGGGTACGCTTGGCAGCTTTTTTATGGGATTCCATATTAGTTTAAAAAGTTCACCATCCTTGGTCCCCGCCCACCATGGAGCCCAACAAGGGGACTTAATCTGGGGAAACCCATCGCAGATCAAGTCAGGGTTACAAGGATGGTATACTCAGGGTGAAAGGGCTAGACTGGACAAATGTGTCCCAAAAGATGTCATTCCAAGCAAGCGACATAAATTTGGGATGGTACAGAATGTCAATCAAACACCAAATCTTTCATCTGATTGACCCATGGGCCACCGTCATGGGGTACTAAAGGTAAAGAAATTTCAAATAAATTTGAAAATATGTCGTATGGTGGAAGATTGATGAAAAAACAAGTTGCCCATGACAAGGCATGACCAGCCGATTGATCAGGTCGGGCCTTCCTGACCTCTCGTTTAGCCCAAATTCAGGCCAAAGTGGTGTATTGAAAAAACAGGGTATTAACTAGCCTAACCCTGGATTCTCTCAACCACCAGGATCCCTGCATCAGGCGACACGAGTCGCAGCCCACGGCAAACGGGCAGGCACTTGGTGGGGTTCTACCACTCAGCAGCGCAGTGGCAGAACAATTTCTAATACCCCGCCCTGCCATGGGGGGTCATAATGCATGAGAAAGTACCAACTGGATAATCATAATGCATGAGAAAGTACCAACTGGATAATCATAATGCATGAGAAAGTACCAACTGGATAATCATAATGCATGAGAAAGTACCCACTGGATAATCATAATGCATAAGAAAGTACCAACTGGATAGTCATAATGCATGAGAAAGTACCAACTGGATAGTCATAATACATGAGAAAGTACAAACTGGATAGTCAATATGCATGAGAATGTACCAACTGGATAATCATAATGAATGAGAAAGTACCAACTGGATAGTCAAAATGCATGAGAAAGTACCAACTGGATAGTCATAATGCATAAAAATGTACCCACTGGATAATCATAATACATGAGAAAGTACCTACTGGATAGTCATAATGCATGAGAAAGTACCCACTGGATAATCATAATGCATGAGAAAGTACAAACTGGATAGTCAATATGCATGAGAAAGTACCAACTGGATAGTCAATATGCATGAGAATGTACCAACCGGATAATCATAATGCATGAGAATGTACCAACTGGATAATCACAATGCATAAGAAAGTACCCACTGGATAATCATAATGCATGAGAAAGTACAAACTGGATAATCATAATGCATGAGAAAGTACAAACTGGATAATCATAATGTATGAGAAAGTACCAACTGGATGATCATAATGCATAAGAAAGTACCCACTGGATAATCATAATGCATGAGAAAGTACAAACTGGATAGTCATAATGCATGAGAAAGTACCTACTGGATAATCATAATGCATGAGAATGTACCCACTGGATAATCATAATACATGAGAAAGTACCAACTGGATAATCATAATACATGAGAAAGTACCAACTGGATAGTCATAATACATGAGAAAGTACAAACTGGATAGTCAATATGCATGAGAAAGTACAAACTGGATAATCATAATGCATGAGAATGTACCCACTGGATAATCATAATACATGAGAAAGTACAAACTGGATAATCATAATGGATGAGAAAGTACAAACTGGATAGTCAATATGCATGAGAAAGTACCTACTGGATAGTCATAATACATGAGAAAGTCTCCACTGGATAGTCATAATGCATGAGAATGTACCCACTGGATGATCATAATGCATGAGAATGTACCCACTGGATAATCATAATGCATGAGAAAGTACCAACTGGATAATCATAATACATGAGAAAGTACCAACTGGATAGTCATAATACATGAGAAAGTACCCACTGGATAGTCATAATACATGAGAAAGTACCAACTGGATAATCATAATACATGAGAAAGTACCAACTGGATAGTCATAATACATGAGAAAGTACCAACTGGATAATCATAATACATGAGAAAGTACCAACTGGATAGTCATAATACATGAGAAAGTACCCACTGGATAGTCATAATGCATGAGAAAGTACCAACTGGATAATCATAATACATGAGAAAGTACCAACTGGATAATCATAATACATGAGAAAGTACCAACTGGATAGTCATAATGCATGAGATAGTACCCACTGGATAATCATAATGCATGAGATAGTACCCACTGGATAATCATAATGCATGAGAAAGTACCCACTGGATGATCATAATACATGAGAAAGTACCCACTGGATGATCATAATGCATGAGAATGTACCCACTGGATAATCATAATGCATTAGAAAGTACCATATGGATAATCATAATACATGAGAAAGTACCAACTGGATAGTCATAATACATGAGAAAGTACCAACTGGATAATCATAATACATGAGAAAGTACCCACTGGATAGTCATAATACATGAGAAAAGACCCACTGGATAGTCATAATCCATGAGAAAGTACCAACTGGATAATCATAATACATGAGAAAGTACCAACTGGATAGTCATAATACATGAGAAAGTACCAACTGGATAATCATAATACATGAGAAAGTACCCACTGGATAGTCATAATACATGAGAAAGTACCAACTGGATAATCATAATACATGAGAAAGTACCCACTGGATAGTCATAATACATGAGAAAAGACCCACTGGATAGTCATAATGCATGAAAATGTACCAACCGGATAATCATAATGCATGAGAAAGTACCCACTGGATAGTCATAATACATGAGAAAGTACCAACTGGATAGTCATAATGCATGAGAAAGTACCAACTGGATAGTCATAATACATGAGAAAGTACCAACTGGATAGTCATAATCCATAAGAAAGTCTCATGAGGATAATTATACTGCAGTATGAGGTACCATATAGTTTACCAAATGCAGTGTGAAAAACCATTTGAAAAATTACCAGATGCTTTATGAAGTACTTACTGTACCATGTGGATTATCAGATATAAGCTTTATGAAGTACACCATAGATTACAAGATGCTTTATGAAGTACAAAGTGATTCATTGGATGTATTATGAAGTGCAGTGTGGATTATCAGATGCTTTATGAAGTACCTTGTGGATATCCATAGATTCCATAATGAACTAAACCTTTACCTTTTGGACTGAGATGTATTAAAGAATGTCAAAAGTGACTATCTTAAAAGTTAAGCTCATGGAAGATTATGTGATCAATGTTTACGATATAAAATAAATTGCAAATGGCAGTGCCCATGAATGAGTAGGTATTTTTACATTTTTTCAGCAGATTACTGTTGTTTTCCACTAATCTATGTTCGCACATATTCCATCTTTTTGACATTTTTTTGTAAACATTGGTCACATGATCACCCTGTCTGATGGACCTCATACCTTCTTCCTGCACCTTATCTCTTTCTTTTGCGAGAGCTTGCCTTTGAAGTTTTCTTCTCTGCTTTCTCATTAGAGCCTTCTTTTGTTTGTGACTGAAAAGATAAATTATAGATGCCTTTGTTAGAAACCTCAAAACGTCTAGAGAAAAGTTATATAACCCTTTTCCAAACAATAACGACATTTGACTACTTTGTTGCAGACAACTTTAGAAAACATTGTTCCCGTACTGGAGTTATCGAGGCATTCTGCGTGTATAAACACAGGAACCAGCCCTGTAATGACCCATATCTTTCGCAGTTTGCACGCAACCTAGTTCGTATCCAAATGACTGTCACTTATCGGTTTAAAGTTTAATCACTTCATATGACTTGTGCGGCAACAGTCATGTTTGCGCTGCATGTGTGAAGTTGCTCTGACACTTATCCCTGAAATTGGTGTGTAAATGTAACAGTTTGACGTGAATGCATGATCGGAGACAATGTGAAAATAAGATGACAATTATCAAACACTGTCGGGTGTTGAAAATTAAAGACGGTGAATAACATACCTATTTTAGGTATGTTGCTCGTTCATCAAAATGAAGCATTTACTACAAAGTTGGCGAGATGCGTTCTCTTTCTAAACTGACTGATTTCGCAATTTATTGCCAATTGAAAAAAAATAGAAAAAAAATAGATCTTTTATTTTAACATTGGTTTCTGTCAATTCCAAAGCTTGTTTATTTTTTTTTATAAATCCGCTCAGTTCAATTCATGAGTTATGTGTTTTATGTTTTTTTTGTACAATTTAGAGGTATTTTCAGACAACCCTTATGGTATCTTTAAAATACATTTATATTAAATGCAAAATAATGAAGCATGGGGGACCATTCTTGCTTGTCTGTTATCAGGTGTTATACAGTTTAACATCAACTCATTATTGACAACGAATTATTTCTTTTGTAAAACTATTTAATTAGCACATTGGAAAAGCCAAAGACTTCCCAATTAAATAGTAGTTTATGATCAGATAAATAAAGTAATGAGCTGCTATACATAGATTTAACACATTATAATGAACAAAAAGCTTTCTTACTACTCATTTCAAATAACTACCGTCAAGCCTTTAATTTAAAATTGGCTCCACTTTTTGCTCCACTTTCTCAAATTGTGTGAAACACATTATAAAATGAATTGAACAGGTCTTTCTTTAATTGATTAATGTGATTGTTTTTTATTTGGTTCCCAACCAATTATGAAATGATTTGAACAGTTTTTACTTTTAATCAAATTATTGACCACTTTAAAGAAACCTCCAGAACTTTTACTCTAGTAAACTTTTAACTGAAACACTCACACTTAATACTCTTTACTGAACTTGTTCTAAAATTACCAGAGAGTTCTATGCAACATTTGAAAAGTTATCAGAAATATTGGAACAATTGACAAAAAGGTGCTGAACCAATCTGTGCACATGTTGTTCAAGTCAAGAGCTGATCTACCACACTAGAATTTGCAATTAAAAACATTGAAGCAATTTAAAGAGACTCTCAGATATCTGTGCTTTGGGGGTAATAATCGTTTAAAAAATTTATATTTACAATATTCTTGACACTAAGCCTAGGATCATTTTCAATTTCTTTACTTATGCAGGTTACTAAAACCCTGTGTTTTCCATATCAAAAGAATGTGAAGTGAGCCTTCGCGTCTGTCTGTTCTTCATAGGGAAAGCCGGTATATAAATAAAAGGAGGAATGCTTTCTTGCGTGCCTTGTTATCATATCCCAGACAGACACGATAGTAACATTACTTCTAGGTACGTTGGTGCCGGTGTACGAATATGAGACGATATGTTCAAAACACAGTTTTCAGATCATGAGTACAAAATATAAATATCAAACATAACTCGTAAATGAAGATTTGGTAACCTTGTTCCAAAATCACCTCATAATTCTTTCTCCCAACCAATTGCCTCTTTGCTAACGATACTTTTATTTTTATTTTTGCTACATGCGAGTTCATCTAAGAGATTAAATCGGGTTCCCATCTAAATCTACACAAATATTGATGACGTATTTCTCAAAACATTGGTAAAAGACCAAAGCAGCTGACATAATTCGAAGTAAACAAAGTGAAAAGAGATCAATTTTAACGTCGCAGTTTATTCAGCTTTATTAGTGCAGGTAGTTAAAATTGTACAGTTTTTGGTTAATTCATTTTCATTCTGTTTCCACACATATTATGTAGATGAAAAAGTCGACACTATTAATGATTAAAAGATATAGATGACCTGGCGATCAATCCATTCTTTTTTCGGAACATGCTGCCCAACGTATTTGGGTTTATTTAAAAAAAATTGTCTCATGTAAAAATCTTTAGAATAGATGTTGTTTGGACATTGATACAGAATTATAGTCTTAAATCCTCCAAGAAAGTTGAGGGCATAATTATTATTTGCGTTTATTAGATTAGATTAGAGTCATTAACTGACATCCTATTCGTCAGTGCCATACCTACATTTTTCAGTTCTGGAACGGCTTTCCTGGATGCAACAGTACTAGGCTAGGGCTCTATAAGGTGACTTGCCAAAGGCCACTCCTATGAAACCAGAGGTCTCGATGGGGCTTGAATTCGGGACCCCCATGTTCTGAGTCTAACACCTTAACCACTGAGCCATGCAGGACCCAGGGTTTCTTCCTGATTAATGTACAGGACTCATTTATGAGTATTATCATACATGTTTCCTGGTTTCCTACCAGTACTAGGCTGGGAAATGTGCATTGACCATGGACACTCCATGGTGAAATGGTTGGCCGCCATCGGGGATCAAACCCGGGATGACCGGTCTCTGGTCCCCCTAGTCTCAATAATGATCCGTGAACGAAGCTTTTTTCGTCATTTGGACATTTAGCAATAGCCTTCGAGACCAGTTATCTGGACTATGGTCCCCCACGCTAACCACTAAACCACCGCAGGTTTATATGCTTATCCTTTTTCACAAAATTGAAATAAAAGATTTGTAAATGTTTTTCAGTCTGAAATTTGAAGATTAAGGTTTTTGATGTGGTCTTTGTTGTATATTTCCAGGGTTTTCCTTAAGAGGCCACTAGAGGCAGATTTGAGTGCCTCAAATACTTTTATGGCTAGTCTCAATAATGATCTGTGAACGAAGCTTTTTTCATCATTTGGACATTTATCGTGCTTAGAAGGCATCAGTCAAAATAGCAATAGCCTTCGAGACCAGTTATCTGGACTATTTTCTGGCCTGCTCAAATTTGCCAGATGGTAAAAGAAACGTTACTTAAAGGGGTAAAATTCATTTCTACCCACTGGTCCCCAAGCACCTGTGCCACCTAAACAGTTGTTCTGGCCTTCAACTCCATTCCTTAAGGAAAACCCTGTTTGATGGCAGAAGTTGAGTGAGCTCTAGCATTATACTAGTCAAACTAATTTGATGCGATTGGGAAATAATAAGAAAATTTTGCAACGAACAACAGAGTTCGCGATAAAGCTGTCCGCATATCTTTTTTCGCAACGAAACGGGATGGGAGGAAACATAGCCAAAATAATTTGACGTGAAGATTGCTTTCTATTTATTGATGGGGCAATCTAATGTCAAAATTTCGAACGATCCAAATAATGTCAGATTTTTTTTTATTCATATTTTCGGATTTAAAGCACAAATAGCCATCCAAAGTCAATTGATAAGACAAGATATGTAAAATAAACTTATATACCACCAAACAATGGCATCAATTGCCGTTTAACAATGAAAAAACCGCTCAGTAGGTTTTCCCATTCCAGTGCGCTTTTACAGTAAAGAATTATCGGGAGCAAAAAGTCAACATCTTACATTAATTAAACCAATCTTACAAAGTTTAAATGCAGAATACAGACATGTTAAGTGCATGCATTGATTATAAAAGGATTAATTCACAACTGTGAGTAAAATAATTTGATAATTTTCAATAATAATGGCAATATGGGGCTTCAAACGCTGGAACAAAATTTGTGTTGCATTTATCCTCCATTAAATGAATCGTTCAAAAGTTTGACGTGATGGGAGATATTGCCTGATACAAACATTTTGTCAATATTTTCCAATTGCAAAATACTTAGAACTTTTTTGTATTGGGCAATAATTCCCATTACATCAAACTTTTAAGTGATTCTTCTTATGGTGGCCACCTTTGATGAAATTTTTTACTGCGACTTTGAGCACCCATATTTCCATTATTACATTAAATGAATAATGACCATTAGTCACAGTTATAAATTAATCCTTTTTAATAAATCACATAACATGTCGGTGATCCGCGTATTTTGTTTGTAAGAACAGTTTGATTAACACTGATCCGCGTATTTTGTTTGTAAGAACAGTTTGATTAACACTGATCTGCGTATTTTGTTTGTAAGAACAGTTTGATTAACACTGATCCGCGTATTTTGTTTGTAAGAACAGTTTGAATAACACTAGTTGACAATTTTGTGCTTGCGATAAACTTTCTTTGCTCATGCGCAGTGAATGTGGAAAACCTATTTAGGTTTTTTTTAATTGTTAAACTCTCTACCTCTGCACCATTGTCGCCCTCAATGTCACATACAGGACTCAGTCTTGAGTTTTTTGTAGTATATGTTCATTGGATGTCCTACCTGGTACCCAGTACAAGGCTAGGAAATGTGTCTTGCCCAAGGATACAATGGTGAAATAGATGGCCGCCATCAGGGATTGAACCCAGGTTGATATCATAAAATAGTTGCAATAACACTCCTACCATATATCCACACACCTACTCACTTCACTAAAGATATGCATCCACACTTCCTCAAGCAAATCAAAGTAAATTCTGACTTCCATATGATTTCTTTCTTCCTCTGGAATCAGCTGTCTTCTGAAATGGTGAGTAGTCGATGATTGGACCGGATAACCAAACTGGATGGTTGGCGCAGTAGATCTGAATGACTTCAGATCTAAGTGTTAAAGACAGGTGCTGGTATCATAGAATATTTATGACACAATCCACACATGCAAGAATATGTTCATTACAAAGACTTAAGCAGGAGATTTTTCATGTAAAGTGATATCAAGGTAAATCCATGATCACCACAAACTTTTCTTTTACCCTTACATTGTCTGACTATGAAAGCATCTGCCAACTGAAAATGCGAGCCTTTCTTATTTGTACAAGTAAAAGAGAAAATAACCAGTGCTAGGTTTGAAGCCATTTTTTTTTCATTTTTGTATCATACAAGCTTGTTTTGATTTTGTATGTTGCAGGGTGTAGTAGAGGATCAGTTTGGGTAGGGCGTGTGTAGACGATTCCCATTTTAGATGGTGTACTGAAGATGATAACTGGCTGTAAACAACACTATATTCAGGTAAATTCCAGTCCAAAGGGTTTTATCTGTAAGATATCTCTCTAGTATCTGGATTTTGTAAAGTTGTGTAACATTCTCACAACATTTAGGGAAACTGATACAAAAGATTTTCTTAAAGGGAATGACATTTCGGTTGTCAAATACCTTTTTAGGTTTAATAAGGTTTTAAAGATCTTTCCTTTATTTATTGGCAAATGACCAATAAATCTGACATTCTCATGCTTAATATCTATTCCAAGGTTCTTCTGGAAGTAACAGATTAGAGATTAGAGATTGACATGTATTGAAAAAACCATTGTAGAACTGATTGTGAACGTAAGATCTAAATCTCTCATGGGAACCAGTATAACCCCATAGAGGATATATATATATATATTTATGAATATTGGCTTCTTTTTTACCTCTGGATCATTGTAGAAGGGAGCAGACGAAGGGCATGAAGCTTGAAACTAGGGGAGGTAATTCATGTTGAACCAAGCATCTAACCTGGCAGATGGGAAACTGCCAGTGTTTGTGTTCCCAACCCACCTGACATTTTACTCAGATGACCAGTCATCTCATAAACAGGTGTTGACCCTCTACAATCCGTATGATTGCCCACTCAAGTTTAAAGGTAAGAACAATCAAAAAAGGTGTATTCAATCAGGGATTTTTATCATCGTGAATAATTTTTAATAGAGAGGTTTCTGGTTTGTGCACGCCATTAAAATGCCACAATATCTTTTGTCTAAGGGTCATTGTTTGTAGGTATTTAAGCATTTAGAATGTGTATGAACTTATCTAAAATTGGAGAGAACAAAATATGTCTTTCTAAATTAAGTATTTGGCAAATTTTATCAAAATTTTGTCTTTTACAGTATTGATAATGTTTTATGATGAGCAATTACGGCCTGAATGAACTTTTATAAGAACATGAAAATTGACAAGAGACTTAACACTTTGTTTCAGTGTTGTGCACCTCACCAAGAAAGTATACTTTGGTTGAAGCAGAAGGCATCATAAGATCAAGGTGTTGTGTTGATGTGTAAGTTTTTTGACTCAATCTATAATGCTATGGGTTTGTACATGGATTTAATTGTTCACGAAAAATCTTATTTTAACTGATTATCTCTTTGATTGTCTTGCACTCAGATAACCAAGTAAAGGTTTAGGTTTATAAATATAGTCTGATAGATTAATGAACATAGATTAATGAACATAGTTAAGGGAAGGTTTTTGGATCTGCCTTTCCGCAGTCTGATATGTTCATAAACATGGTAAAAGGGAGGTTTTGGGATCTGTCATCTGTCTGTGTATGGTTGGATAGGTTTATGAACATGGTTAAAGGAAGGTTTTGGGATCTGTCTTTCCATGGTCTGATTTGTTCATAAACATGGTAAAAGGGAGGTTTTGGGATCTGCCTGTCCATGGTCTGATATGTTCATAAACATGGTAAAAGGGAGGTTTTGGGATCTGTCATCTGTCTGTGTATGGTTGGATAGGGTTATGAACATGGTTAAAGGAAGGTTTTGGGATCTGTCATCTGTCTGTGTATGGTTGGATAGGGTTATGAACATGGTTAAAGGAAGGTTTTGGGATCTGTCTTTCCATGGTCTGATTTGTTCATAAACATGGTAAAAGGGAGGTTTTGGGATCTGCCTGTCCACAGTCTGATATGTTCATAAACATGGTAAAAGGGAGGTTTTGGGATCTGCCTGTCCACAGTCTGATATGTTCATAAACATGGTAAAAGGGAGGTTTTGGGATCTGTCATCTGTCTGTGTATGGTTGGATAGGGTTATGAACATGGTTAAAGGAAGGTTTTGGGATCTGCCTGTCCATGGTCTGATATGTTCATAAACACGGTAAAAGGGAGGTTTTGGGATCTGTCATCTGTCTGTGTATGGTTGGATAGGGTTATGAACATGGTTAAAGGAAGGTTTTGGGATCTGTCTGTCCATGGTCTGATATGTTCATAAACATGGTAAAAGGGAGGTTTTGGGATCTGTCATCTGTCTGTGTATGGTTTGATAGGTTTATGAACATGGTTAAAGGAAGGGTTTGAGATCTGTCTGTCCATGGTCTGATAACATGGTAGAATACCCATATTCAGTCATTTTGAAACTCATTCTTTCATTAGATTACTTTATTATACATCATTCGATGCCGGAACTATTTGGTTCAAAGCAAATAGTTTTGGACACATCTGATGTATACCAAAAAGGCCCAATGTAATGGGACAAAAGAATGAGTTTCATTATGGAATAATGGGTATTCTACCTTAAGGGAACGTCTTGGGATCTGTCTTCTGCCTGTCCATGGTTTGATAGGGTTATGAACTTGGTTAAAGGAAGGTTGAAGGATCTACCTGTCCATGGTTTGATAGGGTTATGAACTTGGTTAAAGGAAGGTTGAAGGATCTACCTTCTGCCTGTCCATGGTTTGATAGGGTTATGAACTTGGTTAAAGGAAGGTTGAAGGATCTTCCTGTCCATGGTTTGATAGGGTTATGAACTTGGTTAAAGGAAGGTTGAAGGATCTGCCTGTCCATGGTTTGATAGGGTTATGAACTTGGTTAAAGGAAGGTTGAAGGATCTGTCTTCTGCCTGTCCATGGTTTGATAGGGTTATGAACTTGGTTAAAGGAAGGTTGAAGGATCTGCCTGTCCATGGTTTGATAGGGTTATGAACTTGGTTAAAGGAAGGTTGAAGGATCTACCTACTGCCTGTCCATGGTTTGATAGGGTTATGAACTTGGTTAAAGGAAGGTTGAAGGATCTACCTGTCCATGGTTTGATAGGGTTATGACATAACATAATTTTACATACAATAGGTGAAACATAAGAAAAAGAAAATAATTTACCAAGAGAAACAGTCCAATATATATAAGGAAATGTATAAATATAGTAAATAAGCTTAACATCTAATCTGTATTGGAAGTACTTCTAAATTTAAATGCACTTATGATATATTTAGCGACACTAAGGATGGTGCATTGTGATATCGAGTTCATGATATGTTCAAGCTTTCATAAATCTACAAAAACATGGTTTAAGGTGGCAACAGCTTATTTCACGATAATATGGACAAACTAGTAAGAAATGATGTGAATCTTCAATTGCTTCCAGATTACACTATGTACGCATGCAACTATTTTGATCGTGGTTCTGATATCTTCCAGTTTCGATTCTGAGGTTATAAGAGTACACTCGAAATTTCGAAAGTGCTACTATAAATTAAGAATCGATGTCTCATGTAAGATATCTATTCGTATTGAATTCGTGCTTGGATAAACAATATGAAGAGAGCCATCCTGAGTTATTAATATTAGCATACCATGTTTGTTTAATAACATCTAGTATTCGCTCTTTGATCAAAGAGAAATTAATGTTCATAAGACTTTGTGTTGTCCATACATTTGAAAAATCTATACTTTCTCTAAGGAGTGTTTAAATGTGATGTGCCTAATTTAATTCGTTATATGAAAGTCTGGAATCTGCATTATCTGCTATGATAGGTTATGTTTTACCTGTTTAGAACTATGAAAGAATTAGATTTGGCTTGAAGATCAGGCTAAAGGAAATTTACCAACTTTGGACTGAAATTGGCATGAACATTGATGTACCAGGTTATAATAGATTTGATTCTTTACTACAGGGTTGTGAGACATGGCGATATTTGTATAAATAATGAAGGGGTGACTGATAAGTTCAGAATACAAGTAACAGAGCATGGACAGAGAAAAATTCTAGGTAACAGTTTACGTTTTTAAAACTCATGTCTATTAACAAGAGATCAATTAAAGCTCCTTAATGAAAGAATACACTTATGGATATATTGATTGCTTTCTCATTTATAAGACCATGAAATATCCAATGTCATGGTTTCTGCCATGAAGTGTAAATCCAGCACACTGTCTAAAGACAACTCTAATTGTATACATGTTTAGAAAGCCCATTTTGCCCATTCCTGACTCTTAGTGCATTCAAACTTCATATATCTTTTTCATGAACATTGGTTTGAATATCTATAAAATGACATAAAGGTAAGGGATATCATGATACTGACATTTGGAAACGTAAAGATGACCTTGATACTTACACTTTGAAAGTTAGAGATGACCTTGATACTGACATTTTGAAATGTAGAGATGACCTTGATACTGACATTCTGAAATGTAGAGATGACCTTGATACTGACATTTCGAAACCTACAGATGACCTTGATACTGACGTTTTGAAACCTAGAAATGACCTTGATACTGACATTTTGAAACCTAGAAATTACCTTGATACTGACATTTTGAAAGTTACAGATGACCTTGATACTGACATTTTGAAAGTTAAAGATGACCTTGATACTGACATTTTGAAACCTGCAAATGACCTTGATACTGATGTTTTGAAACCTAGAAAAGACCTTGATACTGACATTTTGAAACCTAGAAATGACCTTGATACTGACATTTTGAAAGTTAGGGATACCCTTGATACTGACATTTTGAAATGTAGAGAAGACCTTCATACTGACATTTTGAAAGCTACAGATGACCTTGATACTGACATTTTGAAACCCAGAAATGACCTTGATACTGACATTTTGATACTTAGAAATGACCTTGATACATTTCGAAAGTTAGAGATGACATTGATATCAACATTTTGAAAGTTAGAGATGACCTTGATACTGACTTTTTGAAAGTAAGAGATGACCTTGATAGTGACCTTTTGAAAGTTACAGATGACCTTGATACTGACCTTTTGAAAGTAAGAGATGAACTTGATACTGACTTTTTGAAATGTAGAGATGACCTTGATACTGACATTTTGAAACCTACAAATGACCTTGATACTGATATTTTGAAACCTAGAAAAGACCTTGATACTGACATTTTGAAACCTAGAAATGACCTTGATACTGACATTTTGAAAGTTAGGGATACCCTTGATACTGACATTTTGAAATGTAGAGAAGACCTTGATACTGACATTTTGAAAGCTACAGATGACCTTGATACTGACTTTTTGAAAGTAAGATATGACCTTGATACTGACGTTTTGAAACCTAGAAATGACCTTGATACACTGCAGACTCATTATACCGCGACTCGTTATACCGCGATACTCATTATAACGCGGGTCTCCTATGGCTCCCAAAATTTCAAGCACATTAGGGCTTAAACAATAGCCTAAATCTCCCCCTTTCTGCAAAATGACGCGGTCGGCATCCTCAATAGAAAGTCTACCTACAAATTGCACTCCGAAGGCGTGAAAATCAATAACTCCCTGGGTAATCCCCATCGTTTGTCACGGTCTTTTAAACAAAGCGCGTGGCCTTTATACGTACACAATCCGTGACCCGAGGGAAGATTTAAATCTATGTGTACATAGTGTTGATTAATTACATAATATCATTAGTTTGTACACGCTTATTCAGGGGAGTGTTTTACACCTAGTTTAAATGGTAAAGCATTAGGTACACATGCTGGGAGAACTGTCGATAAAATTTACACACTCCTTACTTGAAGTTTAAATCTATAAATAGAACATGGGTTAACTGAATCCACCCTCCTTTTTCTGTAGTGTGTATTTAAACTGCACGTGCCTCTATCAATGATCCTTAACTTGAATCGTAATGAAACAAATAAAAAGGAATATATAGTTAAACATGTAAGTTTTGATTATGTTTTTTATTTGCTTTTCTTTTATTCACAATAAATTCAATGATAAGTCCGTAACTCAACACAATCTTGAAATATGAATAGACTACTTCTTGAATCTTATTGTTTCTTAAGTGGTTATGGTCTGGCATATAGCGCGTAAGGGACCCCGCGTTATATTTGTCAACCCCACTATTAACGCGGATCTAGCATCATGGCTCCCGACGACCGCGTTATAATGAGTCTGCAGTGTACTGACATTTTGAAACCTATAAATTACCTTGATACTGACATTTTGAAAGCTACAGATGACCTTGATACTGACTTTTTGAAAGTAAGAGATGACCTTGATACTGACGTTTTGAAACCTAGAAATGACCTTGATACTGACATTTTGAAACCTATAAATTACCTTGATACTGACATTTTGAAAGTTAGAGATGACCTTGATACTGACATTTTGAAAGTTAGAGATTACCTTGATACTGAACTTTTGAAAGTAAGAGATGACCTTGATAGTGACCTTTTGAAAGTTAGAGATGACCTTGATACTGAACTTTTGAAAGTACAAGATGACCTTGATACTGACCTTTTGAAAGTAAGAGATGACCTTGATACTGAGTTTTTGAAATGTAGAGATGACCTTGATACTGACATTTTGAAACCTGCAAATGACCTTGATACTGACGTTTTGCAACCTAGAAAAGACCTTGATACTGACATTTTGAAACCTAGAAATGACCTTGATACTGACATTTTGAAAGTTAGAGATGACAATGATATCGACATTTTGAAAGTTAGAGAAGACCTTGATACTGACTTTTTGAAAGTAAGAGATGACCTTGATACTGACTCTTTGAAAGTAAGAGATGACCTTAATTCTGACCTTTTGAAAGTTAGAGATGACTTTGATACTGACCTTTTGAAAGTAAGAGGTGACCTTGATACTGACATTTTGAAAGTTAGAAATGACCTTGATACCGACACTTTGAAAGTTAGAGATGACCTTGATACTGACATTTTGAAAGTTACAGATGACCTTGATACTGACATTTTGAAAGTCACTTATGACCTTGATACTGACATTTTGAAAGTTACCGACGACCTTGATACTGACATTTTGAAAGTTACTGATGACCTTGATACTGACATTTTGAAAGTAACAGATGACCTTGATACTGACATTTTGAAAGTTTCAGACGACCTTGATATTGGCATTTTGAAAGTTACAGACGACCTTGATACCGACATTTTGAAAGTAAGAGATGACCTTGATACCCACATTTTGAAATGTAGAGATGACCTTGATACTTACATTTTTAAACCTACAGATGACCTTGATACTGATGTTTTGAAAGTTAGAGATGACCTTGATACCAACATTTTGAAACCTAGAAATGACCTTGGATACTGACACTTTGAAAGTTAGAGATGACCTTGAAAACCGACATTTTGAAAGTAAGAGATGACCTTGATACTGACATTTTGAAAGTTAGAGATGACCTTGATACTGACATTTTGAAATGTAGAGATGACCTTGATACTGATATTTTATGTGAAAAACAAAACAATATGTGAACAGAAATGCGGATCACCACTTTTTACATAATGTGCCCATTACTTCCAGTTCATATACTGTTTAACCTTATCCCATTTAGTTGGAAAATGGGAGTTAAATGTTTGAGATTAAAAATACCTTTGTTTTTTTATTTTTCACTAATCATGCTATTTACCTGGCATAGGAAAATAGGCAATTTTGAGTCGTTAACACGGTGGCCAAATACAATTACATGGAACAACATTTGAACACTAGATTACCAGTAAGTTACCACTATTCCTATTGACACTATTTCAAAGTTATAAACCTCACTTTGACTGCTATGAATAAATGTAGCTTTAATAACTCAAGTGAATGGTAGTTGAAAAATCAGTCCCAAATCACTTTTGATAATAGAATTGAATCAGAGTTGTCATTTCGATTTACAATAGGAAAATAATCAATAAATATCTTATAATTTGCAGACGGGGTTATGAGGGCCACGTTAGATCCACTATGGGACAAGAGCAAAGCATTTGTGGGGGACAAGGCCCCATTAAGCTCTTTGGGTTTAACTATTATTACTGTCTCACTGTTATAAAAGTGAATCGAATGTGTTTCAGAGTGCAAATAGTGATTATTATTTATGTATAGATTCACTATTATGTAGTTGAGGCATTTCCATCTCTGTTGTAAAACAGAAAACTTGAACTGTGGTTTTAAGCATGTGATTACTATCAACTTGCAACTTTCATCTTTCTAAATTATTCAGCATAGGTATTAATTGTCCTCGACATGACACATGCAGCGACGAATATAATCGTTTTATCACTACGAGTGAGTGATACAAGTACATTATTCTATTTTGTTTTAAAACCTGTGTTAAATGTAGGATTAATCAATGAGTATTTTATTATACCATGTAGGAAGAAAGGATGTTAATGCAGTGTTACTGCCGACCAGGGGTCGAGAGTCTAGTCCCAGTAAGGAAGATAAATTCCACACAATGCCTCGCTCAAACCAACCAGTAGACACACCAACCAGTCCTCAATCTACAAAAGGTAACATTAATGCAGATTGAAAAGTCATCTGTAGGGTATAGTGAAGTGTAAAGAAAATGGAATAGTATATTCAAAGATGTTATTGAGAACTCTATTTTAATCTTCCATAAGTATGTAAGGAAAGTACAATGAATTACAGAGACTTGATAAAGGTGGCTTTTAGATATACCATATGAGTGATGTTATTGCTTCATGAAGTGTACATGTGAGTAATACCTGCAGTAATGTTATTGCTTATTAAGCAAGAATTAACTTATTAATATTTACGCTGTTTGTTGTCCATCCTATTCGAACCAGATTTGTTTGACGTAAATGATGTATCTGTCTATGCACATGTGCTGAAAATGGGGTTTTCCAAAGACCCATGTGATGATGCTATCTAGAATTACCAGTTTACTAAGTTTAAACGTTGTTTACAAAATAAACCTGTTAAAACGATCTTAGATTTCTGCGAATTTAATGTTCTAGATCTTCTTTGTATAGTTTAGAGAAGGGTTGGGAAACTGTCAATAATCTAGTTCTATGTTACTTCAGAAATCTTTGTTGTTCTTTTTATGATATAAGACGGTTTATTTCAAAAAGTTAAAGTCTTCATCTCTGAGAGAATCTCTTTAAGATACACCGTATACTATTAAAAAAGATTGCTATTTGCAAAATATTGACGTACATTGGACAAGGAAATAAACCTGAATTACAAAACCATGCAAAAGGCATTGAATAATTTTTAAAGATGTTTGTACACTTATGCCATCAATTTGGCATGCATTCAACTACAATATTTGGAGTGGCTTGATGATCCAACCTTATTAATATTGCATTGCATGATGTGTATAGTATGTGTAATTATTGCCAATGTGACATTACACTTACAGATTACATTTTACATGACTTTGTAAACAATCAGGGTTATTTGCAACTATCAGGTATTTCTCATAGGGTAATATTTCTCAATATTCTCTTAGTATGAGTCTATCAAGTAATATTTGGCGTAATATTATTTGTACTGTATAGCACTTTATATTCGCGGTTGCAATTTTTCGCGTTTTTTCAAGGTTCCTAAAATTACGGTTTTTATGTTTTGAGATGGTTGCAGATAAAAATAAAAACCCCATCACCAAAATACCTGTGCTTATCTTACAGCAAGGATCACACTTTGTTTTATGATAGACATGAGAACCAAATGATTGTAAAAGATACGTGTGATTAAAATGCACTGCTTGAATTCTTTGAAATTTTTTATTTATCTGTCATTGTATTTTATATAAAGTCAACAGGAATGGTTGTAATGGGGAACAAATGTTTAAATGATATGCATAATAGAAATCAGTTTGCAATACAATCATGTCATATGTACTTCTCAACTAATTGTGCCGATTTGTTTGCAATTAAAATCCAATTGATTCATGCCTTGGGCATTGTTTGACACAGGTATAACAATTAACGAATTGATTATGTGATTTCGGAGATATTGTTAGGTGTGTAAAGTGTTACATCTGTCTTATATTCAGATCAAATAAAAGTACTTATACAGTATATGATTAATTATCAAATATTTTAAACCTACCTCTGTATAAAGAGTATGTTTCCTTATTCCCTTCTGTTTGCATTGCAATGTCAAATTTGCACCACTGTGTTTGGTTTCATTTATGGCTTTGCTTAACAATAGGGTATCTAATGTTGATGTTGATTTCAATATCAAAGGCCATGTCTCTGTTTGTAAATTTATTTATATTTTTTAAAACTAAAGGTATCTTTTTAAGTACCCAAATACTGGATTTGAAAACCATTACACAGTCCACCACTTAAATACCCAGTTAAATTGTAACATCGTTATTCAGTAATCACTGTCCTTAGTTTTAGGTAATTTTTATATGTTGTACATTGTCCAATCAGAGAGAAGTAAGTCTAGCAGTGGACCGAGCCTTGTTGTGATACTGGCAGCTGTGATGTGTATTGTGGCGCTCATGTTACCCCAGACAGGGGACACAGAATCCAGGCTGCCAGAATATCTCCATCTCACCGTCAACCAGAAACTCATAGCTGCATATGTCTTAGGTAAGTCGTATCAGAAATAGCGTGGGTAGACAACAAATCCTTTCATACTTGTGTATCATCCTTGTATTTCACCTTTCCCTCAACAAATTCTAAACTGATGAATCTCCTTTGTTTTTAATCATTTCAAATATGAAGACACATATTTACTTTTGTCACTATATATTCACTTTATCAAAGTTTGATATGTCTGTATGAGCTCATTTTTATATGGCTGTTCTTTTATATGACTACCTATATTCACTGAAATGTCTGTAAACATTCACTTCCAATATTTCTGTGCACCGCTACATTCATTTAGATGTGTCCGTTCTTTGATATGTTTTGATATATCCATTACATTACAAAGGATGTTAAGAACATATTATTTATAAATTTCTCCCTTCTGTTTCAGGACTGGTCACAATGCTGATATTACATGTATGACTGGTGTTCACCCTACAGACACAGACTGGTCATCTCAGATAATAACCAATCTAAGGTATCAGATTTCCCTGGAAAAACAACTGCAGTGCTAAAACCGTGTTCCAATCAGCCTGTTAAACAGTCAGTTTTCTGTTTTTGTTTTAGTGTTATTTGGTGTAATAGAAGATCCACTCCGTCAAACAGTGGTGTGTGACTGGTTTTGAATAAGGTCAGCAACATATGGCACTTTTACTTTATGAAATATACAACTTATTTTGGAGAAGGTGTAAAAATCTATTTGGCGAAAGGAGTAATTGCCTGTTGTGAGTAATTTTATCTTTTATTATGGTTCATCTTCTACTACAGGTGTGTTCAAACTAGTATTTGTGAGAAATGGGTTCAGTTACAAGCAATTGTATTTGTGATATCTTATTGATGTATGGACTGTTTTTTATCATCTCATTCATACAGTGAGTATATGTGAGTAAGGGACACAATAGTAATGCTCAAATACAGAAAGAGTGTATTTGTACAATACTAAGTCCTTCACATTGGACATCAGTATGCTAATTGTGAATATTATGCACTATAGGTTTTCTGTTTTTGAATATGCTCAAAAACTATTAGAAAACTACTGTTGATTATTAAAGTACATGTATCATGATTGATCAAGATACTGGAATCTACTATTCCACTTCAATCATTTGAACATTTTGCTGTGTGATTGAAGTATATATTCTACATAAAGCTCATTTAGTTTGTGGAAGAAAGCAAATTATATATTAACAAAACATTAAAGTGAAGTGGTCTACAATGGAAGGTCTGTAAAAGTCAAACTAATCGTGTCTGTAGTGTTAAGTGTTGTATACAATTACCAACAATGAAAAAATAACTCCTGGATTGTGCATGTGGGTTTCATGATAACCTTCTTATAAATCGATGATGACCAGAACAATATTCTTTTTGAATATTCAACGGATATGCCCGAACCGTTCAGCTAGCATCGGATATTATTGTGAACACTCACATGGCAGCCACGTGGTGTCAAACAGCGGGTTTCCCTTTTGTCTATACCTGACAACTGCTAAAGGGCACTATATGCTATACTCAATATTTAGGTTTGGCTAAACCAATGAAATTTGTTAATACAAATTGATACTAAAAAGGTCATGGTTAAAAGATGTTGTGTGAAAATCATCGGCTACAAATGCTTCTAAGTGAGTTCATTGAGATTTTTAAATCATGTGTATGGACATACATCTCTCTTCACTGTACAATTGCATTTAGAGATAAATTTGGTGTAGGCATATCATAGACCTAGCATAGCATATTTTAGTGCATGTATAGAGAAAAAGAGAGACAGTGTTGTTTACATAACACGCATGCACGAAATCCTCGACTGCCCCCATGAGTTTCACTAACGGAAATTCTATAGATAGCAACAATAAATGGTTCGGAAGCCATTTATTCTGTTTTAAATACAGAATCTTATATATTACTTCACACAGACCTCAAATGACATCAGTTCTTCAGAGATTATTTCATAAGGGTATCATACCTAAACAAATGCTTTGTTTTTTAGCGTATTCAATAAAAATGTGCCCGTCGTAGACCAGTTCCCTTTAAATAAATCAATTTTACATTTTAGCAGTGTCTTCTTTTATTGTAATGTATGCAATGTTTCTATTCAAATAATATGTTTTATACCCTGAAAATATACATTATACACCTTTCACCTATGAAATCAAGTGAAAGTATCAATTCAGACATGTAGGTAATGTTTAGAAGTGCGCTTCTCAACCTGGCCAATATTCTGTTAAGGAAGTCAACAGGATACTCATTAATGGTTATGATTTAGCAGTCAATGGTTTACAATGATTGTTTTAAGATGTTTATATTTTGGTGGGGATATAATGAACACAGTTAATCTGACATAAAAGAGTATATTTGGTGACCAGTTTGGAAAAGGTTGAATCTAAGGTTACTCCATGTGTGGTGAACTTGCCTTTATTTTACACAGATTGTTATGAAACCTTTCAAGACTTGAATCATGATGCCAAGGGTGCTATAAATATCTTGTTTGAATGCTGTGTTGAATTTATAAACTGAAATATTCGTTTAAATGGAAGTGCTCAAATTCTAGTTAATCAGTCATTTTAAAAGAAATTTAAACATATTGTTATCAGACTGTGAACCTTCACTTCTAGACTTTCAATTTTGAATAGCTACATGTAAGAACAAATTCAGTTTTTTTTTTATACATTTTTGTTGTTGTTCATTTTGGCCAAACATCCTCAGTGTGGTGTATTAGAAGGGAGCAGGATATTAGATTTATGAAAGAATTGAAAAAATAAGTTTGTATGGAGTGTAGAACACTTTAGATTGAGAGATTGGATGTACCTCTTGCTGTGATTTATAGGGATGGTCATTGGTAAAGAATATGCTTTAAATGCTTAAATTGTGTATGTCCTGGCCAGTGCTTTTTTGCCTTCAACTGATTCATATCTGTGTCATTCAAATATGTTTTTAGAAGAACATGTTTTTTCTGTAAAAATGATTTTATTTATTATGTATAAAGCATGATCATCATACATTTGTACTTATTTGTTGATCTGATCTGCATTGGAGATTTGTCAAGTATCTGTTCAGTGTTGTACAATTGATCTATAAACCATGCCAGGGGTTGATCCCCAATTACCCTATCAATATTATCAAAGAAACAGACAACATATTGATGAACCTGGTTACTGGTACTCTACTTGAGACAACAAACTTGTCCTGTACACAAGGAGTCTATTGTCAATATGGGGTAAAGTGTTACTGGAGCTTGATTACTGGTACTCTACTCGAAACAACAAACTTGTCCTGTACACAAGGAATCTATTGTCAATAGGGGGTAAAGTGTTACTGGAGCTTGGTTACTGGTACTCTACTTGAGACAACAAACTTGTCCTGTACACAAGGAGTCTATTGTCAATAGGGGGTAAAGTGTTACTGGAGCTTGGTTACTGGTACTCTACTTGAGACAACAAACTTGTCCTGTACACAAGGAGTCTATTGTCAATATGGGGTAAAGTGTTACTGGAGCTTGATTACTGGTACTCTACTTGAAACAACAAACTTGTCCTGTACACAAGGAGTCTATTGTCAATAGGGGGTAAAGTGCTACTGGAGCTTGATTACTGGTACTCTACTTGAGACAACAAACTTGTCCTGTACACAAGGAGTCTATTGTCAATAGGGGGTAAAGTGTTAGTGGAGCTTGGTTACTGGTACTCTACTTGAGACAACAAACTTGTCCTGTACACAAGGAGTCTATTGTCAATAGGGGGTAAAGTGTTACTGGAGCTTGATTACTGGTACTCTCATTGAGACAACAAACTTGTCCTGTACACAAGGAGTCTATTGTCAATATGGGGTAAAGTGTTAGTGGAGCTTGGTGACTGGTACTCTACTTGAGACAACAAACTTGTCCTGTACACAAGGATTCTATTGTCAATAGGGAGTAAAGTGTTAGTGGAGCTTGGTTACTGGTACTCTACTTGAGACAACAAACTTGTCCTGTACACAAGGAGTCTATTGTCAATATGGGGTAAAGTGTTACTGGAGCTTGATTACTGGTACTCTACTTGAGACAACAAACTTGTCCTGTACACAAGGAATCTATTGTCAATATGGGGTAAAGTGTTACTGGAGCTTGATTACTGGTACTCTACTTGAGACAACAAACTTGTCCTGTACACAAGGAATCTATTGTCAATATGGGGTAAAGTGTTACTGGAGCTTGATTACTGGTACTCTACTTGAGACAACAAACTTGTCCTGTACACAAGGAATCTATTGTCAATATGGGGTAAAGTGTTACTGGAGCTTGATTACTGGTACTCTACTTGAGACAACAAACTTGTCCTGTACACAAGGAATCTATTGTCAATAGGGGGTAAAGTGTTACTGGAGCTTTGTAGTTTTCTGTGTTACCAGTAAGTTGTAATATCAGTTACATATGAAGGTCTATTACTATGAGTGTTATATTTAAACATTACATGTACAAGCATACATTTGGCATCTTATCAAGCTTGTGTTAACATGACTTATATTTTCTGAACCAAGACAACTTAACACACACTATTAAAGAAACCATTATCATTTAGAATGTGAAAAAAAATAAAGGGGGGGGGGGAACAACACAATGCTTAATTACGTTAAAAACGAACGCACATGGTGTGCCCTTCACATTTGATTTTTTTTTCTGGTGAAGTGAAAACATCATGGATTATATATTTTTACTACTGATATCTTAAAAATGAAGTTGCTCTCATGAGCATACCTCCTTACCTAACAATTTAAATCAATGTGAGAAATATTTATCATATTACAAACTGTCATGTGTAATACTGTTTATTTGAAATAGGATAAGTAAGAGCTCGTTTTTCACAAATCAACAGGAAACAACATTGTCTTTTTAGATTATCTAAGGTAACAGTTGTGCAATAATACAGTTTGTGCGATTTTTAATGGAATTGTGAATACTATGTATTGTATATACATACATTAAAGCTTGATTGTTATTTGCCTTTGTATTTGTCCTCATTAACCCATTCGAGACAGCTCAGTTCTGTGCTGATGTACCCGGTTTGATAGGTTTAATTTCATTTTTAGCTCACCTGAGCACAAAGTGCTCAAGGTGAGCTTTGGTGATCGCCCAATGTCCATCCTCCGTCGTGCGTCGTGCGCCGTCAACAATTTCTTTAAACATCTTCTCCTCCTAAACCATTGAGCCAATCTTGACCAAACTTCAAAGGAATGTCCGTTGGGTGATGCTCTTCAAAAGTTGTTCAAAGAAATTGATTCCATGCAGAACTTTTGTTGCCGTGGCATGAAAAAGGGGGAATTCCTGCAATTTTTAAAAAATCTTCTTGTCTGAAACCACTGGTCAGAATTCAAAATAATTTCACAGGAATGTTCTTTGGGGGCCTCTTTTCAAAAGTTGTTCAAAGAATTTTGATATCTCGAAAAACATGGCCACCAGGCTGCGTTGAACTTTGAACGTGTTTTTGTTTTCACTATATACATGTATGCTAAAATTTATAACTTTACAAACATCTTTTTTTTTCCAAACCTCTGGGCCAATTTCAATGAGATATCATGTGAAGCATCCCTAGTTGGTGGGTAGAGATGTTGGTCAAAAAATGATTAGTCATGTGACCAAAATGGCTGCCATGCCCATATTTGGTAAAAACCTTAAAAAAATCTTCTTGTCAAAAACCACTGATCAGATTTCAAAATAATTTCATGGGAATGTTCTTTGGGGGCTTCTTTTCAATAGCTGTTCAAAGAATTTTGATGTCTTGAAAAGCATGGCCGCCAGGCTGGGTTGAACTTTGAACGCGTTTTTGTTTTCACTATATACATGTATGCTAAAATTTATAACTTTACAAACATCTTTTTTTCCAAACCTCTAGGCCAATTTCAATGAGATATTATGTGAAGCATCCCTAGTTGGAGGGTAGAAAGGTTCGTCAAAAAAAAAATAGTCATGTGACCAAAATGGCTGCCATGCCCATATTTGGTAAAAAACCTTAAACAAATCTTCTTGTCAAAAACCACAGGTCAGATTTCAAAATAATTTCACAGGAATGTTCTTTAAAGATTGTTAAAAAAAAAATAGATATCTCGAAAAACGGCCACCAGGGTGCGTTGAACTTTGAAAGTGTTTTTGTTTTCACTATATACATGTATGGTAAAATTTACAACTTAATAAAAATATTTTCTTCCCTAACCTCTTGGAAAATCGATGTCATGCTGAGCATCCCTAGTTGGAAGGGAGAAAAATTTGTCAAAGCAAAATTAGTCATGTTACCAAGCTAGCTGCCATGTCTATATTTGGTTAAAATCTAAGAAAAATATTCTTGTAAGAAACCACTGATCGGATTTCAGAATTAATTCTGCAGGAATGTTCTTTTTGGGCCCCTTTTTAAAGACTGTTCAAAGAACTTTCATATCTAAAATAAACATGGCCACTAGGGTGCGTTAAAATTTGAACCTGTTTGCATTTCCACTATATACATGCTAGAATTTTTAACAAAATACATCAATATCAATTTGGATGTCCAAATATGCCAAAATGATAACCGCAAAATGGCAATAGATCATACTGGAAAAAAGTGCAGGCTGACCTTCGTACATACAATCTGTAAAAGTAAAATATTCAGTTTCTGCATTGTAAGAATTATGTACCATTTTAAAGTCCCACATCAAGCATACAGAGTCCAACTTATAAAATGGGGATGAAATAAAGGTCAATGCATAGAAGCGCAAGAAACTCTGTGTAAAAGTTAAAAGCAATGTTTCTTACTATTCTTCAAAAAGGTGGTAATCTCAGGTGAGCGGTTCTATGGCCATTATGGCCCTCTTGTTAAATATGATACTATTACTGGATGAAATGTACACGTTTCTGGACACAACGCCTAAAATATACATGATAATTCAACAGCTGATACCTCATGCTTACCAATAGATGTTTCTCAGATATTACCAGATATCTCATGTTGACCAAGGAAACATACCAGATATCTCATTTTGACCAAGGAAACATACCAGATATCTCATGTTGACCAAGGAAACATACCAGATATCTCATGTTGACCAAGGAAACATACCAGATATCTCTTGTTGACCAAGGAAACATACCAGATATCTCATTGTGACCAAGGAAACATACCAGATATCTCATTGTGACCAAGGAAACATACCAGATATCTCATGTTGACCAAGGAAACATACCAGATATCTCATGTTGACCAAGGAAACATACCAGATATCTCATGTTGACCAAGGAAACATACCAGATATCTCATGTTGACCAAGGAAAACATACCAGATATCCATGTTGACCAAGGTATGAGTAAATATGTTGACCAAGGTATAAATAAAAGTATCCCTATTAACTCCATATAACAATGTTGACAAAGGTATGAGTGAAGCTATCCCTGTTTACTCTGTATAACCATGTTGACAAAGGTATGAGTAAAGATATCCCTATTTACTCTGTATAACCATGTTGACAAATGTATGAGTGAATATATCCCTATTTACTCTGTATAACCATGTTGACAAATGTATGAGTGAAGATATCCTTATTTACTCTGTATAACCATGTTGACAAAGGTATGAGTGAAGATATCCCTATTTACTCTGTATAACCATGTTGACAAATGTATGAGTGAAGATATCCTTATTTACTCTGTATAACCATGTTGACAAATGTATGAGTGAAGATATCCCTATTTACTCTGTATAACCATGTTGACAAAGGTATGAGTGAAGATATCACTATCTACTCTGTATAACCACTTTGACAAAGGTATGAGTGAGGATATCCCTATCTACTCTGTATAACCATGTTGACAAAGGTATGAGTGAGGATATCCCTATCTACTCTGTATAACCATGTTGACAAAGGTATGAGTGAAGATATCCCTATTTACTCTGTATAACCATGTTGACAAAGGTATGAGTGAAGATATCCCTATCTACTCTGTATAACCACTTTGACAAAGGTATGAGTGAAGATATCCCTATATACTCTGTATAACCATGTTGACAAACATATGAGTGAAGATATCCATATTTACTCTGTATAACCATGTTGACTAAGTTATGAGTAAAGATATCCCTATTAACTCTGTATAACCATGTTGACAAATGTATGAGTGAAGATATCCATATTTACTCTGAATAACCATGTTGACTAAGGTATGAGTGAAGATATCCCTTTATACTCTGTATAACCATATTGACAAAGTTATGAGTGAGGATATCCCTATTAACTCTGTATAACCATGTTGACAAAGGTATGAGTAAAGATATCCCTATTTACTCTGTATAACCATGTTGACCAAAGGTAGTGAAGATATCCCTATTTACTCTGTATAACCACTTTGACAAAGGTCTGAGTAAAGATATCCCTATTTACTCTGTATAACCATGTTGACAAATGTATGAGTAAAGATATCCCTATTAACTCTGTATAACCACTTTGACAAAGGTATGATTGAGGATATCCCTATTTACTCTGTATAACCATGTTGACTAAGGTATGAGTGAAGAAATCTCTAATTAATCCGTATTATCATGTTGACTAAGGTATGAGTGAGGATATCCCTATTAACTCTCTATAACCATGTTGAAAAAGGTATGAGTAAAGATATCCCTATTAACTCTCTATAACCATGTTGATAAAGGTATGAGTGAAGATATCCCTATTTACTCTGTATAACCATGTTGACAAAGGTATGAGTAAAGATATCGCTATTTACTCTGTATAACCATGTTGACAAAGGTATGAATAAAGATATCCCTATTAACTCTGTATAACCATGTTGACAAAGGTATGAGTAAAGATATCCCTATTAACTCTGTATAACCATGTTCACAAAGGTTTGAGTAAAGATATCCCTATTTACTCTGTATAACCATGTTGAAAAAGGTATGAGTAAAGATATCCCTATTAACTCTCTATAACCATGTTGACAAAGGTATGAGTGAGGATATCCCTATTTACTCTGTATAACCATGTTGACAAAGGTATTAGTGAGGATATCCCTATTATCTCTGTATAACCATGTTGACAAAGGTATGAGTAAAGATATCCCTATTAACTCTGTATAACCATGTTGACAAATGTATGAGTAAAGATATCCCTATTAACTCTGTATAACCATGTTCACAAAGGTTTGAGTAAAGATATCCCTATTTACTCTGTATAACCATGTTGACAAAGGTATGAGTAAAGATATCCCTATTAACTCTGTATAACCATGTTGACTAAGGTATGAATGAAGAAATCTCTAATTACTCCGTATTATCATGTTGACTAAAGGACATGCTAGATAACCAATGTTGACAAAGGTATGAGTAAAGATATCCCTATTAACTCTGTATAACCATGGTCACAAAGGATTGAGTAAAGATATCCCTATTTACTCTGTATAACCATGTTGACAAAGTTATGAGTAAAGATATCCCTATTAACTCTGTATAACCATGTTGACAAAGGTATGAGTAAATATATCCCTATTTACTCTGTATAACCATGTTGACAAATGTATGAGTGAAGATATCCCTATTTACTCTGTATAACCATGTTGACAAAGGTATGAGTGAAGATATCCTTATTTACTCTGTATAACCATGTTGACAAAGGTATTAGTGAGGATATCCCTATATACTCTGTATAACCATGTTGACAAAGGTATGAGTGAAGATATCCCTATATACTCTGTATAACCATGTTGAGAAAGGTATGAGTGAAGATATCCCTATCTACTCTGTATAACCATGTTGACAAAGGTATGAGTGAAGATATCCCTATTTACTCTGTATAACCATGTTGACTAAGGTATGAGTGAAGATATCCCTATTTACTCTGTATAACCATGTTGACTAAGGTATGAGTAAAGATATCCCTATTTACTCTGTATAACCATGTTGACCAAAGGAACATGTCAGATATTTCATGTTAACCGTACGAGTAGAAACCCTGAATTTGTCTTTGAATCATGATGACTAAGGGAACATACCAGATATATGTCATGTTAACTATGCATACAGTGTAACCCTGTGTGACTACTTGTGTTTTCAAGTTCATGACTGTTATACTGCTGATTGCTGATAACTTTACTGCACTAAAAAATAATTTAATAAAGGGTTATTTTAGTGCACTTCATACATCTATGCACTTATGCAAGAGTGTTTGGAATGAATGAATGAATGGTGTTTTAAGGCACATCGACAGCTAAGGTCATTTAGCGCGCATTATGATGATGTAAATGAATGAATGGATATTGAAAATATTAACAGGTTAAAATGTATTTGTTTAAAGAAAAAATAAATAAGAATTTGTAATTAAAGAGTGTTTGGAGGGGAGGATTTGCCAATAATCAATGTTTGGAGAAAATTAGATTAATAACAAAAACATGTTCTCTTTTATCAGTAGTTATTTTTCTTGAAATTAGTTCGGTTTTCTGTAACAATACAAAGCTTTACAAAACAAAACAATATCATAGTGTGATCGATCTAATGCCATTTTTTAATGACTTAAATAAAAACAAATCCAAAACATAGCACCGGAAATTGAGTTAAAGCTCAGTAGCCCCTGTCCTTACCAAAGTATCGTATCGTATCACTGTGTTTGTTTTACATTGATTGTGAAGGAAGCTGAAAGCTTGTTCAAAGCCACTCTCGATGACTGCTTCCTAGATACTAAACTAGTAATCGCGCCGGTTTGTAGGTTAGTCCCGGAATTCTCCACCCCGCCTAACTGCGATTCGAACCCGGGACCTTGGGTACAAGAGCCCAACGCTTTACCCCTGCACCAATGTCGACCCATGTTATTTATGGAGTCCAATAACTCGCACATTTGGAAAACTTTACATTTATCCAAGCTTAGCCTCCTTATCAACCAACATAACACTCATTTTACCGAGTTTACAGATGTCACTTGAATTCACAAAACTTCTAGAAAATTATAACTGAGTGTTATTTTGAATTTGTCAGTTGAAAAGTAGTTTAATCAGACACTGCAATGTGATAGTTTCAACTCCTTATCAAATGTAATGGATAATTATGTGATGAATTGCTTGATCATGTTTACAACATTAAGTCATCAAGTGATGCCTGGCTTTTATATGTTAGATGGATGAGTTACTTTGACCAGTATGTTAATCTTTTAAGATGCAAAAAAGGTACTTAAAACCATTGTCAGTTGGCGTCTATGATGTGCCATCTCTCCAACTTTAATTTATTTATATAATCACTAAGTTACTGTGTAGTCAATAGAAATAAAAACTATGAAAAAATTATCCTATTTATTGGCACACCCTAGGCGGTTTTCAGATGAGCGGCATGTACATGTCATTTACTTACAAATGATAGAAACTTATATTCAGACACAGATGTAGTATTTATTCACCAATAGCAGACACCCATATGCATGTAGCTGAAGTGTCTATTTACTAATAATACGCTTAAATACATGTATATGCAGTGTTTTATTACCAATAGTGCACTTAAATACATGTAGATGCAATGTTTAATTACCAATAGTACACTTAAATACATGTAGATGCAGTGTTTAATTACCAATAGTGCACTTAAATACATGTAGATGCAGTGTTTAATTACCAATAGTGCACTTAAATACATGTAGATGCAGTGTTTTATTACCAATAGTACACTTAAATACATGTAGATGCAGTGTTTAATTACCAATAGTGCACTTAAATACATGTAGATGCAATGTTTAATTACCAATAGTACACTTAAATACATGTATATGCAGTGTTTAATTACCAATAGTGCACTTAAATACATGTAGATGCAATGTTTAATTACCAATAGTACACTTAAATACATGTAGATGCAGTGTTTAATTACCAATAGTGCACTTAAATACATGTAGATGCAGTGTTTAATTACCAATAGTACACTTAAATACATGTAGATGCAGTGTTTAATTACCAATAGTGCACTTAAATACATGTAGATGCAATGTTTAATTACCAATAGTACACTTAAATACATGTAGATGCAGTGTTTTATTACCAATAGTGCACTTAAATACATGTAGATGCAATGTTTAATTACCAATAGTACACTTAAATACATGTAGATGCAGTGTTTTATTACCAATAGTACACTTAAATACATGTATATGCAGTGTTTTATTACCAATAGTGCACTTAAATTCATGTAGATGCAATGTTTAATTACCAATAGTAAACTTAAATACATGTAGATGCAGTGTTTAATTACCAATAGTACACTTAAATACATGTATATGCAGTGTTTAATTACCAATAGTGCACTTAAATACATGTATATGCAGTGTTTAATTACCAATAGTAAACTTAAATACATGTATATGCAGTGTTTAATTACCAATAGTTCACTTAAATACATGTATATGCAGTGTTTAATTACCAATAGTTCACTTAAATACATGTAGATGCAGTGTTTTATTACCAATAGTACACTTAAATACATGTATAAGCAGTGTTTAATTACCAATAGTTCACTTAAATACATGTATATGCAGTGTTTAATTACCAATAGTTCACTTAAATACATGTAGATGCAGTGTTTTATTACCAATAGTACACTTAAATACATGTATATGCAGTGTTTTATTACCAATAGTGCACTTAAATACATGTAGATGCAATGTTTAATTACCAATAGTAAACTTAAATACATGTAGATGCAGTGTTTAATTACCAATAGTTCACTTAAATACATGTAGATGCAATGTTTCATTACCAATAGTAAACTTAAATACATGTATATGCAGTGTTTAATTACCAATAGTTCACTTAAATACATGTATATGCAGTGTTTAATTACCAATAGTGCACTTAAATACATGTAGATGCAATGTCTATTTACCAATAAAAGACACTGATATACTTGTAGTAGAAGTGTTTATCTACCAATAGATGCTAATTTAAATGTAGCTAGAGGGAATATTTGTTTATACTTTACATCACTAGTTATTGATCAACAACATTCACTGTCCGTTGACCTGTCCGATTAGCATGAATTACATGCTATACTGTTAGTATCTAAAAATATCCTTTGAGCCAACCATGTTTGACCATGTGGTTCGTCCACGTGTATTATTTGATAAATGCTACTAAGCTTACCTGTTGATATATAATGCATATAGTTCTGTCGTTTATAGACTGTGTGTCGAGTAATGAATATACAGCGTCATAATTATTCACGAATAGACGGCAACAGACGGTGACTATTGGTGAACAATACTTATGTATCTGTTTATTGTCTGTATAACCCTTTTCCTTGCAGAAATGAGTTTTAACACATTTCCAGTGGACACATTTCAAATAGTGTGACATTAAGGTAGATTTTTCATTATGAGTGTGTTCCACTTCTGACTTGATAGGTATAAAGCATTAATCCTGGAAAAAGTTAAACGCTGGTAAAAGCTAAATCTGAAGAGCTGTAAAAACAGCAAAGATATGTGTTGATGAATATGATAATGGATGCAGGAAATCTTTAAACTGTTTATCAAAGACAAATGTACATCAATTATACAATGTTTTAACAACAGACTCCTAATAAGTGTTGGAATGTTTCAATGAAGGAATATGAACGAAAAACCCATCAACATTTCTGTGAAAAGATAAGGAATTTCTACAAAATTCTTGCATTTACTCTCAGATCTAACCTACAGATGAAATTTAAACGCCTTACATAAGGTTGAAGTAGCAAAAATCTTATGTGATCCGCATAGAGACAAATGGACGGACAAAGTAATTTCGTTAAAAAAATCAAAATAAAATGAAGAGACAAAATAAACATATAGAAAAACATCATCATGACAAAAAAAACTTATACAAAAATATTGCTAGGTAATAAACTGTTTTATAGATATCTATATTTGGTTTGTGGAATGTTTTGTTCAGCAAATCTTCATAAACAGAGGTGGTTGCCATGGAAACAGACACATTGGTAACCTCCAGCGCAGCGTTGATCTTTTGTGTGAATACTGATGTTATAGGTAAAGTTGTATAGGAAACTGTCGACATGTCTGGAGGTTCTGAAAGAAAATGATAAAAAAAAATAAGAACTATTGGTTCTAGTGCAGTGTAAGATGCCAAAAGACATGGAAATGGACGGAAATAACATAGTGTCAATGTCTCATACTCCCTCTCACTTGGCGCAATCATTAGTAATCACTCCTCTCTCTTTGATAACTCTATTTACAACATGACTGAACTCTCCATGGAAAAATAAATCAACTTCTATCAACACCTGATTAGCTCCTGATGCATCAATCACTGCACCATTGCAGTAAATCAATCATTTTGAAAAACTTGAGCATGAAATATTGCCAAATTTGTTTTGTATTTTTCATCAGAAAGAAAAACCAAAGGTATAAAATGTTGAGGTGGCAAACTATGCCTCTCATTCATTGTAACAAAACCATTGGATATCTTTTAAAATATAACAAACTTAAACAAAAATATAAAGACTCTAAAGTTGATGCAGGCAAACCATGTTACATTTTTTATGTATTTCATGTTCATCCTTTGTCCAGCTGTCATTATACCATAGCCCTGTCATCAACATGGAAATGACACAATATCTATTTTTCCATTTCTTGGACAAAACAATTTATAGAACTATACGTCATGATATGCATATTGTGTAATAAATAGGGATGAGAACAAATACTGAAATCACTATTCAAATAATGGTAACTACAATTTGAATATATTCATATATTCGATTTTATAGTTAGCTTTGTTGTCCGAATGTCCTGTATGTCCATTAAAAGTGGTCAATGTTAAAAAATTGCATTGTGTCAGCAAGGGAAGGAAACTTTGAATATCATCATACCTTACACATTAAAACTCTTTGATTTCCTCGCAATCTAACAAGTATCATAACACCTCGAACCGAAACTATCCTTCACTTTTCGCACGATAAGCGTGTCATTGTGTACTTTCCAATCAAGTGTGCACATCCGTTTCAATTTAATTCTCAATTTATACATGCCTTGGGCATTGTTTGACACAGGATTAAAAATTAATGGATTAATTTTGTGATTCCTGAGATATTGCTTAGTGTGTAGAATGTCATATCCTGACCAATTTTGTCATCAAATCTCAACTTACAATCGGTCCAGTATAACCGAAATGGGGACAAAATTGACAGTTTCAGGATCCCTTGTGGCGTATGTTGCTAAAACATGGAAAGTGCACATTGATTCCATAAGTTTACAAGTTGACAGGTGTTTGATACTTGATCAATTTAGATGGTGCGGAGAAATGAAACTAAAAATGATTTTCAATTTTCAATAGTTTTAAATGTACAAATACAGTCATATTGGCTCAATAAAAATGAATATTCTGAAAGCAATTCACGATTGGATATTCAGACCTAAAATCGGATATTTGATTATTCCCATCCCTAGTAATAACCCACCTATATAATGACCCTCCCAGAGCGCAGGTGAGGTTGTTAATTAGTTATACAAACTTTACCTGGGTCCTTGTCTGATCCACATGGAATTATCCTGGGGGTTAAAATTTCTATAAACGCTGGATCTCCTCTCCCAACTTCTGATATTGCATACAGTTTTATTAAATATGTTTCAGACTGCTTTAAATGGGTTATAGTGAAAGATTTCACCTGGAAATGAGAAAGAATGAAATATGTGAGAATTATTTAATCAGATTTGAAGTGCAAACTCCACAGATAATAGAACTTGTGAAATAGACTTGATACATTGGTTTATGAAATTGTTTATTATGACGTTTTTACATCAAACCAACATCATATTAGTTGTGTTGTGACATTTTGCACAGAATAATAGATAAATACCAAAATCTTGACTGTCCATATGTGCTGGTCAAGCAGGGTAGAACCTTAAGTCAACTAGGAGCTGTCCATGTGTGCTGGTCAAGCAGGGTAGAACCTTAAGTCAACTAGGAGCTGTCCATATGTGCTGGTCAAGCAGGGTAGAACCTTAAGTCAACTAGGAGCTGTCCATATGTGCTGGTCAAGCAGGGTAGAACCTTAAGTCAACTAGGAGCTGTCCATGTGTGCTGGTCAAGCAGGGTAGAACCTTAAGTCAACTAGGAGCTGTCCATGTGTGCTGGTCAAGCAGGGTAGAACCTTAAGTCAACTAGGAGCTGTCCATATGTGCTGGTCAAGCAGGGTAGAACCTTAAGTCAACTAGGAGCTGTCCATATGTGCTGGTCAAGCAGGGTAGAACCTTAAGTCAACTAGGAGCTGTCCATATGTGCTGGTCAAGCAGGGTAGAACCTTAAGTCAACTAGGAGCTGTCCATATGTGCTGGTCAAGCAGGGTAGAACCTTAAGTCAACTAGGAGCTGTCCATATGTGCTGGTCAAGCAGGGTAGAACCTTAAGTCAACTAGGAGCTGTCCATGTGTGCTGGTCAAGCAGGGTAGAACCTTAAGTCAACTAGGAGCTGTCCATGTGTGCTGGTCAAGCAGGGTAGAACCTTAAGTCAACTAGGAGCTGTCCATGTGTGCTGGTCAAGCAGGGTAGAACCTTAAGTCAACTAGGAGCTGTCCATATGTGCTGGTCAAGCAGGGTAGAACCTTAAGTCAACTAGGAGCTGTCCATGTGTGCTGGTCAAGCAGGGTAGAACCTTAAGTCAACTAGGAGCTGTCCATATGTGCTGGTCAAGCAGGGTAGAACCTTAAGTCAACTAGGAGCTGTCCATATGTGCTGGTCAAGCAGGGTAGAAGGGGTAGAACCTTAAGTCAACTAGGAGCTGTCCATATGTGCTGGTCAAGCAGGGTAGAACCTTAAGTCAACTAGGAGCTGTCCATATGTGCTGGTCAAGCAGGGTAGAACCTTACGTCAACTAGGAGCTGTCCATATGTGCTGGTCAAGCAGGGTAGAACCTTAAGTCAACTAGGAGCTGTCCATATGTGCTGGTCAAGCAGGGTAGAACCTTAAGTCAACTAGGAGACTGCCTCTAATGACAATCCTAATTCTGTTACCAACGTTTGAATCGATACACATGTAGTTTACTGAAACTTACTTACACAAGCATGAACACCATTTCAGCATTTTTTTCAAAAATTCATGCATGATAAATTAAAACCTTCCAACAAATGGTTAGTCCAAAACGAAACAAACTTTAATTATACATTAAAAAGAACACTATCACCACTAATTAAGACAAAGTTATATGTCAGAAACAATAAGTACAGTAAATGTGAGCTTGCAATAACTGTTGAGTAAAGAACTATAAATAACAAGTGACACTAGACAGGATTTCTGCACCTATTCTTTACTATAACATAATCCACCTGTAAATGCAATTTCCTAGCCTATAAAATTGGCTGTCAATGAAGAGATTTTCATGAGGTTTCACAGGTATGGGAACAAAGTATTGGTCAATTTGGAAGCATAAGAGAAATGAAAGAGATTTAATCCCTTACAAAAATGCCAGGTGTAAAGATCATTATATCAACAGTTATAGAGCAATCCTCCTATCAAATTAATATTCCCACTGGTTCTTACCTTGTCTAACTCAATGTGATTTGGTTTAGATTTATACACAGTACCCTCTGTGTTTAAAGCTCTCTCACGCACAGTCTCTATTATCTCATATTCCAGCAGGTAAGACCCTATTGAAAGGAAACACAAATAGACATATAAATTCCCTTCACTTCAATATAACAGGTAGGTATTCAAGCTGTGACGTGTTTTCTCATCAAACTACACATCTTATCATTCAGATCCATTCATTAAGTTATAATACATGATCCCTATATAACAGCCCTTATCTAATGTTAAACCATTTACAGTCATTTCAATGTAAAAGAAATACACACCGACTGGCTCAAATCAAAAACGCGAGCCCATGACAAGGTGAGTTAATACAAACAACTTAGCACATTATCTAGCATGACATGGCTGTGGCGTTAAATATGTTTCACTAAGCTCATGACTAACAGTAAACTTACAGGTGACATATCAGGAAGTCCATACAGAAAAAAAACACTCATTTCATGTACATACCTATTGGCTGGTCTGACCAAGGGTGTTTCCATGTCAAATTGATACTTATACTACAGTTCTCTTTGATAACAAAATGTTCCACTCTCCTTGGAATCCTCGGCACTTGGGGTTCTGTAATGTAAGATAATATCACTTCAACTTTCAGGATCTAGGGACATCACCACTTGCATAAAACAGGTTGGTTGGATAATGGTATTACAACTCAGTTTTTCAATAGCATTCCAATCAATGCAGCCAGCAGTGCACCTATCAAAGGTCCTTTTATTTCATCACCAGTGTTTCAAAAGATACCTTCAAAGCAGCTCTCTCCCTAACCTTTATAGGGACATTATGGAGCTTGCATGCCTCTCTTCCATTTATAAAGAAGTTGAGGAGGTAGACTGTCAAACTTACCTTTGTAGGGACGTTGAGGAGGTAGACTGTCAAACTTACCTTTGTAGGGACATTGAGGAGGTAGACTGTCAAACTGACCTTTGTAGGGACATTGAGGAGGTAGACTGTCAAACTTACCTTTGTAGGGACATTGAGGAGGTAGACTGTCAAACTTACCTTTGTAGGGACATTGAGGAGGTAGACTGTCAAACTTACCTTTGTAGGGACATTGAGGAGGTAGACTGTCAAACTTAACTTTGTAGGGACATTGAGGAGGTAGACTGTCAAACTTACCTTTGAAGGGACATTGAGGAGGTAGACTGTCAAACTTACCTTTGGAGGAACATTTAGGAGGTAGACTGTCAAACTTACCTTTGTAGGGACATTGAGGAGGTAGACTGTCAAACTTACCTTAGTAGGGACATTGAGGAGGTAGACTGTCAAACTTACCTTTGTAGGAACATTGAGGAGGTAGACTGTCAAACTTACCTTTGTAGGGACATTGAGGAGGTAGACTGTCAAACTTACCTTTGTAGGGACATTGAGGAGGTAGACTGTCAAACTTACCTTTGTAGGGACATTTAGGAGGTAGACTGTCAAACTTACCTTTGTAGAGACATTGAGGCGGTAAACTGTCAAACTTACCTTTGTAGGGACATTGAGGAGGTAGACTGTCAAATTTACCTTTGTAGGAACATTGAGGAGGTAGACTGTCAAACTTACCTTTGTAAGAACATTGAGGAGGTAGACTGTCAAACTTACCTTTGTAGGGACATTGAGGAGGTAGACTGTCAAACTTACCTTTGTAGGAACATTGAGGAGGTAGACTGTCAAACTTACCTTTGTAGGAACATTGAGGAGGTAAACTGTCAAACTTACCTTTGTAGGAACATTGAGGAGGTAAACTGTCAAACTTACCTTTGTAGGGACATTGAGGAGGTAGACTGTCAAACTTACCTTTGTAGGAACATTGAGGAGGTAGACTGTCAAACTTACCTTTGTAGGGACATTGAGGAGGTAGACTGTCAAACTTACCTTTGTAGGAACATTGAGGAGGTAGACTGTCAAACTTACCTTTGTAGGGACATTGAGGAGGTAGACTGTCAAACTTACCTTTGTAGGGACATTGAGGAGGTAGACTGTCAAACTTACCTTTGTAGGGACATTGAGGAGGTAGACTGTCTCCCTTCACAAGAATTTTATCACATTGTGGTGTGCGGAGGCGGACAGTAGATGGCTTGCCTTGTACCCCAGCCTTAGTTACAGCATTGACCTTCACTATATACAGGCATTCATACTGAAGGTCATACACTTCAAACTCAGTCACCTGACCAACAAATACATGGGACAACATTAGTTAACAGCTTTCAAACACCGCAAAAATAATTTCAAAGCATCTTACTTCAGAATTGGACTGTTTCAAGTAGGTTTCCTTCAAAAGCCAATGAGCTTGGTATTTGATATGTAAATGATTAGATCTCTAAAAAAACAAACAAAAAATAAAATGGTGATTTATATGTGGAAATGCTGATTAAAATAATGTTTTTACAATGACATCTCGAAACTTCATTTCATTACAATTTGTAATTTGCCAACTTTCAAAACTCTTTATCAAATATAACTATCTTAGAGGAGAGATATGTCTTGCTTGAAGGCATTTCAAGCTACAATTTCACAGAAAACTGTCTGGGACAGCCATGGTTGCTCGTTTTCTTCAATGTTTATCTTTAACAAATACAAACACTTTTTTTACATGTGACGTGCACCTCTAAGTCTCGTAATTAACATGCAATATGGGCCCCTTAGAGATGTGATGTTGACCCATTAGACCTGTAACTTACATGTGATGTGGACATCTTAGACTTGTAACTGACATATGATGTGGACATCTTAGACTTGTAACTGACATGTGATGTGGACATCTTAGACTTGTAACTGACTAGTGATGTGGACATCTTAGACTTGTAACTGACATATGATGTGGTCATCTTAGACTTGTAAATGACATATGAGGTGGACATCTTAGACTTGTAACTGACATGAGATGTGGACATCTTAGACTTGTAACCGACATATGATGTGGACATCTTAGACTTGTAACTGACATGTGATGTGGACATCTTAGACTTGTAACTGACATGTGATGTGGACATCTTAGACTTGTAACTGACATATGATGTGGACATCTTAGACTTGTAACTTACATGTGATGTGGACATCTTAGACTTGTAACTGACATATGATGTGGACATCTTAGACTTGTAACTGACATGTGATGCGGACATCTTAGACTTGTAACTGACATGTAATGTGGACATCTTAGACTTGTAACTGACATGTGATGTGGACATCTTAGACTTGTAGCTGACATGTGATGTGGACATCTTAGACTTGTAACTGACATGTGATGTGGACATCTTAGACTTGTAACTGACATATGATGTGGACATCTGAGACTTGTAACTGACATGTGATGTGGACATCTTAGACTTGTAACTGACATATGATGTGGACATCTTAAACTTTTAATTTACATGTGATGTGGTCCCCTAGACTTGTAACTTACATGTGATGTAGCCTCATTTGGAACGTCCTTGTGGACATCGCAATTCTTTGGTTCCCAATAAATCATGTAACTCTTGACTATACTGCGAAAATCTGCAATAATGAAAGGCTGCATGTATGTCACATGTTTAGTTTAACAAACAATAAAATTAGTATAAATTATCAAGAGTGTATAAAACATGATGTTATAGAATAAAGATTTATCTTTGTTGTTTAAGGTGTAGATAATAAAACACTGTTTGAATAAAATAAATATTTAGAGTCTAGGAAGTGACAATAAAACTTGTTTATTCATAGAGGGACAATCACGTCATTCTTTGTCCAGGAAAAATTCTCAATTTTTCAATTCACCTCCCCAGCTTCTGTGTTTCCTTGATAATATAATCAATGATATCGTAATGTCATTAAACATTAAATACTAAATATTTTAATCAGCTTTGTGAAAATCAAAGGTCCAAATAGTATGTTCTTTATTCTCATGGTTTATATTGTGCTAGGATGAATCTTATGAATAACTTGGAGATTGACACAGATAAATCAAACAATTCTGGTAGTTCATGGATTATAAGGAAAAGACAAAGTAAAGTCAACACCATAAGGATACAAGGATACTGTCCAAGTACTCTACAACTACTCAAAGTCCACACTCTAAAGGATAAGTCTGATTTGCATAATCTATATAAGACACTTGTGTAGTCAAAACATTTTGTCCAGTACGATCTATTGTTGCCATTTTATGGTTATCATTTTGGTATATTTGGGCATCCAAATTGATATTGGTGTTTTTTGTTAAAAATTCTACCATACATGTATATAGTGAAAATACAAACAGGTTCATATTTCAATGCACCCTGGTGGCCATGTTTTTTAAGATATAAAATTTCTTTGAGCAATCTTTAAAAAGGGGCCCAAAAAGAACATTCCTGCAGAATTAATTCTGAAATCTGATCAGTGGTTTCTGACAAGAAGATTTTTTTTTAAAGTTTTAACCAAATATGGACATGGCAGCCAGCTTGGTAACATGACTTATTTTGCTTTGACAAATCTTTCTCCCTTCCAACTAGGGATGATCAGCATGACATCGGTTTTCCAAGAGGTTTGGGAAGATATATTTTTACTAAGTTGTAAATTTTAACATACATCTATATAGTGAAAACAAAAACACTTTCAAAGTTCAATGCACCCTGGCATCCATGTTTTTCAAGATATTTTTTTTAACAATCTTTATAGGAGAGCCCCAAAAGAACATTCCTATGAAATTATTTTGAAATCTGACAAGTGGTTTTTGACAAGAAGATTTTTTCATGGTTTTTACCAAATATGGGCATGGCAACCATTCTGGTCAAATGACTGATTTTTTTCTTTTGACAAATCTTTATTCCCTCCAACTAGGAATGCTTCATATGATATCTCATTGAAATTGGCCCAGAGATTTGGGAAAGAGAGATGTTAGTCAAGTTATAAATTTTACCATACATGTATATAATAATTATAGTGAAAACAAAAACATGTTCAAAGTTCAACGCAGCCTGGTGGCCATGTTTTTCGAGATATCAAAATTCTTTGAACAACTTTTGAAAAGAGGCCCCCAAAGAACATTCCTGTGAAATTAATTTGAATTCTGACCAGTTTCAGACAACATGTTTTTTTTAAAAATTGCAGATATTCCCCGTTTTCATGCCATGGCAACCAAAGTTCTGCATGGAATCAATTTTTCTTGAACAACTTTGGAACATCATCACCCAACGGACATTCCTGTGAAGTTTGTTAAGATTGGCTCAATGGTTTAGGAGATGTTTAAAGAAATTGTTGACGGCGCACGACACACGACAGACATTGGGCGATCACAAAAGCTCACCTTGAGCACTGTGTGCTCAGGTGAGCTGAAAATGTTCATGGTTTACCATTTGGTACAGGATAAAGGCCTAAGCCTGTGATTTCTACGGCCTACCTGGCTCCAGCAGTAACAGGCCTGGACTTTGAAGTGACTTGCCAAAGGCCACTCCCAAGAAACCAGAGGTGTCAATAAAGCTCGAACCTGGGGCCCCCCAGTTCTAAATCCACCACCTTAACCACTGGGCCATGCAGGACCCTACAGAAGGTGTCATTAAAATACAACTTTGGTATGACCTATAATAACATAAGGTGTTGGAGACATACTAACAGAAGGTCCTTCTAACAGCAAAACATGAAGAAGTGTACCTGAATCTTTGACCTACCTACATCATATAGAGACTAGTGTGTCATATTCCTTTAGTTTGGGTTTTCTGTCATATCAACAACATTTCAGTTGTATTACAATGCCTAGCTTGTAAGCGATCAAGGTTGTCCTTAAGCCGAACTTATGAGAAGGCCTGGTCAAGCTGGGTAGAACCATCAACATTCAGTCAATCGTCCATGAAATTCCTCCCATGATACTAAAATCCCACCAGCGCCTGATTTTGAACACTTATGCAGGGAGGCCTTTTGATTTCAAATTCAATTGTATCAGTATTGGGTCATGTTTCTGTTCTTAATACATTCAATTCCAGGAAAGAAGTAATTGACTTATACTTAGAGAACAAGAATAGGATTTATTCAAACATGTCACATGTGCATGACTTGTAACAGGCAGTATTGTATACAGAGATGAGAATGAGACTCATGAATTGTAACAGGCAGCATTGTTTACAGAGATGAGAACGAGGCTCATGAATTGTAACAGGCAGTATTGTATACAGAGATAAGAACGAGACTCATGAATTGTAACAGGCAGTATTGTATACAGAGATAAGAACGAGACTCATGACTTGTAACAGGCAGTATTGTATACAGAGATGAGAGCGAGACTCATGAATTGTTACAGGCAGTATTGTATACAGAGATGAGAACGAGACTCATAAATTGTAACAGGCAGTATTGTATACAGAAATGAGAAGGAGACTCATGAATTGTAACAGGCAGTATTGTATACAGAGATGAGAACGAGACTCATGACTTGTAACAGGCAGTATTGTATACAGAGATGAGAACGAGACTCATGAATTGTAACAGGCAGTATTGTATACAAAGATGAGAACGAGACTCATGAATTGTAACAGCAGCAGTATTGTATACAGAGAGGAGAACAAGACTCATAAATTGTGACAGGCATTATTGTATACAGAGATGAGAACGAGACTCAATACTTGTAACAGCCGCAGTATTGTATACAGAAATGAGAAGGAGACTCATGAATTGTAACAGCCGCAGTATTGTATACAGAGATGAGAACGAGACTCATGAATTGTAACAGCCGCAGTATTGTATACAGAAATGAGAACGAGACACATGAATTGTAACAGGCAGTATTGTATACAGAGATGAGAGCGAGACTCATGAATTGTAACAGCCGCAGTATTGTATACAGAGATGAGAATGAGACTCATGAATTGTAACAGGCAGTATTGTATACAGAAATGAGAACGAGACTCATGAATTGTAACAGGCAGTATTGTATACAGAGATGAGAACGAGACTCATGAATTGTAACAGGCAGTATTGTATACAGAGATGAGAATGAGACTCATGAATTGTAACAGGCAGTATTGTATACAGAGATGAGAATGAGACTCATGAATTGTAACAGGCAGTATTGTTTACAGAGATGAGAACGAGACTCATGAATTGTAACAGGCAGTATTGTATACAGAAATGAGAATGAGACTCATGAATCGTAACAGGCAGTATTGTTTACAGAGATGAGAACGAGGCTCATGAATTGTAACAGGCAGTATTGTATACAGAGATGAGAACGAGACTCATGAATTGTAACAGGCAGTATTGTTTACAGAAATGAGAATGAGACTCATGAATCGTAACAGGCAGTATTGTTTACAGAGATGAGAACGAGACTCATGAATTGTAACAGGCAGTATTGTTTACAGAGATGAGAACGAGACTCATGAATTGTAACAGGCAGTATTGTTTACAGAGATGAGAACGAGACTCATGAATTGTAACAGGCAGTATTGTATACAGAAATGAGAACGAGACTCATGAATTGTAACAGGCAGTATTGTTTACAGAGATGAGAACGAGACTCATGAATTGTAACAGGCAGTATTGTATACAGAAATGAGAATGAGACTCATGAATCGTAACAGGCAGTATTGTATACAGAGATGAGAACAAGACTCATGAATTGTAACAGGCAGTATTGTATACAGAAATGAGAATGAGACTCATGAATTTTAACAGGCAGTATTGTTTACAGAGATGAGAACGAGACTCATGAATTGTAACAGGCAGTATTGTATACAGAAATGAGAATGAGACTCATGAATTTTAACAGGCAGTATTGTTTACAGAGATGAGAACGAGACTCATGAATTTTAACAGGCAGTATTGTATACAGAGATGAGAACAAGACTCATGAATCGTAACAGGCAGTATTGTATACAGAAATGAGAATGAGACTCATGAATTTTAACAGGCAGAATTGTTTACAGAGATGAGAACGAGACTCATGAATTGTAACAGGCAGTATTGTATACAGAGATGAGAACGAGACTCATGACTTGTAACAGGCAGTATTGTATACAGAGATGAGAACGAGACTCATGAATCGTAACAGGCAGTATTGTATACAAAGATGAGAACAAGACTCATGAATTGTAACAGCCGCAGTATTGTATACAGAAATCAGAACGAGACTCACCTTTCCCAACTGACCAGGTCAATGTAGCTTTTAAAGATCCTCGGTCAAAATAGCACATTCCATCTACAACCTGCAACTTCTCCACTGTTATAATGTCCTTATACACCGATATCACATCCTCTGGAAAACAACAACAACAACAACTTAAATAGCACATTCCATCTACCTCCTGCAACTCCTCCACTGTTTTAATGTCCTTATATACCGATATCATATCCTCTGAAAAACAACATCAACTTAAATAGCACATTCCATCTACAACTTGCAACTTCTCCACTGTTATAATGTCCTAATATACCGATATCACATCCTTTGGAAAACAAAAACAACCCATTCTATGGTACAGGCCAAACATTAAATGTTGTCTAAAGACTAGAATGACCAGGAATGTGAAGCAGACCTATGTGTAGCAAGTTTCCCTTAAGGATATGGATCTGAACAGAACCCTCCATACTCTTGTGTAATATCATTATTCACAATAAACATAGATGTGAAAAATATCACTGAAACTCAGCTATAAATACAACTAATGTATTTCCCTAAGCAAGAGATGACCTGGATACAATCACAAGGTGTTTAATTAGATAACGCTATATGGACATAAAATCAAGTTGTTTGAAACTTCTCCATAACAATAAGAGTAAACTAGATGAGATGACATTGGTGCAGGGGTAGAGCGTTGGGCTCCTGTACAGAGGGTACCGGGTTCGAATCCCCCTTAGGCGAAGCGAAATTTACCGGGACTAACCCACAAAACGGCGCGAATACTGAATTAGTATCCAGGGAGCAGTCATCAAGACTGGCTTTGAACAAGCCCTAAGCTTCCTTTACAATTGACGTAAAACAAATATGGTGAATGGTGAATGAATGGAGACAAAAGCCACTTCAAAACAAATGGTGTAGAACATTGGGTTCTGAATCTGAGAATAGTCTTGAGGAGAATCATTTCTATATACCTGTCTATTCTCACCTTATTCATTAAATAGACATTTGACATGGAATTATTGTAAAGGCAAAAACTTACAAGTATGCTTTCATCTTGCTAAAATGAGTTTTCTCATAAACTTTAAAAACAAGTTCCTTTTAGACAATGATCAGCACAAAACAAGTTCCTTTTAGACAATGATCAGCACAAAACAAGTTCCTTTTAGACAATGATCAGCACAAAACAAGTTCCTTTTAGACAATGATCAGCACAAAACAATGACAATGCATGAACTAGGAACTCCTCTTTATCTATTATGAAAGGATTGTATTCATTTCATCTATTACATTTCAATTAATAATGTCTACCATGAAAAAGCATTTAACAAGCTAAGGCAAACTTGGCACCAAAAGCAGCAGTATTATTTGTAATGAAGACATGATGAGCTATTTCAGGAGCCTAACAGTCAGGAAACAACAATTATGGATGTTATATCATCATTCAGAAACTTCTTTTACGAGGACTACACCGTCAATAGCCATTTTCACCAACAGTATTCATATGTCTGAGAGCTTCAGGAGACCAGTATGCTTTAGTTTCTGACCTGAATACTAGCCCGCCCTAACCTTATTGATCAGTCATGTGGGTCAGGCTATAGATATAGCCATGGGATGGGCGTCTTGTGTGACACACAGTTCAAAAACTATTCAGATTATATTCAAGCACATCTCTTACATTGACTAAGCATCTTGTGCAAATTCTTTCCCAACCTAAGTATCTATTTGTTAAAATCAACACAAATATGCTTAAGTCCAAAAATGAAACTTATTCAAAACAGCAAAAAAGCAATAATCAATAAAAATTTACGAAAAATGACAAACAATAATGAATGTATAGATACAATAGTATGTCCTTATATAAACATACATATATTTGTCAGTTTGCTTCAAAATGCTTAGTTACAACCTAAGTGTTAACAAAAATATGTTCTCTTGAATGCAAACAGACCAATAGCATACACTAATATCTAGACTATAACAAAAAAAATAATTCTTTATTAAAGTGACATATGCATGCAATTCTTTATACAGTTACTATTTTTTATGTTTAAGGCCAGAAAAGCACTCATTTACAATAAAGTTGTGTAAATAGACTAATTGACAATTATCACAAAAACACTTTAAATCCCCTTCTCAAGAGTAACTGAGATGTAATATTTTCATATGATGCTTTTAAAAGAGTTAGAATTCTACGGTTTGTTAAGAATTAGCTATAATTTTGTAAAAGGACCAAGGAAATCAAAAAAATCTCCATTTTGAATACACACATTGTTGTTGGATAAATGGCAGAAATTTCATGTGTATCACATGACTTCTCTGACCAGGTCCCCACCACTCATTTTTTCGACCTGACATCGCTATAACTAGACATAATTTCGAATGTAAACAATGAAGTCAAATTGGGTTCTACACATTTTGTAAAAAAAACACTTTGAAACATCAATGATATATAGTGCAGGTCTTATATTTTCATGAAAATGTGGTGTTTTGCTATGTCTTATATTTTATCACAAGTTAACTCATTTTACCCAGTTTTGCAGATTGTCTTTGGTGACATTTTGGCTTTTAACAAAACCCTATAGAAAACACAGTGCTAATGTATTGTGTATGTGTAGCATCATGGCACTTTGGTTTATTTCACACATGTTACTTTTACAATTACATCTTTAAACATCAAACAGACTTGGGAGAATATTCTTATTTCTAATTTGAAGAAATAAATAGAGGGTATTAGGAAAGATAAACACAATTGACCTTACGGCAAAGAGCAGTTAACCACGCCCACCAAAAACAGGCGAGGTCACTCTGATTATCTCTGACATTCCGAGTAAAATAGTGTCAATGCACAAACTAGGATCCCTGTCTGACCTTGCTGATGTTTTCGTATAATCTTATTTGAAATTGGAGATATTCAAAATAAGCACCTGCCTTTGTTGCTGGATGCTACGTACATAGCGTGACAATTTATAAAGAAGATGGTAAATTTGTGAGAGTTAGCAGAGACATAGGTTGCAGCTTTGTCTATGGCGTTAGAGGAGTGATTTACCCCAGAGGTGAGGGGTCTGATTGGAACCAAACATGATTGGTCCATAGTTAAATCAGACTCGGGTCTGATTGACATTGGTCCGTTTGGCACTGGTTCTACCTTCAAAATGACTGTACTACATGCTACATCAAAACAGTTATAATGCAGTATTTGTTGGTTATGAACAAAATGATCTCATTTATGTTCTTAAATGGTTTACCGGTAGATTTTGATTTTACTAAAACTGCGTATCCTGGGTGATTCAAAACGCAGAACTACTAATTTCGTCGTGTTGAAATTGGTATAATGGTGTTAGTCATGTTAAACTTGCTGATAACAACAATCCCTATTTTGTAGCCAATTAAGATGATAATCAAGACATTTGATCATAATCTTTTGTATGCTACTCAATCGATTGTTGTCAGTTTTGCTACTTGATTACGAACTAAGGGTCATTTTACCAAACACAATATTTTAAACTGTCCCAAATATAAAGAGTTTGCAGACGACATTTCAATGAAAATGATGAAGAATCTTCTGATAGGGCAGAAAACACTCTTGGAAAAGGAAAGAATGCTTGTTAAGAGCTCGTTAAGAGCAATTTCTTTTTTTTCCACAATATTTTTCATAGTTATCTGCAAATAAGTGGTCAAATGTCGTTATTGTTTGATAAAGAGTTAACAAACTTCGATTGTTACAAGGATTAAGGGTTGTGACCCTAATTGACAACAAACCGACACAATTGCACTTTATGGTCAAGTCACAAATCCTTTAATGTTTAGCCGATCGGCGGTCTTTGTAATCAACCATTGGCCACCAAGAGTGTGTTTTACAACATATCAAAACAATCATGTTTCCTCAGATTCTTTTACGTATTCGGATAAAGTTGCAACAAGGATATATGGGTTTTTCATGTTTGCAATAGCTTTATAAGTTGGATACAATACATCAATCATTTCATGTAGGCGGATTGATGAGCCAAATAAAAAGATAAATTATTTGTTTAAGGTGCTCTAAAGGACCATTTAAGAACAAAGTTTATTAATTAAAATCCAATTTGAAGATTTGTATTTAACCAACTCGAAGCCATGTCCTCTCACATCATGACGATTAATATTGTCATGTACTTTTAGTTTACATTTGATTCATAATCAAATGCAATTTATGACATTTGACATTATGTGCTTATTCAGTTTTTAAAAACATAGACTTTTCATTTTTAAACAAATATTAAAGAAAAAGAAATGACTTTATTGTGAAAGAACAAAAATGAAATAAAACAATATTTTATATTTCTATTCGTTACATCGTTTTATTCATTAACGGTATGCATGAATTTACTAATTGCTGTTTTTCTTAGACATTTCACAATATATTTGACAGATTTCAGAAACGGGTTAACTCTACTTCAGAAACGAGTCTCTCCTTATACATAATGTCTCTATTATAAGTACCTTTACGCCATCTCTCTACCATTTTAAACAATATTGATGAAGAAAAAATCAAAGCACAATAGTGCTATGTGTTGACGAAGTCACACAGATTGTCGGAGAAAATGGCGGATAGCAACCAAAGTGTTCGCTGATTGGTCAGTTCCAGCTGTCAATCAAAGTCTGTCGTAAGGTCAATTATATTCTGATACCTTTATAAAAGGATAAAGCATACACCAATGATCGTTTATTGTTGTTGCCTTTTTATCTAATATCTAATTAAAATAATCTCTGTACAGACCGTCTATTGACAACATGACACAGACGATTTACAACATGAAGCAGATGATTGATAACATAAAACAGATAATTGACAACATGAAAACAGACTATAAACAACATGAAGCAGATAATTGTCAACATGAAACAGACTACTGACAACATGAAACAGATAATTGTCAACATGAAACAGACTATTGACAATATGAAACAGATGATTGACAAATGAAACAGACTATAAACAACATGAAGCAGTTGATTGACAACATGAAACAGACTATTGACAAGGTGAAACAGACTATTTACACCATGTTTGGCTGTTGACAACATGAAACCGATGATTGACATGTTCAAAGATTTACACAACTGTTAACAGATTGAAACAGACAATTGATAATTTGGAATAGATTATTGACCGCTTAAAACATACTATTGAAAACATAAATGCCTATTGGCAACTTGAAACTGACTATTGGTAACTTAGGATAAGATTTATACAAATTAAATCAAAACATTGACAAGGTAAGTAAAAAAGACTGATGACAACATGAAACTGACTAAAACAAAAAAATCCAAATATATGCATTCTGAAATTCTATGACATTTGCCAAATGCAACCTTTGACTTTAAACCCTGACAACTTCTCGAATCAACAAGTATATCTGACAGGAACGTATTAATTACCTAGATGAGTCTATGAAATTGCAATTATCTGATTCAAAAACACAGTGTAATCATTCGAATGATAATGTTGTGTTAGAAGAATTTTGTTTTACTGTTACAAATGTTGTGACAAAAACAAGAATAAATTCTTGATACAACTCTCTGGTTAATATAACAAACAGACTTAAAGATGTATTTATTAATTTATAGTAAATCCCTTTGTTATTACAAAACATCACTGTGCCAAACAAGTGTGATATTATACCTTCATTAAAGTCATTTTTGTCCTGAATCGTGCCTATAACCCCTTTCATCTCTGCCCGATTTTCTACAAGGTTGTAAAAGACAAGAAAATATGTACATACACATCTAGCTGCCTGGGAGAAGTCAACCACTATAAAACAATTTAAGTGTTATTTCTTTCTTTCATTTGGATTTAACACAGTGTTTAATGCAGGTTAAATTGTTTTCTTTTTTTCATGGTTCAAGTCTGGTTTATGGACTCCTACATGGCAAGGACCTTTGGTCTTGCCTTAGATATTCAGACATTAAACAGTTAGCTCCAAGAGTTCAGACATCTAGGACTCTATTAAACATTATCATTCAAACATTTTCTTTTATAGAAAAAGCAATGAATCCTTGATACAATACCAAATTAAATTGTGACTATGTTAACTATCACATAAAACTATGTACTATGCTGAGTAACTAAGTCTATATGTTTACTAGTTACAACTTAAATGTCATGAGAAACAAGTTTCGAAATCATTTCAATGCAACATAATTATGAAATGTTTGCACACAACTGGACTAAGTATAAAACTAGAATTCTACTTCACGCATGTTAAATCATACCCATGTTAAACTGTACACATCATTTTATTTGATTTGATTAAAATATAGGAGTGGGGACTGAGGAATGTTTATGAATACATCTCATGGTGAGTTGGAGTAGTTTAACCCTTATAGCGCTTATGCAAACAAGTTAGATCCAGGCCAGCCGTCACGTAAATTGGCGGCTGGCCTGTGATCTAACCTTTCTGCTACTCATGGTATCTTTCCTCATCAAAATTAAGCAGGTATTTAAGGATTTGGAAAACAGACACATTAATCTATCTTTAGAAAATTACCAAGCATTCTTAAGGTTTATGTTTATTTTCTTATACATTTCCTCAAGAATCACATTGCAATGCCTGCCTTACTAAAATTGTATGGAGGGTTACCAAACTTTATGGGCCCAATCAAACATCAGTTAGGATCTCCAAAACTATACACATCAGCTTAATGACCAGTATGGGAAGTGAGGTTTGGGTGGGATGTACAGTATGGGAAGTGAGGTTTGGGTGGGATGTACAGTATGGGAAGTGAGGTTTGGGTGGGATGTACAGTATGGGAAGTGAGGTTTGGGTGGGATGAATGCTTGAAAACTGTGGAACCTGTTGACATATTTGAGTTTAATTGTTGAAAGCAAATAAATGTCTTATCTAGCATAATCCAGAAATGCTTATCATTCTCTGATAATTAAGACATTACAATTTGCCTAGATGAATTGAGTTTTCACATTTTTTGAAAATTTGTTGATGAGAATGAGTTGTATTTTGTAATTATGTGTCTAAAATAAGTATCTTAATATCCTAAATAGAATGTACTATTAATAAAAACAAGTAATTTTAGAGTTAACTCAATATAAGTTGTTATGAAATATTCCTATTACTGCAGTTTGCTTTATACCATGAATGTTGATGGTAATAATGAGTTTGGTCCCCTTTCTAAGGCACTTATTTAACTGTATTGGATGTATGTTATACCATTTGGAGTATGGGAAGGTAGAAGTACAATACAATAAACATAGATTGAATCTGACACTCAAAACTAAGTAAAATACATATAAATGAAATGATGAAATGACATTTTTTAAATTAAAAAAAATCAGATAATCCAAATTGAGCAAAGAAAGTGATCAATATGCTAATCATAAAATTTGAGGTGAACAAAATTTACTATTCTCACTCTCAAATGTGCTTTCATCTTAATTCAACTAAAAAATGAAAATAAAAAATCCATCCATTATCATTTGAATAAAATCACATAGAATTTTTTCAGACAATCATAATTCATTTCAAATAGTTGTTGTAGAATCAAAGATAAATGAAAAACCATCAGATTGCAATGAAAAGTTGTCAGCAGCTATAACCAAATAAGTTGTATGCACACATGATCTTATAATCATGAGATAAGATGATGAACTTGTAAATGTGTCTGCTATTGGATTTTGAGATAATAAAAGTTTGCTTACTACTTGGCATGTTGGGTGGTAGATATGTTGTTATGTAGCTGGAGAATGGATGGCTGCGTAGCTCACGGTTACCATGGCGCACTATTGCTTCAATCTGTTAAATAAAAACCCAAACTATTCCATTTTTTTCTATACACCATAAACTTTTTTTTCATTTTGAGCACAATAAGTTGACAACTTGCAAGCTGTTATTCAATTGGCTTGAATTATATTATTAAAATGATTATTCTTACATTGTAAGATTTTGACGAGTTTTATGCTTTTGATACATGCTGTTTTCTTTTAATGAGGTATACATTTAAAAGTTTATGCAATTGATAAACTCAAACTTCATAGAAAGTATAAAATAAATGTTTTATGGAATTGGTAAAGTAACTTCTAGATACGCCCAATGTCTGGACATTCAATTTTGAAGTCAAGCAAAAATTAACAAGAGGGCCATAATGGCCCTAGAACCGCTCATCTGAGATTACCACCTATTTGAAGAGTAGTTAGAAACATTGCTTTTAACTTTTACAAAGAGTTTCTTATGCCTCTATGCATTGACCTATTTTTCATACCAATTTTACAAGTTTGACACTGTATGCTTGATGTGGGACATTAAAATGGTACATAATGCTTACAATGCGGAAACTGAATATTTTACTTTTACAGATTGTGTATGTACAAAGATCAGCCTGTACTTTTGTACAGTATGATCTATTGTTGCTATTTTGTTGTTATCATTTTGGCATATTTTGACATCCAAATTGATATTGATGTATTTTGTTAAAAATTCAAGAATACAAGCAGAGACATAGATAACAGAGATTGGCAACTCCTTCTTTACCTATAGCTGGTTTCTGTGATATCTCGCATGACGCGTTATTTAGCGAAACCTTGCGAGATCTGTCTATCGACGCAATTTCCAACTATGAGTTTAACCATCTTGATTAACAAGCAAAAATTAACAAAGTTGTGCACAGTAAAACTAAAAAACTATGCACTGGATCATATCATACTTGACATTTTCCTGAAGTGTTATTTTTGTTTTATGGTTGCCCGCATTTTTATAGTAATCTTCGCTTCCATAACGAAGTTATGCCAGGTTTACTTAACCACACAAGCATGATCATGATTTCGGCCATTTTATTTTCAACCAACATATTTCATACTTGTACAAAGTAAAATGTTTTAATGGAGGTTTATTCAAACATTTCTAATTTATGTCCATTTCAATGGGTTAATATGATTTTGTCGATTTCCAAAATTTCAGTCTGATATTCTTTGTCATTTAGAAGTTATTGCGTACTAAATATATCCCATTTACTACCTTAATGAGATCAGCCATCTTGATTTCCAACCAAAAATTAACAAAGTTGTGCACAGTAAAACTAAAAAACTATGGACTGGATCATATCATACTTGACATTTTCCTGAAGTGTTGTTCTTGTTTCATGGTTGCCCGCATTTTTAAAGTAATCTTCGCTTCCATAACGAAGTTATACCAGGTTTACTTAACCACACAAGCATGATCGTGATTTCGGCCATTTTATTTTCAACCAAATTATTTCATACTTGTACAAAGTAAACTGTTTTAACAGAGGATTTATTCAAACATTTCTAATTTATGTCCATTTTAATGGGATAATATGATTTTGTGTATTTCCAAATTTTCAGACTGATAATCTTTGTCATTTAAAAGTTATTGCGTACTAAATATGTCCCATTTACTACCTTAATGAGTTCAGCCATCTTGATTTCCAACCAAAATATACCAAAGTTGTAGCAAGTAAAACTAAAAAACTATGCACTGGATCATATCATACTTAACATTTTCCTGAAGTGTTATTTTTGTTTTATGGTTACCCGCTTTTTAATGGTGATTGTCGAGTTTATAACGAAGTTATACCAGGTTTACTTTACCACACAAGCATAATCATGATTTCAGGCATTTTATTTTCAATCAAAATCTTTCATTTTTGCATCAATTAAAACTTAAATTGTGTGACTTGGATTTTTATCAAACGTGTTATTACTGAAAACGTCTGAATGAGTTTGAATTGATCCCGTATTAAATGCTGGCTAAGTTCCTTAGTTTCCCGTATTTTCAAAGTGATATTCCTATATAAGAAGAAGAAAATCCATTCAATTAATGGACAAAAGGAATGGATAGATCTTCTTAATCAGAAACACCACGATGTTTCCTTTTTCATCATACTTCTTAATTCCGATCGCTTGCAAATATGTCAAGTGAAATGTGTCATTTGAAGAACGAAGGGTGATAGAGTCAATCATGGTAGTGGACAATACAGGCTATGATTGTAAATTGCCACCCCATAAAATATGTAGTTTGATGTCATAAAACCTTTTGATGCTAGGGCGATTACACAAGGAGCGTGTGGCGCTAACCCTGTGTCCAATCTCTGACACCTCATTCAAATTTAATGACATAAAGGTCCCGAAAACAAAATAGGGAGGATTTGTTCTGTTTAAAGCGTCTGTCTGGTTTTAAAAGTAGTGTGCTTTGACTTTATTTCTCGTTGAGAAATGATAATAAAAACGAAGGTGCAAGACACACTATTTGCTTTAGCTTAACATTCAAAAAGCTCACATTTCTTTTTTCTAAAATCATTTCTGTCAGCATCATGATAAGACCAGACCCTTACGTGTTTTAGAATAATTATGTACTAATTGATTTGCAATCAATATTAGAGGAATCTGCGGTAAAAGGTGTATTGAAAAACTTAGCTTGTCAGTTTTTCCTTACGTGTCCTTTCGTTTACTAAAACCACCTTTACAAAAATTCTCATCACATGCATTATAACATCATAAAATACTTTTAATTTTCTTAAATTGAAACATTTGGCTTGAAATATTGTCATGATGTATGTGTTTTTTTTTGGACAAAATTAGCACTGTAAACAGTTTTGCGACACAGAATAAATGGAATGAAGTGAGAAAGCAATCTTTTAATATTGACAAAAACTTTGCTTTGGTTATTAACTGCAACTAAATAGAGTCACTTGATTTATTACAAAATATTATTCAAACCTTTGCTTGAAAGACATTGTCGTTATGAGTACAATTCTGAATTGCATGGTAATCAAGCCTGTCATTGAAAAAGAAGGCCTACTGGAACTTTTTGTTTTGTTTTTAACATAAATTCAATTTAATAAAATGAAAATAAAATAAAATGTCCAGAAGTTGTTTCAGATAACCAATCAGATAACCAAACATAGCTATTTTACTGTAATAAAGAAGTATCAATTTCGCTTGACATCTACCGTGGCAACGGATAAACAGGTACGCACTTTCCTTATCTCACAGAACCTCGCGGCACGCGAGAGTTTGGCGATAATTCCCGAGTTGCCAATCTCTGTTATCTATGTCTCTGATACAAGTATATACCGGTAGTAGAAATGCAAACAGGTTCAAATTTACACGCATCCTGGTGGCCATGTTTTTCGAGATATAAAAAATCATGTTTTTATAAAATATGTTTATTATGTTATTAATTTTACCATACATGTCTATAGTGAAAACAAAAACACATTCAGAGTTCAACGCACCCTGGCGGCCATGTTTTTCGAGATATCTAATTTTTTTTAACAATCTTTATAGAATGGCCCCTAAAGAACATTCCTGTGAAATTATTTTGAAATCTGACCAGTGTTTTTTGACAAGAAGATTTTTTCATGGTTTTTACCAAATATGGGCATGGCAACCATTCTGGTCACATGACTGATTTTTTTTTGACAAATCTTTATTCCCTCTAACTAGGGATGCTTCATATGATATCTCATTGAAATTGGCCCAAAGGTTTGGGAAAAAAGATGTTTGTAAAGTTATAGATTTTAACATACATGTATATAGTGAAAACAAAAACATGTTCAAAGTTCAACAATCCCTGGCGGCCATGTTTTTCATGATATCTATATTTCTTTAACAATCTTGATAGAAGGGGCCCAAAAGAACATTCCTGTGAAATTATTTTGAAATCTGACCAGTGGTTTGTGACAAGAAGATTTTTTTAAGGTTTTTAACAAATATGGGCATGGCAGCCATTTTGGTCACATGACTATTTCTTTTTGACAAATCTTTATTCCCTCCAACTAGGGATGCTTCCCATGATATCTCATTGAAATTGGCCCAAAGGTTTGGAAAACAGATGTTTGTAAAGTTATAGATTTTAGCATTCATGTATATAGTGAAAACAAAAACACGTTCAAAGTTCAACACAGCCTGGTGGCCATGTTTTTCGAGATATCAAAACTCTTTGAACAACTTTTGAAAAGAGCCCTCTAAAGAACATTCCTTTGAAATTATTTTAAATTCTGACCAGTGGTTTCAGACAAGAAGATTTTTTAAAAATTGCAGAAATTCCCCTTTTTTCATGCCATGGCAACCAAAGTTCTGCATGGAATCAATTTCTTTGAACAAATTTTGAAGAGCATCATCCAACGGACATTCCTGTGAAGTTTGGTTAAGATTGGCCCAATGTTTTAGGAGGAGAAGATGTTTAAAGAAATTGTTGACGACGCATGACGGACAACAGACATACGGCGATCACAAAAGATCTCCTTGAGCACAAGGTGAGCTAAAAAGTATGACAAATGTTATTTTCTATGTAATATTGTGTAAACAACAAGCAATTTCTTCCTTCTTTTGTCATAGCTGTGTAATACCTCTTTCATTACAAAATTAATGCATTAAAGTGTGTTGATATTATTAGAATCAAACCTTTAATAGCCATAACTCTTTAGATACTCACTTATAACAGACTCAATAGAATGCTTTACAAATCACCATGACAAAAAGGACTTACTTAAAACACACTTTAATCCATTTTAGTCACAATGTTCTTTACTCAACCCTTTAAAACATTACGGTACTTATCTTCAAATAAATTATTTGTCTTTAAAGAAGGACAGAACGAATTTAGCAATATAGGTTAAATTGTTCACATGTCTATAACTTATAAGTATGTTTAAACTCCATACCAAATAGGTATATCCCACATGGCAAGTTAGTGATAATAACTTCCAATAGTTATTGATTCAATCCACATGAACTTTATTGATTTCTCATGTACATGAACAACCAGAAACATAAAAATACTGTAGTACTTTACTAAGTTACCACATGTTTTAATATATTAGTGAAATAATATTGACTGAGTGTCTTAGTGTGTTGAAAAATTGGCTGAAAACCTTTTATCTGATAATTTACGGCTCAGTAAACAAACAGGAACTCAATAAATCACTACCTATAAGTTGGCACCTAACTCTTAACAAACCAATACAAGAATTCCACAGGTCTACTAGAAACTACTTTTTAAGATATTGTAGGGGAAAGGGAAACTTCTCATACAAGAACTATCTGGTTTTTCTATCATTTAAAAGGTGTGATATCTTTTAACAATACCACTAATTGATTTTAGCCTCGATATTTAATATTACTACTTTTAATGCCATATTCATACCACGATGACCCTGGTATCATTATTAGAATTAAGTTTGATTTCATTTTCAACAATTTTCAAGTCAGTTTGTGGCTAGTAAGACAGGAGCTTTGAGCTGTTTAAAACATTATTATCTGTTATATGGTATATCATTTGGTGCACTAATCCATTCTATTGACACCTAACCACATAACCATAGAAAAACCTTTTCTTCATTTACAGGTATGCGTATTTCACTAGAACTTGTGATTAATAACCAGTCAATAAAATAATCTACTACGATATAACAGTTTATTAAAAGGTAATTATACAGTTTTTAAACCAGACTGTTGCAGAAAGTTTTTTATATAAAAATTTGTAGCTGTTTGGTGAACCAAAGACTCATGAATACTTTTTGCACAAAAACTATTTGCTTCACACAGAATATATATTATATTATATGAGTTTTACATCACATCAACATTATTTCAGTTATGTAGCGATGCCCGACTATAATGATGGAGGAACACCCCATACTCAGCTGCCCATGAGGGCTGGTCAAGGCTGGTAGAACCATCGGCATTCCGTAAGTCAGTTTGGAGACTGCCTCTCATGATTCACACAGAAAAGTTCAGGCCCCTACCGATGTATACCGAGAACGAACATAGAAATACGACAAAAATAATGAGTTTCAAAATGGCGGAGTATGGGTGTCCTACCTAAATCATGCACTCATTTAAACACAGAAGTATAGATACTGAACAAGATGAGAAATAAATTACTATAAAGCTCTTTTTAATACTGATCTATACAACTGTTCCTTTTGTAATGTTCCAGAGAACCAATTGCAGTAGGAACAATAGAACTACAGCTTAATCATTAAAAGTTCATTAAGAAAATACATAAACACTTCTTTGAACATATCAGGTCTCATGAGATTTAGTAATCAACCCTTTACCAAACGCCAAATTTTTGCCTATCGCATATTGAAAGCGTTCGCAGACGACATTTCAAAATGTGATGAAATTGGGAAATAATCTTCTGATAGAGTAGCAAACATTGTGGGAAAAGGATAAATTTGTCCTTTTCCCACAGTGTTTTCCAGAGTCTTCTCAAAAAAGTGGTGAAATGTCATTATTGTTTGGTAATAGGTTAAACCAAAAGGAAAGGAAACCAGTGTATAGTCTTATTAAGATCCTACCACTTGTCTCATTCCATTCTGAAGCCTTTCAAGAGTTTTGAGAGCAAACATTTAAAAAAGGTAACTTGCAGCAATTGAATTAAGCTAACTTTTCCCTTTTATCTGAAATAATTTTTTCTTAATAAACTATCATTATAACAAGAATGTTTTTATAGCAAACAGTTTTTTATCAGCTTACCCCATACCCCCCCCCCTTTTTTTACAAAAAAAAAGAGTTTTAATCCATCAATATCATAAAACTGTACGAGTAAAGCCTTTCCTACATAAACCCAAAGTACACTTTTAATATATACCTGTAACTTAAGAGCAAACAAACCACAACAACAAAAGGAGAAACAGCTAATGATGAACAATATCTTCTTTTATCACAATTGTTTCTACCACATTATTTAACTATATAATTGATGCAGGTGCTTTCAAATCTAGTGAGCCCCCCAAAAAAACGGTATGGAGGAGTAAAGAGGTTGTTATCTCTCTCATAATACAAATAAAGTTGTTGAACCGGTTGACTTGAAAAACCTACTTCAAAATATTGGTAGCAAGGCATGAGTTTATCAACAAATCTCTTTGTTTTAATCATATGCACTGGGTATTGAGTTTACTGTAACAATGTATATAGATTTGAAAAAAAAAAAAGAAAAGAAATCATTCAAAACAATGAGTATCAAATTGCACTGATATATCGGGTAAATGTGTATCATGCTTGACTAACAAGGACATGCATTGTGCAACACATGTTGTATCCTGTCACTCTATTCATTCAGGATTAAAGGCCAAGTCTTCACAGCAGCTATTTCCCCTTTCTTACACTAAAACCAACAATCTCCTATGCAGTGATCTCCCTTTTCATTTGGTTAGGAGATCTCTGATTTCATCTAAAAATCCTTCCAGATCTGGATGAATTATATTTTTGTCCTTATAAATTATGAATCAAATCTGAATACAGCATTTTAACAATCTAAGGAGTTAAGGACATCTAAGGACTTCTTCGGCCCAGTCATCATAAAAAAATATTGGCAAAATATATTTATATGTAAAAAACTGACATAGTTAAAATCGTACTCAAACCAGTTTGTAACCTTGTTTTTTTTTTTGTTGGTTTGCAACTAGGTCCCGTAACAGTCAACCTAGAAAGGTTAATTCGATGTAAAGAAGCAATCCAGTACATAGGTTCAAAACCTAAAAGTAACAGACATTAACAGTGTGTTTTCATTATAAAAAAGATCTTCTCGATGCAGATTCTATAACATACATTTTGAAAACAAATTACATAGTCATGACTTACAATACTGACAAAATTATCAAAGTAATGCAAGAATTTGATTCATCATTCATTTTCAAAGCAAGGCAGGTTGAACTAAATCATAGAGAACCTATTTCTTTGGCGTCTTGGCTGTATTGTTTGGGTCACATGACTGTATCTATCATCAAATGATTTCTATGAAGGCAGTGGTGCAGTACAGAAGGAAAGCAAAGGGAAGTAATTCTATGTAGAGTTTGTATAACCAAAGCCTTCACGTAAATCATTGGGCTGAATTTCAGTCAATTACATTACCAAACAATATCATCTATGAGTTTTACAAAACCTTCATTTTTTTTGTATATCATATGTTTTTAACTTCAGGATTGTTAAGATTTTAATAAAGTAAGATACTTTATTAAATAAAGAAAAAATACATGAGTGAAAGTAAGGAAAGCGATTCTGCAAAAGAGAACTAATTTCCGGTACATGTTTTTAATTGGTATCCTGTATTCGTATTCCAGATGACAATTTCGAGCAGTATTATTTAGCGTCACATTAAGTTTATGGCTGCAAAGGTTAATGAAGTGAAGCTTGACTTTGATCATTGAGTAGGTTATTTGATTAACCCATTACCAAACAAAAACAACATTTGACCATTTTGTTGCAAATGACTTTAGAAAACAATATGGGAAAAGGAGAAATTTCCCCTTTTCCTACAATGTTTTCTGCCTTATCAGAAGATTATTTTTCAATTTGTTCACATCTTGAAATGTCGTCTGCAAACTCTTTCAATTTGGGACAGACGAAAATTTGGGGTTTGGTAAATGGTTAAGGATACAACACTAGAAAGAACCCATCAAGCAAGAGCCATGACTGTCCAGACTCCCGAATAGCGTATCTGAATTATATTTTTGTATGACAGAAGCTGCCTCTAAAAGCCTAGCCTATAGAGTGAACAAATGAAGCAGGACCAAACAGTTTGTTAATCTACTTGGATGAAGTTAAGTTCAGGAGAGCCAAAACATCACAGTCACCAACATAAGTTCTTTTTTGGTATCTTTTCAAGCTATTGCTTGAAGGTAATTTACACAAAGCAACCAAGACCTATCCATTTAAACCCAAAGGACTTAAAGAAATGGCCTTTGACAATTGTGTTGATCATAGATGTATAAAAGAGGACTTACCATCTGACGTGGATGATCCTGGACTGGACAGCTCCATGTCTGATTTGTTTGTAGATTTCTGGGTGGAGGAAGTCAGGGCCGCCCACTGTGTTACCCACTTAGGCGCATCACCAGGGACTGCTGGGTTCTCCTACAAGTAGAAATATCCCACACATGAACATCAGGGTCCCAAACAATAATGTATATCCCAATAGGTGCAATGATCATTAATCCCTTACTCTAATTGTAGGACTATTTGTGATTAAAGGTAACAGACAATCATTTAGTATAGCAAACAATATTTGGAATAGGATGATAAGCTGAAAGTTTTGTAACATAGTAAAAATGCTCCATACAATTCTGCTGGCGAAGGTATACCAAAATTGGGTCTTCAAACTTTGATTTTAGTCGTCCTAAGATAGTAATATATTATAATAATATATAAAGTACCTTTGCGCCAAGAGAAGTCTACAACTAAGAGAGCTGCCAATGCTCTGGGGTATACTAATTACCTTTTGTATCTGATTGGTCAACGTGTTTTAAATAGTGAAACATTTACATTCTGATTTCAGGACACCAAAGTTGAAATTGAGACAAATATACAGTATTAATAAAATCCAATTACGTAATATCAATTTGTCCATAATTTGAGTTTTATTACAAATGTCATCTGATCATCAGGGAGTTTGTGCAATACTATAATGCATGATTCACATTTTGGTTTACTTTTGCCTTGCATTGAACTTGATCTGCTGAATAAGGCTAAATGGTAGCTGCCCTGTTCATTTATGAGGAAATGGATTAATTTAGGTCCACTCAAGTAATAATAGGTATATTCCATTGTTTACACTTATCTGGAAATCTCAAGAGTCAATATTTAATCTGCAGATTATCTAGAACACATGTAGGCACAATTAAGTCTCCAACAGTTTGTAATACACAGAGAAACCAACATAGGACTATCCAGGCCAATTACCCAATGCAAACTTGTTCAAACAAAACTGAAGTTGAGGTTGATGAAACTGTTCTGGCAAAAAGAAAATGACTCCTTGCAAAGGCATCATATATGGCATGTATAATATGCCTAACATGAAATCTGACCAGAAGAAATGAAACAAATGCATCACATTTAATAAAGATGCTGAAGAACGATATCATCAAACCAAAAAGAAATATGTTATGCATATAACGGTATATGTTAAGGAAGCAGCTTAGATAATCCTCCATAACCTGTTTTATTATATTAATAGGCTATATGCATCTCATTTTGTAAAGGGAATAATAACCAACAGGCCATCCCAAGTCAAAGCACTGAAAAGAATTGTGATATGATCATTATCTAAAGCCTATCGGTCTTTTGTCACAATGAAATATCCAAATGGTCTAGAAAAGCAAAAGCTTACACCAAGTCCCCCCTACAAGATTTTGCTGACAGGATGGAAATGAAAGCAACAGCAGACGGCAATAAAATGGATGTAAATACTGTACTTATGTTGCATCATTTGGTAGAACCAATGTTCCAAATATGCAGGTAAAACAAGTATTATATGTGAAGGAAAAGGTTACATAAACTGACATTGTTTTGTTTTAATTAAGGATATTAAGGTTATCTTAATTCTAAATCATTTAAATGTGATCATATCAATAAAGTGTTACACCATAATGAATCAAATGAATTAAAGCATACTTAGCTAAGGAAACTTCTTTACTTAAGTAAGATTAGAAATTTAGAACATTTTATTTTGTCATCTATACATCAAACATATCCAGAATCTGCATGTCAATGCCAGCACCTACCAATTTTCATTTCAAAGGTATTTTTTTCTTAAATAGACGTCTTGCGTAGGCTTGAAAACCAGTGGAATCAGTACTGAAATTTTCTGTGTGAATTTCCTATACTGGATATACTTATGTGGACCAACACACTTGCTTATCATCTGTTCTCTTGAACTAACTTTGTAGATGCTTTATATTCAGTCTAAATATATCATTTAACATCTAACAAACGTGTTATGCACATTAACTACATGATATTATAGAAAATATGCAAATCACATACAAAGTGATGCGTCATTGCGTACAAATTACAGCCAGAGATATTATGTTGTAGTTTGGCTTTCTTCCGAAAAGATCTCAAGCTCTGATGACAATCAGTATACTGTCTTGCATAACCCTTTCCCAAACAACAAATTTTCGACTGTCCCAAATTGAAAGAGTTTGCAGACGACATTTCAAAATGTGATAAAATTGGAAAAATTATCTTCTGATAGGGCAGAATACATTGTGGGAAAAGGAAAAATTGCTCGTTACGAGATTTCTCCTTTTCCCACAATGTTTTATAAAGTCGTCTGCAACAAAGTGGTTAAATGTTGATATTGTTTGGGAAAGGGTTAAAAAAGCACAATAACTTGTCCATATTTAGTTATCTCACAGGCAATAAATAAAGTTTTTGAGATGGAGAAGATTCTGTTTTTATGACAAGTTCCATTATAAACAAAGTTATTCCAGTTTCTGATAGGGTAAATAAATCATGCAGGGTAAGAAAACGTTTGCAAGTACAATCTTATCACATTGCATAAATTTCTAATGACTAAGTTTGACCTTTTTAAGAAAACAGATGCTTCAAAATCAGTTTTTTTTGTCCAACCTAAAGCAATTTCAAATTTATATGAGCTATGACAGTGGAAAAGCCTTAAATGTAAGGTTATTGGATTGGTGATCACATTTTATTGCACCATAAATTGATAACATCACTATGTTCTAACTAGTCGACACTTTCCCTGTTGAGACTTGTTTACAGCTGATGACACCAACATTACTAACCTGACTGGCAAAAATCATACACCATAAATTGCATAGTATGATGCTTGACTCTTTCCCAAATTATAACAACATTTGACAACATTGTTGCAGACGACTTTAGAAAACATTGTGGGAAAAGGAGAAATGGCTCGTAATGAGCCATTTTCCTTTTCCCACAATGTTTTCTGCCCTATCAAAAGATTATGTTCCAATTTCATCACATTTTGAAATGTCGTCTGCAAACTCTTTAAATTTGGGACAGTAGTAAAATTTGTTGTTTGGGAAAGAGTTAATCAATATTGAACATTTAGAGCAAATTCATGCAGCTTCTTGAGAAAAAATTATTCTTTTGTTCAGCTTTCCAAAATATTATCCGATGAGCAATGTTAAAATTTTATTCGGTGCATGGATTCAAGAAACTGAGCTTATAACAAATAAACTTTTTTTTTTTTGTCAAACAATGTGTTCATCCTTAATTGAAATAATGAAAATGTCAACTGCAATAACATACAAATAATATTCTGCTATTACATTTCATCTGAACCAGTGGTAGAACTCAACATAGGTTAACAAGAATTGGCATCAAATCTAAATTGACAAAATTTGTAAAGGATAATTATGCTAATTTTCTTTAGGGAATATATTTAGGTTTACTACCACATTACAAAATACATTATTCAATTCATTTTCATTGCAAATTACTCATAATACATAAGAAAGTTAAATATAGCTGAGATAATTATTCATGCAATAACTTAAAACCTTTCATCATAAGTTGTTTTAACCCTTTCCCAAACAATAACGACATTTGACAACTTTGTTGCAGACGACTTTAGAAAACATTGTGGGAAAATGAGAAATTGCTCATAACGAGCAATTTTTCCTTTACCCACAAGGTTTTCTGCTCTTTCTGAAGAATATTGTACAATTTCATCACATTTTGAAATGTCGTCTGCAAACTCTTTCAATTTGGGACAGTCGAAAATTTGTTGTTTGGGAAAGGGTTAATGTATGGCAG